>JAANYP010004045.1:292576-488218 GCA_020465985.1 Centrapalus pauciflorus
CTCTCTCTCAGTTGAGTTCTGGTCCTCAATTTCGTAAGAACCAGTCCAAAATGCACAATATTGTACACTAAATGCACAGATTTAAAATTTAAATTCATAACTTAAAACCATCATTAGTCTTTATTATTAATAAATATTATAATCTTACATTAAAATTTAAGTTCTATTAAATTATACACCAAATGCACAATTTTGAACATTAAATGCACATATTTTGTCAAATGTAAAAATTCATACATAAGTGGAAAATTTTATCATGAGATGCGTAAATGTTTACATAAAATGCATAAATCTATCAAATATATAAATTTTAACATCAAATGCATAAATGTTAAAGTGGTTCCCACGTTCTTCCAGAATTAAAGGATTCGTATCGGAAACCAATCCTATACACACACACAACATGGTTCGAGAAAGTATCACTCGTTATGCAGTGTACCAGAATGTACCACCTTTAAAAAACTTGTTAAATTTTTTTTCATAAAAATGTTTTAATTACCATTATAAACATGAAATGTAAATTTCACATACATTCAGATTTTCTAACTCATCAAAAATGATGTGAATGTACATTTACATAAATTTGCATATATGTGAACGTGCATGATTTCATGCACTTAGATAGTGTAAATGTGTATGAAATTTATATATCATATTTGTAATGTTAATTAGAACATGTTTATGAATAAATATTCAAAAACATTATTTTTTAAGAGTGATATCTTATGATGCTGCATGATAAGTGATAATATATATATATATATATATATATATATATATATATATATATATATATATATATATATATATATATTTTGTTCGAGAGAGTATTAGTACTCATTATACAACGCAACAAAAGATACCACATTTAAAAAAAATTGAAATTTTTTTTCACAAATATGTTTTAATTAACAAAATAAAGATGATGTGTAAATTTCATACACATTCAAATCTCCTAATTTCTTAAAAATGATATAAATGTAAACTTACATAAATGTTCATATATCTGAACATACATTTATGTGATGACATGATCAGTGGCGGACCCAGGATTTCTGGTCACCAGTGGCACAAATTTGAGTCGTGTTTCCGATTTCACAAATTTATTAATTAGATTAGTCGGGTCGGGTTAACAGCCGATAAAATAAATTAAAATTTCATAAATTTTGGGATTGAATAAGATTAGTCACAAATTTCAACTTGTCAGTTTTTTTGCGATTAAAACATCAATCCATTTTTCGTTGCATAGAAAACCCTGAACTAACTAAAAATCAGTAAATCAAGGTTTTATTAATGGGTAACCGATTTAGACCGGTAATTAATCCTACATGGACCGGTAAATAACCTGCGTGGAATAAATGTTAATTGTTGAAACCGGTTTCCAAGTATTATACACCATTTAAACCCCCGTTGATAATTTTTAGTTGTAATTTTTAAACGGGATTACATCATCAACATGGGTTTAAATGATTTGAAATATTTGGCAACCGGTTTCAACAATTAAAACTTATTCCACATAGGTTATTTGTCAGTCCACGTAGGATTAATAACCGGTTTCAACTGGTTTCCCATTAATAAAACCTTGATTTACAGATTTTTAGTTAGTTCAGGGTTTTCTATGCAACAGAAAATGATTTGAGGTTTTAATCACAAAAAACTGACAAGTTGAAAGTTTTTTTGCGAAATTATCCTTAAGATTAATGGTATTGAATTTTATGAAATGAACCAAAATAATAAATAGCAATGTCTTATTTGTTATTTAATTTTCGGTGTTTTATTATTAATTCATTGTTTTTAATTTGTTACATTAAATTATAAATAATCATACTACAAATTTATTGATTGAAGATTATAAAATTTTTTGATTAAATTATTCTAATTACGTTTTAATATTTAAAAAGCACGATTACACGTTAAAAAAACCACCGGTTGCACATACAAAAAATCGTAAAAAATTACATTACGAAATAAAATTGTTGTCGGAAGGACCAGTGGCACGTGCCACCCGCACATACACTTGGGGTCCGCCCCTGAGGCCCTGAGCATGATTTCATGCAATTAAAATGTATGAATTTGCGTGAAATTTATATATTATCTTTATAATGTTAATTAAAACATGTTATGAAAAAAATTCAAAAAAATTATTTGTAAGAATGGTACCTTCTGCCCTTATATATATATATATATATATATATATATATATATATATATATATATATATATATATATATATATATATATATATATATAGAATCAGGTTCATCAGCGTACCTATAAGATTCCAGCGTACCGAGCGTACCCTAATGTGAATGATCATTCACATATATTTTTTTTGAATAGACATGTATAACACAACATTATAAGACTTTTTTTCAAAAGGAGTAACATCATAAATTTTGTGAATGGTAAAAAAAGATCATGTGAATGATCATTCACACCATTCACATAGTGTGAAATGACCATTCACATGGATGACCATTCACATAAATATGCATTGAGCATTCACATAATTTTTAAGGACACAGAAAGTGTGAATCTATGTGAAATTCATATATCATGTGTATAACATTAAATTAAACATGGTTTTGTGAAAAAAAGTTTTAAAAAAGTTTTTTAAGGTCGGTACCTTCGGGTGCACTTGATTTCGAGAGGTACTTATTTGAACCTGAATCTATATATATATATATATATATATATATATATATATATATATATATATATATATATATATATATAGACACACAAAGACGGTACAATAAAATTCACTGGAACCCCATATTTTATTGTTTTAATCTAGTTTAATATAAGAAAAATATTCGAAAACCTATTAACTAGAATAAAGCCTTTAATTTAAACATGAAAATTTTTAAATCTAATCATGTAAGGTTTGCTTAAAAGTTCCTTTCGTATGAACCCGATAATATTTTCGACATGTCTTTTAGCAAACCTATTTATAAGCATTATAATTTCGTTGAGTATTGAGTTATGGTGTCCGTTTGTTTCATTTTTAACCCATTTATTTCGTATCGGGTATGAGTTGTGTCAACTTTTTTGAATTTGGGTTTATCTGACTCATTTTGTCATTTAAATTTTTTTTTCTTAAATTTGACTTTTGCTTTTGGTTTTTTAATTCAATTTTAAAGACTTGTTTTTGGTTCAATTGAATTTCAAAAAAATTTGATTAAAATTATAAAAGCTAGATAACAATTAAAATAATACATATTTTGAAGTTTTTATTTTTCAACTTTGACCTCAAATATATTTGTTTGTGTTATATAATACTTGATGAAAATTATACCCAATGGAAATACCTTTAAAACCAAATCCTTTCATATATTTTGCATCACATATTATGTAACACAAAGAAAAATATTTACGGTCAAAGTTAAGAAAGAAATACTTCAAAAATCAAAAGTAGACATTTATTTGGGATGGAGGGAGTAGTATATATTCATTTTTGAGGTCAATTATAAATTTTATTTTTTAGTTTTTTGTGTTTACTACTTTTATTTAAGAAAAATGACGTCAAATAGTTATGTATTTTTGAGTTTGTACACATCTATTTAGTGTACTTTTTAGTGCACATTTGATAAACTTTTGAAAATGTTTCAATTAGGTAGTTGAGTGACTTGAAAAACGGTACCAACCGGTCACCATGCTTACGTAGACAGTTTTTCCAAAAAAAAGGGCATCAAATAGCTATGTACTTTTAAGTTTGTACACATTTATGTTGTGTAATTTTCTTTTGTTCATATTTAATTGTCAAACTTTTAAAAATATTTTAATTATGTAGTTGGGTTATCTGAAAATCCATAGCACTCGGTTACCACGCTTATGTAGACATGTTTGATGACATAAAATTAAAAAAAATCTGATTTTACTTGTTTTTTTTTTCTTCTATAAATGACTCCTAAACATGATAGATATCAAATTTAAATATCACGTTTAAAACTTGAAAATTAACTCTCTAATATATTGTTATAAAATGAAAGCATATCTTATCAATTTGATGCATATTGTTTATAAATCTTTTTATAGTTTTATAGAAAAAATAAATCATCTTAGGTTTTTTTTTAATTCTAAATTATAAAAATACGTCCCCATAAGCATAATAACCGGTTGATATCGAATTTCTGGTAACCCAACTACTTAATTGAAACACTTTTAAAAATTTGACTACTAAATGTGCACAAAAGAAAAGTACACAACATAAATGTGTACAAATTTAAAAGTACATAGCTATGTGATGTCATTTTTCTTGAAAAAAGCGTCCACGTAAGCATGATGACCAGTTGGTGCCGGTTTCCAAATCACCCAACTACCTGAATTGAAACATTTTTAAAAGTTTGATTACCAATTGTGCACAAAAAAAGTATGCTACATAAATGTGTACAAACTCAAAAGTACATAGCTATTTAACGTCATTATTCCTTTTATACTATGTTTTAAAAGTATAAACGGGTCAAACGGTTGATTTCGGGTAACCCGAGTTGACCATAATCTAACCCAAAAATTTTTGGGGGTGACACAGTTTCAACGTGTTTGGGTTTGGGTTAGGTTGTATTACTTTTTTCTTGGTTATGTTGTTATGTTTTCGGGACATATCATATATTATCACTCTTAACATGAGGTTGTTTAGATATCTATTCATTCTAAATACTTACAATTAGGGATGTAATGGTTCCGGAACTGGACCGAACCGATCCGGAACCAATTTAACCGAAACCGAATACTAATGATTGTTAGAATCGATAACGAACAAATAATTGTAATGCGGTTTCGGTTCGGTTATGGTACGGGTATTCGGGTACGGAATCGATTACAATTGAATATATATATATATATATAATTTTATATATTATAACAAGATATAAACAAAAAAACATGAAATTAGATTAAGAAAAAGTGTCGATCATGATGTTTTCATATAAATTATGTAGTTTCAACATCCTAAAATATTGTTCCAATAAATGATCCTTTTGGTTTTCAAATTGTGAGCTTTTAAATCATTTCTTAATTTGCATATTATGAGCTTTTCAAATTATCGTATCTATGCCCGATAAAACCAATAACCGAAAATTGAAGATTATAAGAACCGATAACCGAACCGAATATTATAAATTGGTTCCAATCGGTTCTGGTTCCGGTTCGGTTACAATTTCAGTTCGATTTTTCGGTCATTCCACACATCCCTACTTACAATACAAACAGGAGCACCAACACAATTGTTACGTTTTACAACAGAGTAATTAATGGTATTATTTTTTGATCTATAAGTTTTTAGTTTGGTATTATTACAATTGTTTATAGTTTCAAATAAACAAATATGGCAAATAAAGTTTAAAACTTTATCTGAAAATGAAATAAGAAAAATACTTCTATGAACCAAATATAGATAATGACAATCAACCTAACACTTCTATCAGTTAGAAATTTCTGATTTTATGTAAATAGTTGTATTAAATTGAATGGAATTATACTAAAATAGTATTACAAAAACAAGAAGGCTATAGTAATGAAAGGTTCATGCATGTATCATAAAAAAAAAAAAAATCTTTATATGTTACAAAGAACTTGTCGCATGTCGTTCTCTTGGCATACCATAAATTTATGTGTTTATCATATTAAAAGATATTTATGTGTTTATCTGTCATATTTATGTGTTTAACTGTTTATCATGATGAGTCAGAAATTAAATTTAAATTTAAATCTTATCTTCTTTATACTTGTCAACATATCTAATCAAAAATATATTTTTTTGTGTTTATAAATTCATTAAAATGTATTAAAAATACACATATTATACAAAAAATATTAAATGTTGGACAAGTAAAAGGTAACTAGTAAAACACGTTTCACATTATTTTATTTATCAATAATAAAATATACAAACACTATGCTATGTATAAATTAAATATTAAATGTCAGTAATATGTCATGTTTTTTCTAGCATCTTTTAAACAAAAAAGGGTTATCTTTTTCAAGGTAATGATTTATAAATATAGTGTAATTGAATTCTTTCTAAAAAAAAATATTAATAAACTCATGCCAAATTTATAAAAAAAGAAAATTTGATATTTGATTGATACCTGCATACCATTAAAATAAAGCCAAATGGGTAGCAACTGAAAACAAATTAAAGGAATCATGGACTAGTTTCCCGTGACTCCGCCCTTAATCTTGGCTTTTCTTTTTAAAAAAATTGTCCCTAAACTTTTGGACCCATTTCTATAGATTTATAAATTAAATCCATGGCACCGTCGAGTCGAGTATCACCAAGCTCGAGCTCGACAAAAAAACCCGAGCTCGAACCTCGACTCGAGCTTGATCGAGCATTAGTTTTGAAACTCGAGCTCGCCTCGATAAACTAATCGATACTATTGAGCTCGGCTTGACTCGATTAAATTTGAAATAAAAGAACTCGAAATATAAATGCAAAAGATTCAGTCTAATTTTATCCCAACAGCAACCAAAAATGGTAAAAATATAAAAATGTAATTTTAGGTTTAGGATTATATAGTTTGATTTATATAATAGTGATAAAAATATAATATTACAAAATTGAAAGGTAAACATGTAAACTTAAGCTCGATTAGGCTCGCGAGCCTATCGAGTAGGTCATTTTAATACTCGAGCTCGACTCGACTACTAATCGAGTAGCTCGAGCAACTGCGAGTCGATTTCAAGTTTTTTACGAGTCAATCCCGAATAGCTCACTAGTTGTCTCGTCTCGTTTACACCCCTAGGTGGTACCTCCGACTCATCAATAACTAATATAGACTTATAGAGGATGCAAATTGCATAAACTTTATAAAAGATTTCTAAAACTTATCGAAACTTTGTTATTGGATATTTTCAAAAATTTTTATCAGAACGTAATTCAAATTAACTTTAACCAATTAAAATTAAATATATAAGATAAAAGAAACTCTATTTAAAATTTGTATGACCTGCTACATGAAATATTTGACTTATAAAACGATAGATAATTAATTATCAAATTATTTGTCATTTTACAAGTCACAGTTCATAAACTTGTTACATCAAAAAGTTTATGTATCAGTTTCATAAGGAAACTCTTTAACTAATACCCTGTTTGTTTACCTTTTAATGGAACCATTAAGAAGTGATTTTACCTTTAAGTGGTTTCTTAATGATTTCATTAAGAACTAACAAACAACCCCTAAGTTCTTGAATTGACTCTGTGCAATTGGATGTAGGTGGTGGCAAGCATTCTTAGTAGTATTGGTTATATACTCATCATGGTCATCCCCATTTGAGCTAGCATTCAAGAAAGTGGCTACTGGCTCGCTACTCTACGTCGATTTGGTTGTCGATTTCTTTTTTGCCACTGACATCATCTTAACTTTCTTCGTGGCATACTTAGACAAGTCAACGTATCTGCTCGTTGATGAACATAAGAAGATTGCCACAAGGTATCGTAAGACTTAAACTAACCATTGTGGACACCAGGAATGCATCATATCCGATTAAAAACACGCGTTGACAATTCCACTTTTATCAGGTATGTCACTCATATGATGTTCCCAATGGACGTTGCATCAACGTTGCCATTTCAAACAATATATCGAATCTTCACTGGAAAGTTGCACCGTGGGCAAGTCTTCGGTTTTCTTAATCTGCTCAGGCTTTGGCGGCTAAGGCGTGTTAGTGAGCTCTTTTCGAGGTATATATACTACAATACACAGAATATCTTGAACTAAATGAAGTGTGTGATCAGGGTACGAATCAACATGTATAACGACCACTTGTTTTCTGAATAGGCTCGAGAAGGATACACGCTTTAGCTATTTTGGGACACGAACCATCAAACTAGTATGCGTAAGTACTACTTTTACTTAATCTTTAGACTATACACCAAATTTAGGAACTCGGAAAATTTGTAAACAGTTACTTAATTTGGGTAGCTTTCTACACAAGAACATTTCATTAAAAAAATGTTGCACTAAATGAAATTACCGGTTACACAGTTAACATGTGTCCGCCCCTAAAAATCCCACATCACCGAACCACACGAAAGATGTTGGGTATATGTCTGAGTAACTCTTCTCGGGACCAAAATCAGAACTTAGTAGTTAAGTGTGCTAGACTAACCATACGGTTTGATTATCACAGGTTACACTTTTCGCAGTTCACTCAGCTGCTTGCTTCTATTACTGGATAGCCACACATCATAATCCCAAAAGTGATACATGGATTGGATCTATTATTGGAAATTTCGAGGATAGAAGCATTTGGCTGGGATACACCTATTCAATGTATTGGTCAATCGTGACACTTACAACAGTTGGCTACGGAGACTTGCATGCAGTAAATCCAGGGGAGAAGGTATTCAATATCTTCTATATGTTGTTCAACATTGGGCTCACTGCTTATCTAATTGGAAACATGACCAACTTAATCGTCCATAGTGCTGTCCGAACTTTCGTTATGGTAAGCTTTTCTATGGGTTTTGGAAAACGATAATTATTAGGTTATGCCATAAAATCTATCTCTATACTACAAACTATATGCTACTGCAGAGGGATTCAATCAATGAGATCTTAAGATATGCAAGTAAGAACAGGCTTCCAGAAGGATTGAAAAATCAAATGTTGGCACACATGCAACTAAAGTTCAAAACAGCTGAGCTACAGCAAGAAGAAGTTCTAGAGGACTTGCCGAAGGCGATTAGATCTAGCATTTCCCAACATCTATTCCGCAAAACCGTTGAAAAGACTTATCTCTTTAAAGGCATTTCAGACGACCTTATCAGGCAATTGGTACCATTCCATTCTAGTATTCTCCACAACATTTTACCATCCAAAAGTTGATGCAATTTTGGATAAGAATGATGGTCGGGAGGAAGAATACTTTTCATGATATCTCATGTGGCTCCTGTTTGCAGGTTACAGATTTGAAAGCAGAATACCTTCCACCCAAGGTTGAAGTTATACTACAAAATGAGATACCAACAGACTTCTATATTGTAGTATCGGGAGCAATGGTAAAAAGTATTTCATAATTTAAATTAGTGTGTGATTTACACATCCAGAATTCTAATGGTCTATAAATTCCAGGAGGTGCTGACACACAAAAATGGAATGGAGCAGGTATTTTGCTTTCTTAATGGGTAACACAGAATTGAGTAGTCAACTAAGCAACGTAAAGATAGAACCACAGATGTGTGTTTGGTTGGTGTGTTTATCATCATAAACACCATGTCAGAAGGTCATTCAGAATTTCAGATTGTGCCTATGTTTTTTTATAATTTCATATGCACAAACTTGCAAGATACCGACTACTAAATATGTATGTGTTTACAGTAAGGAGCATGTTTAAACATAAAGAATCATATGGCTAGATCAAAAGAAAGACTAATGAAATTATCTAGAAAGTAACCCTTTTTAACATGTGAACGTGGTGAATCAAATATCTTCTTTATATTTGAAGCTTTTTAACATGTGAGCGTAGTAAAATCCTAGTTGAGATAATGTTTGAAGCTTCAAATGAATAACAGTTTCACAAGTTTTTCATACCATCAATACCATATAAAGCTGATGATTAACATTCTTCTGCAAGATCAAACATCCTTGGCAAAATGAACCAACATGTGTCCTAGAAGAGGTCAGCAATATCCTGCACATCAGACATTACAATAAAGTTCTGAATAAAACCTTTGTTCCGCAACAAAATATAAAGACAACTTTAGAGTTTTTAAAACTATATGGTATAAACTACAAAGTAATAACTTGACATAATATATGAGATTGTCTACTATCAGACTGAAAAACAAGCAAAAGATGCATGCTCTTCTTCCCTCAATGTGAGAAAGAATATGGCAGCATCATATCCATGATGATGATGTAATCTTCTATAGTTATGTTTGTGATGTGCAACTACATCACGTCATAACATAGCGTAAATATTGTATATACATATGAAAAACAAAACAAATGCAGCAAGAGGAAATGTTAAATAATGGATAAAAATTAGTGATTTGTATGTGTGATTGATGCCAGGTTATTAATCAAGGCACTTTCTATTTTTCAGTTCTTGATAAAATTAGGCCCAATGGATATGTTTGGGGAAATTGGGGTATTCTTCAACATCCCCCAACCTTTCACGGTGAGAAGCAAAAAACTTTCTCAGGTGGTCCGAATTAGTCATCATCACTTCAAGCAACTTGTGCAGCCGCTTGACAACGATGGAAAGACAATAATGTCCAACTTCACACAGGTTTTTTACTAGCATGTCCTCGTTCACACATGTCTCTAGATTGAAGCTATAAAATATATATAAATCTGAACAACTTTAAAAAGGAACACACACAAATCCTATTAGTTCATCCTACAAACATGCTGGCATGTTTTTTATGCTCATGTTATAATGTTTTGATTCTTGGTTGTTTTCACATCCTCTTTAAAGTGCATAACTGTTTTGTAAGCTGGTATGTGTATCCTCAGTATCTGAAAGACTTAACGAAGGACGTGCAAGATGAGATGCCATTCTTGACAGAGCTTTTGTTGGAATTGAATATTGAGGTAATACTCCCTATGGAAACGGATTAGAACCATATGCTACCAGATTATCATCATACACACTAATTAGTGAAAGAATTCTTATAAAACAAGAGAAATAAGTTGTTAACACCATTGGTTCTTTAGTAACAATCTCATAGCACAACTCTGTGTAAAGAAATTGTCTAATACAGGAGGAGATACTTGCATAAAGGTACATATTATATGCTAGACAGGCAACTAGCATGTGTGCTCAAGTCTTGTAAGCTTAATTTGTTATAATCCAGTTTGTAAATGATCATATCAGTTATGACATGTCTGCACAATTATTCCTCCCACAGGTCACTCATTTCAAAGAACTAATTTATGAAAAATCTTTAGTCTCCTTTTCAGGAACTTCTCTAATATTTGACAGTGTATTTTAGTGTAGACTCATTGCCATCATATCAACTTTAAGAATTAAAACACCCAAGAAAATGATGCGGATTAGGAAGCATAATCACCCGTAAAATTGATTGTGAAAGCAGAATATATGTGTATTCATATAAACTATCATTAATCAGAAGTCTTGCTGAAGCGAGGACATCTTTCATCACTTCTTAAAGCTATTTAATCAGTACTTCAGTAGTGATCTGTGTACAGTACTACCCAATTAGTCGTTCCTCTCTATATTAACTCAGTATATAAACAACCGTTCAGCATTGTCAAATGAAAGCTAACATTTCCCTTTACATCCTCAATGCAGGAGACCACAATAGTTGATGAATCAGAAAACCATGAAGCATCAAATTATGGTCGACAAGATAGAGAAGGTTGGTGGTTTTCAATCTAGTTCACCATAAACATAAAGTACAGTGATACCCACACCATAAGGTGGATGAAACTAGATTGAAAAGCAATTCAATTATCCATACTTTTACAATTGTAGTCTCCAATACCATAAGTCCATAATTCTTCACTTGAAAATACAGAAGCCAAACAATATTGTCTACTTCCTAGTTCCTACACTGAATTATGCAGAATTTAAATGAATGGTATAGTTCTATTTATTTTACTTTTTTTATTATCTGATTGGCAAAATAATCTAATAAATAACATAATGCTAATTTGAAGGAACACCCACTTCTGTGCTCCCCAACACATTTCCCATGAGGGTAGTACTCCATGACTATCATCCACATGAGAATTCAGCAGACCACAAAAGGACAGGAAAGCTTGTTCACCTGCCAGACTCGATAGAGGAACTTTTGAGCTTGGCAGGTAAGCTATCTAGCTGCAAATTGTGCATTTGAGCTAGAACACGTTATTTGAATGTGTTCAAAAATTTACACTATAAGTGCCCGATGTGGGATTGAATGACGGATTTCCTCTTTATAACATATATCTTCTTTGATTTATAACATCTCCAACCTAGTTATGTTGTCATGCAGAGAAGAAGTTTGGGAAAAGAGGAACTAAAATTCTCATGGCAGATGCGTCTCAAGTGGAAGATCTTAATGCTTTACGAGAGAATGACCACTTGTTTATAGCTTGAATACATGATAATATAGAAAACCAAGTTTTTTCCTGAAAAACGCAGTTCCTATACAAAATGTTGTCTACAGAAAAGTCTGCAAAATGTAAGATAAAATGAATATGGAATATTGTGACGTATTGCTATTTGCTAATAAATAACCTTTGTTACACACAATTTTCACAAGTTCATCTCCATGGAAGATTAAAAAATTTTAGTGAAGAGAAATGTTTACTGAAATTTTAGCCACTCTCTCTGTTGTTCAGCATGTCTAAAACAGAGTATGCTGCTCTTTGGAAACGCTCTTTCTCTTCCTCTAAAGTTCTTTTCCTCTCGAGAGCAGAGTCTTTGCATTTGTCTATGTCTTCTATTATTCCAGCTGAGCTTTGGTCAATTTCACTGTGTATGAAAGAAATATACACAATGACCAAGAAAAACAGAAATAATAGTTCCCATATAATCATTCAACTAGACTAAAAAAAATAGTATATGAGTTTAGAAATGAGATATTGTGATGCATGAGCACAAAGTTATGAAGTATGAATGCAGAATTGAGATGCTAGGATGCAAAAATTCACTTGGCCAAATGTTTGAAGTAGAAGAGTGGTGTGTAATGATTTGACCAACATTCTCAGCATGAAGCTTTTTCACAATGTCAAGTTCATTGAGTGACTTGGAACGTTACTATAACGTTAATATGGTTGCCCAATTCTGTTTACTCACGTAATCATCTTAAGCATATTCTCCATTGCAGCTTGCACTTGCTGTGAAAGATCTGCATTCACACATATGACCACGTCATTATAACAGAGTCATTCGGATTAGTAGCAATAAAGCTTCCACATTTAAGAAAGTCAACAGGACCTCATCAAAAATAAAATTACTCATTACACACAACAGTGGACGCTAAACTCACAAACACATCTTATTGGATCTAATTATGAGCCAAAAGATAATTAAAAATAATTTCTTGGGCATGTTTGTTGAACCTATTTCTTCCTAATGTAACAGCATGCCGGTCTATTATCCACAAACATGAAGCAATTTTAAATAGACTAGGGATTAAAGTTATCTTAGGATTAACTGACATGACATTACGCAGACAATTATAAATGCTGAAGGTGGAGTAGATATTTTTAGCATCAGCTAAACATGGGGATGCTTTTAATATCACCAAAAGTCTATCCATGATTTGTATATGATGCCACTCAAGATGAAACTGGCACTATTGTGTATTATGCATTAGAAACACTTCCTATCAGAATCGTGGAGTGGTGAACTTACTATTGCTTGATTATGACGCTTTGTCTTAAGTAAACTAAGCAACTAATTTGGCGTAGACAAACATGGACATATAGTCTGCTGAGTTTGCATTACCTAACATGAAACAAATCAAAACAGCATTACATCATAAACAAAATAGGTACTCTAACTATAAAAGTTCCTTGATTAGTGCTATTGACCTATTGTCACTGATAAATATATACATATAAAACCCAATTCAGTTATGTGTTTACTAATTAGCTAGTCCCAGCGGCCAGCACGACTCTTTCATATAGGTAGTATCACCATGATAATTAGACACCAAAATACCAAATCACAATTGTGAATTCCAATAAGTTCAGAAAAACAAAAGTCAAGAGAAAAAACAAGGACAAATTAACGAATCAGTATCAAGAAAACAAAGTTAGAAAAGACTAATACAATGTGTTGTTTCGGTTGTGTTATGCATCATGCATGACTCCTATTGGTGCACAAACAAACACTACATCCAGCAAAAAGGAAAAAGATATCCTTGATCCTGATCTGGTTCTGTCTGCTTTCTTTGCAGTTAGGTTAGCTGGCCCGCTCTTTGCTGTCATGTCTCCAAAAGAGGCAACCAATGAGGAGGGCATCACCTTCTGGTAAATGTCACTCTAGATGCAGGACTTCCCCATTGATTTATGACGGAAGCTGCAATCCCCTGTGATTTCCATGTTAAGTTCATCGACAACCAATTGTGTGGTGGCATTTGTTGCAAAGCATGAGAACAGGTAAAATATAGGGGCATGCACAGATAGAGATCTAATGTTGAGGTGTCCATGGTACTTGTTGGTGCTGGTTCTGTGATCAACAAACACAGAAGCCATCTGTTGCTATCACAACCATACTAACCAAAAACAAATGAAGACAAGGAGCACCTCTGAACTGTCACCAACTTTATCCCGGTTTTCAAATTTAAAGATCCAACATATTGCAGAAATTGCTGTCAATGGAGAGCCTCGGTCCAGCATGTCAGTGTAATGCAAACATTTGTGATAATCCAATGCCTAAAAAACCTAGCACAGCCAAGCACTCTCCAAATAAACGAAATTAATCGGTTTTTTATGAGAATTTTCACAGTAGTGTATGTATATATTTTTATCATTGACATCTCAATGAAACCGCACTCACAAAGTCACAATTTATACATACTTTTTTCAAAACAGAGTTGACAGAATTTCCGATAGTTCAAATAATTAGCTAACTAGGATTGACAGTCAGCGAAAATGATTGTAAAATGGAGAATAGAAACGGCAGGACGTTCTCATATTATTAATTTATTATCATAACACACAAGCAGCTACCGTAGGTTAAATAAATTCTACAAAATGTAGTATGCATACCTAAGCAGAACCTTGTTCACAGAACTTTTTATCTAAGCATATTCATTAAATTCTCCAAGGAATTAGGTTCATAAATTTGATACGACTTTGACATATAACTTCCATGTATTTGAAAACTGAAAAGTAACTACAGATGATTCAATATACAAGTAATCATGCGTAGAGAATAAGAGGGCGAATAACCGTAGACGACGGAGGAGAGAGGAGATTGGACGTCGGAAAGCGGAAGAAGTTGCGTATTATCGGAGAGTGAAGGCCGCGGTGAAGAAGACGCCATTGTCAAACGAAAAGCCACACGCCCACACCTGTTTGTAGTTTTGCCGTATCGATGCTTGTTTGCATGTTATAAACTAGTGAGCTCGGTGACCGGACCGGTAACGAAAACAAAAATTCCGAAACCGAAGAAGAATTGAATACCGAGCCAATTAATTTTATATGGTACCGGTTTGGTATGAATATGGTATCGAAACCGAAATAAGAGATTCGGAACAAATATGGTACCGAGACCGTGAGTACCGAAAACCGATTTTTAAGTAATTCAAAACCCGATTACCAGACCGAATATATTAATCGGTAGCAGTCGGTACCGGTCCCGGTTCGGTACTTGACCAGGTTCGGGAATCGGCTCCGTCGCTCACCCCCACATTAAATATTAAAATTGTTTCAATCGATTTTTTATTATTTTTATCATTAATATTAATACTGTTTAGTTTTTATCATTAATAATATTGAATTTTATATTTTTCATTGTTTATAGTAACAAATTTTTATTTTTCTATCAACAATAGTAATTAATGACCTGCAAAATTGTTTAGCTGGTCACCAACAACTTCAATTATTAACAATAGTAATATACTTTTATACTTTTATCGATAACAGTAATGTATCAAACTAAACCCAATCTATTTTTATTCTTTAAGTTTTACTAAGATTTGATAATAAATCAAAATAAACTCAATTTATGTTTCGAAATTTGTTGTGAAATCATCTGATAAAAATTTAGTTTTTAATTTCTATCATTAGTTATTTATTTAAAGTTTATTTAATTATGTTATTATTTTTAATTTCATTAAATCTATTTATTTATGATTTTATATTTTCAATAACTTTATGATTTTATAACATATATTTTGATTATTTATTTACGGTTATATAGTATTTGATTATTTATTCACGATTATCTATAAAATGAATGAAAAAAAACTACAAATCATTTTGATTTTTACTTTTTACAAATGAAAAAACTACGCATCATCTTTTTTTCAGTTTTTCCGAACAAAATAATATAAACCGTTCCAGCACGTGTAATCACGAGCTTCCCAGTTTACGTCTTCGAGTCTAACCTGTCTCGGGTAGTTAGAAAGTTGAACACTAGTTGTTGCAGTCGAAGTAGGAGATGGAAGCTACTTGGGATAATCGTGGCATTATTACAGTAGGAGATGGAAGCTACTTGGGAATATGTCTCGGTTGCAAGTTAATTAACTCAGTTAGTTATGTCAGATGGTTAGCAGCTTTTATGTCCACGTTTGTACAGTTCAGTTGTTTGTAGCAAAAAGTGTAATATCAATAATCCGTTTGTGTAAAGTTTTAATTAATAGAATTTAGTGTAATCATCTGACATAAGGTTAACGAGTTTTATGCGATATTATATATTATTATGACGTGACATTTAGTTGAAATTCGAGGGTGTTACATTAATTTTATGATTTGAAAATGTTATTACTTCCTTAAATTTTTTTCAAAATGTTGATTTGAAAAGTTATTATTTTTATGAAAAGTTTATACAAAATTATATGATGAAAACGAATAATAAGTTCCTAAACTTTATAAAATAAAATAAACGGTAATATACATACATACATAACGAATCAGTCTTATTTATTATTCTTTAAATATAATATAATCATACAAGACGTAGATTTAAAAAAATATAATAACAGTCTAATTCATCGTACAAACAACTTTTGACTTGTAAGATTAAAATTTAAACTTAGATTTGATTAATGATAAAATGACAAAAATAAAAATAAAAAAGAAATATATGATTTGCCAAGAGAGGGACATGTAGGATGTAGTGTTCCGTTTTACCATAATAAATAAAGATAAAAAAAACTTTGACTTCAAAAATAATTTATATAACTTTCTTTTTACCAAACTATATAATTCATAGCTCAAATTATCGGTTTTTAAGAAGGACAAGAAAACTCAAATTCCCAACTTGAATCCTCGATTCTCGATGTGGTTAGGGATGGAGATGTAAATCATTCTTCGATAGGGATAAGGACGAGAAGAGAGAAATGGAGATGAGATCGGAAACGAGATCCTTGACCTCCCTCGCCCTGTTGCAATACTAATACACAAACAGACTTTTGTTAGAGGAACAGTTATATTCCATCACAAATATAGACCTTGTTGCATCGAATTGAAACAACAAAAATTTTGCGAGGGAATAAAGTCGTCGTAAACAATTACATTTTTTGCAATTGCGATAGAAAAAATCGATCGTTGCAAATCCAACGCAAATAATAACTGAAACCAAGAAATTAAGTTTATGTAACCACAATTCCAAATCGCCAAATCTATCCCAAAACATACGAAAAAAGTGACGGATGCAAAATTCGATGCAAAATTTCTGACGCAAAATATAGTCTGACGCGAAACACTCGCAAATTCTCAGACTAACTTTAGTTTTATTTTATTTGTTTTTCATGTCAATGAAAAAACAAGTCTTTGATTTAGTCTTTTGATACACAAACAATTTATTTTGCGTGACGTTGGAGCTTTTATATGAATGCATAAACATATGTTTGTGTTTGTTTGCGCCCGATTTTCCCGTCGCAAAAAGCCATATTTGTAGTGCATTCTAATGAAAATGTTCATTGTAAGTAGGGGTGAGTATAATAACTAAAAAATCAACTTGAAACTTGATCAATTGTAAATAATGAACGTATATGAATCATTTTTTACTTTTGTTAAGTGTGTTTGATACGGTACAATTGTAAGGAATTTAAATGAACTAGAATGCATGGTTTTAATAAATATATCACTTTCTTATATTGATATTTTATTTTATTCATTTGATTCTCAAGTTGACAGTAAAGTGTATCAAATAAAATTATAAATCCTAATTCTCTTGTTTTACTATCAATACGTGAAAAATTAAATAAATACTGCAAATTGAGAGAATGAATTTAATCTGATTATTTGTTCGTGTATTTATAATTTCTCATGGTTGAAAAATCATTTTAAATTTTTTATTTTCATTCATCCCATATTCATTATACTAAATGCATCTTAAAGTCCATTTGTCTTGCGAATAAAATTTGAAAGAATAAAAAAACGTAAAGTTTATTTAGAGATTTGAATTACAAATAAAATAAATTAAATAATGTTAGATTTCCATTAAAATCTATGATTGATATAATCTAGACACGTAAAGTTTGTTTATAGATTTGTAATATAATTTATATTCATAGGACTTCAGAATTTACATTCACCACCTAGATTCCAACTTGCCTTTGACGGAGTCGAACCCGTGACCTCACACCTACATAATGCTCATCATTCCAAATGAGCTAAACATCATTGGTTCATACCCCTAATTAGCCTTAAACATCATTTTATACATTAATTAATAAATATATTATATAATATAAAAATAATTTTTAATTACTTTAAATTTCATTTTGCTAACCAAACATAGTGCATACAAGAAGAATTTGTTCCGACAGTAAAATGTCATTCTCGGATATTTTTATATTGTAAGGTTTAATTCATTTGTTTACATCATTTCTAAATTTAATTTCTGGTAATTTCTTCTTATTTTATTTTATGAATTTATGACGTAGACAAACGCTACTTCTGAAACACGAATTGCTATTTGCATTTATGGGTGCAGCTTACGAGGCAAGTCTTCAAATCTGTTCCTGCTGAAAAGTCAAATAATACCCCAAAAAAAAGTCATATTCAGTGAAAAACTACTGTCGCGTTAAAAGATAACATACTGTCATGGTCTTTTCAATTTGGCTGACGTGCTAATTTTTTTTTTCTAATTAAGGTAACATACTTTTTAATCAAGTCAATCAATGTAACCATATTAAATTGAAATGTAAAATTATTGACGTGACAGTTTTTTATCCAGTCAGTATTTTTTTTTTAGAGAAATGACAGTTTAATTTATATATGATGTGCATTATTTTTTGCAATTTAAAAGTACCTATAGATGATACATTGCTATTTTGAGCAATTTTTAAAATAATTAAGCAATATAGAAATTAAAAAAACTGATGAATGAATACAGAATTTGTCATGTCAGTAATTTTTACATTTCAATCGGATATGGTTACCTTGATTGAATTGATTTGGAAAGTATGTTACCTCAAATAATTTTTTTTTTTTGTATTTTACCAAAATTGAAAAAACGGTGACAATAAATTATCTTTTGACATAATTAACCTTTTTCCCGTATTTACTTTCAAATATGACACATTTTAAATAAAATATTTTTGTGGGAATCCTCAATTCAAATCTTTTATTAGTCCTTATAAAATATTGATTTGAGAATGTTAATTCCGACAAAAAAAAAAAAAAAAAGAAATTGTAAATACGATGTGTTTATGTGACTGAGATGAAATGAAAGAGAAATATACCTTTAATTGGCATCAAACAATTTTGCATAGAACAACCCATAATGCAATAGTATTTTCTGCCCATATGTAAGTAATGGAATTTGTCTATACCATTGGAAGTTTGATTATGATCATTTGATACCGAAGGGTCAGGAATTTCGCTAGCGGGTGATGATTGACTTGTGCTTGTGGAATCGACAGTAATCTTGTTCGGACTCGGAGGGCTTGTAGGACTTTGACCCGGAGGAAAACATTTAGCCCAACAATCCCAAAAACATGGAATTTTATTCTCGAGGGGATTCTTGTTAACAAGAGGTAGACATTGGTTAAGACAATTTCCCCAACACGAGTACATCTCAGCCCATCCAGGTTGTATTAACAATATAAGAACAACCAAAATGCTAATAAAAGGGGTATTACTTCTAATGTTCGTAATATAACGAATCTCCATTTTGATGATCCACCCTCCCTTCTTTCTGTGTAAATTATAGAAATTTCTTGCTTAATTGATGTTGAAAAATGTTGATATCAAGGGGCAAAACTTATAGGCCAAAATGATCAAACTCAATTTAATGCTCATTAATATATGTTGACTTGTATGCCTAAAAAAGGGATGAGTTATCTTCTTTTATCTATCTTTCATGAAATATATATATCAATTTTAGAAAATGGAAAAATTATATGAAATGTGACAAGGATGATTGTATGAAAGGTGTTATGAAACAATTATTAAAAATCAATGTCTTAGATAATCATTACTTCCGATCCACATTTAACTTTAAAATGTCATTGTTACAAAGTTAAAGATTGTATCGTTAAGTTTAATGTACGAGAGACTAAAACCGAGCAAAATAGATGTCTTCTTGTAAAGATGATATGTTGTTGAAATCTCGTGAAGATCTAGGAATCTTAGGATTAAAAAAATAGATGTCTTCTTGTAAAGCGGTAGTCCAACTTTCTGAAAAATAACAACGTATCTCTTTGGAAGATAGATTGTTCAAAATCATTCAATTTGTGGGCCTTTTAAAGCTTGCTTGTGGATGTTTGTGGCCTAAAGCCATAAACAATCAAAGAGTTCTTCAACTATGGGAAGATTTGATTTCTCATGAACTTTTATTTTTTATGTTTGAGGTCTTGGATCCCTAAAATTGGGATTGGATATGGAAATTGACTATTCGTGTTTTTATGGTTTTACGTTTTCGTTCATTCATGTTATTATTTTTACCATAAAAGTTCTCAAGTTAATTTTTTTTTGTTGATTTAGTGAAATTTGACTATTAAAATCTGGTTTTTCAGCTTTTTAAAAACCAGGTTTACCAATATTAATTGGGCTCTAACAGTCAAATTTCACCAAACCAAGAAAAAATTATTTTGAAAACTTTTTTGGATAAAAATAACATGAATGGACGAAAACATAGAAATCGTATATATCATATCCGTTTTTTTATAATAAACCCATTTTCTTTTTTCCAGAGTAATGAATGATTAATGAATTAACATTTTCCAACAAAATCTGTAATAAAATGATGTTTTGGGTTTTCCTATGTTACAACACCACCTATTTAAAATTTTAAAACTCAGTTCACTAATTATAAATTTATAACCAAGGTGTAATTTCTAATTTTTACTAAATCAAAAAAAATTAATAATAACTTGAGGTCTTTTGTGGAAAAAGATAAAGTGAAAGGACAAAAACACAAAAAATCGAAAACATCTTAGTTTTTTTCATAATAAATCGTTTTTTTATTGTTCATTTGACGTTGTTGAAGAAAGTGTCTAATATTTTATATTATTTATTGCTTACCTATGTTGTTGAAGCAAGTAATAAATGTATTTTTAATATATATTTTTTATTGTCATAATACTTGTTTTTATTGTTCATTTGATGTTGTTGAAGAAATTTTTAATATATATCTTTTTTGGAAAAAAATTGACTTTATTTTATTTATTGTTCATCTTGATATTGTTGAAGCAAGTTTTTAATGTATCGATTCTATTGCAATTGAAGTATCATTTAATATATTAAATTTGAACCGTTCAGATTAAATAATTCTTCATATCGGACGGATGGGAAAGGCCGGAGAAACCCACACATTCTCTCTCCTATTGCCGTGTGTCTAATATCCATTGAAGTTATAACACCGTGCATGAGTCAGACTCTTTCGAAAACGTTGAATCCAAACACACAGGAAGCTACAGAATAAGAAAGGCAGAATCCAGAGAGAAATGGACACCACCACCGCCGTGTTCTCAAACGCCACCACCACCACCACCGCCGGCGGTCATTCTTTCCATAGAGACGTTCTTCTCTGCCGGTCCTCGAACCTGACGGCTCCTTTTTCTTTTCTTCCTCCTAACAATAAGGTAAACTTATTGTTGCTTTTCGATCATCAGGAATTTTAGCCATTTCTTCTAACAATTTTCGATGTGTAGCTCTTTTGATCATCATCTATTGTCATAATTCTTGTGTATTATGAGAAATCAACACAGTTACACACACCGATTTTGATGTTGATAAAAAATAAAACCTCTGATCTTTGAATTTCGAATTGTATCTCTGTTTTTGTGAGATGTGGAATCATTTTAATGTAATGGAGATTCGGATTTTATTTGAATATATGGCTACGTCAACAGCTTCAAATTCAGTTGCGTTTTACTTCGATGAATACTACTACCACGTACGGCACTAGCAATGCAAAAGCTGTTGGAGTGGACTCACCCCTCAGGTGCCTCCCAAATTTTCCTTCGAAGTTCAGATTTTCTCTGAATTTAATTAATTTTCTGTATTTACACACACTAACTGATGGTTTAGTCTTGGTGCTTCTATACAATTATCTCGCACGCTCAAGTCGGACGTCAGAATTCTCTTTTTCGTAAAAGAATTTCTCAGGAATAAAATGAACATAATGAATAATATCAAAACTTGCCTGTTTATTTACTGGAGTTATTTATGTCAAGATGATTCCGGCATTCCGCCCTTATTCTCATGCGCAGTTTAGTAGCATTCGTGATGTTCACATAATTTTTATATTTACTCGCGAATATCATGGAGTTGCTTTTATTGTGTGCATGCATGTTCTCACTGGTGATGGCCGAATGCCAAAGTTTTTTCTGTGACCAAGAGTCCAAATGGCAAGAGTCATTGTCTGAATGATAACAGATCACTCAGGGAGGTCATTCTGTTTGTAGTTATAGGGTCGGGTTAATTTTGGTACTTGCACAAACCTGATTGTTCGGCATATACACCATGTCTCACTCTCTCTCACACACGCTGTTGTTTGAGCAGGTAATATTATTAACTTATGAGGGCTATTCAGACCATACATAGAAAATTATCCATGTTTAGGAGTTAACATTTTGTAATTGGCAATGGTAGATTTGAATTTGAAGATTTTGTGAGCTTCTATTATAACTACTATTCTAATTTAAATCAGCAGTGTACCAGGTGAGACCGTTGATATTAATTGGGATACCCTTGGATTTGTGCCTGTGCATACCGATTATATGTACATCATGAAATGTTCTCTTGGCGGGAATTTCTCTGAAGGAGAACTAGTGCCTTTTGGGAACATGGAGATCAGTCCATCTGCTGCAGTCCTGAATTATGGCCAAGTTAGTTCTTGAAACTTTGACATGTACATGGATATATAAATGAACATCGTAATCTAGTATATTCAACAAGGGAAAACATGATCTCCTTTTGATCTTGTACAAAAATTTCTTCAAATAATGCTCAACTGAATCTTTTCAAAATAGCACTAATGGTACTTTTATTGTTTTATGCTTATGAACTGTACAAGAAAGTCCTCTCACCAAGTAAAAGAAGGGCTTTCATCTCATATTCAATTTCTATAGAATATATAGAACCTTTATTAATGGTGGATACATCAGTTTATTCATTTTCATTAATTGTGCTCTTCCTATTATTTTTAAGGTTATTTTTATTTTTATCATAATTCTGGTTCCCACAAACAGCATTCATCAGAAGATACCCCAATTAATCTATTTTTTGTATATATTATACGTATATGTTAAACTTGTATCACTTTCCACTATTGGGCATATGGAGAGCAGGTTGCAGTTTCATCATCATTTCTATAAGCATATTGCCAAAACTAAAAACTGAAAGATCATGTTGAGCTCCAAGAGAGTTCCTAAAATCACCCTTGAGCTCTTTTTGCAAGTTATTCTTATATGATCGGTTGATTCTCTCTGTCTCACATGGACAAGAAAAGACTACTTGGCTTTGTTTCTTTTTTTCTTTTTACATATGCTTCTACCATTGTAACTAGCATAATTTTCCCTTTTGTAATTACATAGGGAGTGCTTGAAGGTCTAAAAGCATACCAGAAGGAAGATGGTAATATTTTACTGTTTCGTCCTGAGGAAAATGCAACAAGGATGATAATGGGAGCAGAGAGAATGTGTATGCCTTCGCCCTCTGTTGATCAGTTCATGCAAGCTGTTAAGGCCACTGTATTGGCAAATGAAAGATGGGTAATGCTAAATTATATATGGAAGGTGAAGTTTGTCTATAGCTGCATATGCAGACAATATGGCAATAACTTTTGTGGCATGCTTTAGATACCCCCTCCTGGCAAAGGTTCGCTGTATATAAGGCCACTGCTTATTGGGAGCGGAAGTGTACTTGGCCTTGCACCAGCCCCAGAGTACACTTTTCTGATTTATGTTAGTCCTGTTGGTAACTATTTCAAGGTATGTTGTTATATCTCCTGTATAGTTGACCTGTCGTGTTTGTTTTCATGTTATCATGCACCATAGTAACTAGAGAACACACATGTCAGACTAATTGCTGGTTTGAACTCCATCAGTTATTACTCTTGTAGAATGTGCATTGTCATTTACCTGGTCATAATTTTTATCCCTTAACAATTTTGCAATGTAATATTGTGTTCTGGTCAATTTTTCTATTGAAATTCAGCATTAGATTTTTATGATACATTATGAGCATTATTTGAATTGATACAATTCAACTTAGGTTGTGTTTGGTAGAGAGAATCGAAGAGAAAGGAAATGAAGACAAATTATTAGTTAGGAGACTTGAATTGTATATATAAATCCTCTGTGAATTCTCAAGTTGTATCAATGTATAGGTTAAAATTCAATTCTTTCATTTCTCTAGCAATATTGAAGAATTAAGTAGAAGCTAAAGTTGAGGAAAGAGAATTACAACACCCATATGATTATTGTATGTTCAAATTTCATATTCTAAACAAACATTGATTTTATCCTCATTTCTTTTCTATTCGATTCTCTCTACTAAACACAACCTTAGACCTTTTTTGGGTGTGAGGGGAATATCAATATCAGATGAAATATTTTGATTTATATTTCAGAAATTCAGTACCAAAAATAATTATTTAATAGTTCATATCTACTTCACATAGTATTAATTTATCATATGATTCTATACAATTTAACCCTGTCATGATTCAAACATGAAAGGGTTCAATTAGCCTTTTAGGAAATTTTCATATGCTAAAGGTTTTAATAATAAAAAAACTCCTTATATTGTATAGAGAAATGGGATAATTCTTGAAGATGATTTATTTTGGATTCGTGGCCTTAATATAATCAAAACTATTAACATCGTGTATCAACAAGACAATCATTATAGTTATATGCTCTTGCTATGATAGTTGGAATACTTATCTTTAGGTGATGCTGCCTTTTGAAATGACTGACTAAACCCACTTATAGATATCTTGTAGCTCTCCTTTTGCGTAAAGGTTGCTCTGGAAGTTCAGGCTTCTTGGATAAAATATCAAAATATAAACAGACCATGGAGGCTCTAAACTTACATGCGATTAAAAACCGGCATGTTTGATGAACATCCATAATCGAATTGAGAACATTTAGCTTTATGTGGTACTCATTGTGTTCTTAAAGGTACACTGATGTCTTTTTCTTGATGGCCGGAACAATAGTTTTTCAGATATTTGTTGTTTAATTAACTACTCCATACGTGTTTCTTTTACATCGAATGCATGTTCTTTTTCCTGACCCCATTATATCTGATGCCAGGAAGGGTTGTCACCGATAAACTTGATAGTTGAGACTGAAATGCATCGAGCTACCCCTGGTGGTACTGGAAATATAAAGACTATTGGAAACTATGCAGCAGTAAGCATGTCTATTAATGCTAGTTTCTCATTTTTCTGTTTGAATCATCCACCATTGTTTCTTAGTACTAGTGCCAATGACCTTTAGTGCAAACTGCAAATATAAGGTTGTTAATTTGTTTTGTTGTGAATTACATACCAAATGTCCAAACTGCAGTGCGGCTTATTTTGTTACTTGTACATTGGTGATCCATAATTATATGAAATTCTCCCTTTTTTTAATTCTGTTGTCTTCTTTGGGTCAGTAACTTAAATCCCTTTTGAGATTTCTTTCAAGTTTTTAGTATCTACAAGGAGTTGAAGGAACATCCTTCACAGATCTAAGAATCAGATATGTAACTGGAATGTGTCTTTCTCCTCGAAACATTATGAAATGTTTGTAGAAGCTGGCTTCTATTGTTTTTATTTTATCCTCTGATTTCTTGTAGGTTCTGAAGGCTCAAGGTGCAGCAAAAGCCAACGGCTATTCTGATGTTTTGTATCTCGACTGTGTGCACAAGAAGTACTTGGAAGAGGTTTCCTCTTGTAATATTTTTGTGGTAAAGGTATATTGATTTGCTCACTGCCTTTTTGTTATTCTTTTTCCTAAGACCTTGATCTTTACCGTCCACCGTCTCCACTCTATTTTTTTATGTTGATTCATTATGTTTCATACGATTGATATTGTTTTCTAATATGCAATAGGGCAACAGTATATCCACTCCTGAAATCAAAGGGACTATCCTACCAGGTATCACACGAAAGAGTATTATTGATGTGGCTCGTGATCAAGGATTCCAGGTATCCGATTATTGCCTACTTGCCTCCCTGTACTTTGCATGCATTACTTAGAACTGGAAAGGCAGATATGAGATACCAATTGCAAGTGCTCTAGAAACTCACCATCCCATTGGTATGTGTAGGTTTATCTGATTTAACTGAATTGCACCAATCACATATGTCTATAAAAAGTTAAAAACCATGAGTAATAAAAAATAACAGATTCAATTATAATGATGATTTTGCTATGGGGTAGATTAACTTGAAAATTTACCAAAAGAAGGAAAACTTGAATTTCATAATAAATAAAAATGATACCTGTTCTTTTCTGTTAATAAGAAAATTTTCTTTGGAAAACCCTGATGGACACTTGAGGGGTTGAAAGTTTGTTGAATTGATGTGGCAATTCCTTAAGCATTAGAGATTTAGAGGGTGTGGCTTCAGATTCCGATCTCTTATATAACTTTAAAAGTCAATCCCATAAGTGAGCACAATTAGATTGCTGGAAAGTGTTATTTGGGATATTTTACTAAAAGTCCAAGTGGCAAAATGGGTTGGTCGGCTGGGTTGGGTAACATGTAACCTTTTGGTATCGGTAAAAAATGGGCCGGAATGGGTTGACATGCTTACCTTTTTTGTCAACATTATGAATGTTTAATGTATTAAATATGATTAGAAATTACACTATGAAACTAATAATGTAATACTTCTGAATAAAGGATTCTATGAGGTTTTTAGCATTTGGATGTATATCAGCCTACTTTCAACCTGTTTCCATTTGAACTGAATTTCGTATGTTATCCCTGTTTGGCGTAATGTGATAAATACAACACAAATTGACCCATTTTGAGGTAAGTGGGTCAAAAGTCCCACCTTAACTAAATGGCCACCCGCTATCAACTTAAGAATGTAAGATGGTATTTCCCATCAGTTGTCTTTAGCCTAACTTGTATATATAGAGTTTCCTGAACCAATGGTTCTGGATACTAGAGTCTAGACTCGACCGGTTGACAGCTTGACATGGGTTCATGTTTACCGCGCTCTCGCCCCTTGCATACACAAATGCATATACAGGGGGCAGCTATCGGGCACCAAGTTTCTGGCCTGTCAAGAAACATCTTGGAATGATAGTCATCATCCCCGTTGACCTCAATACTTTGCATGCATCCAGGTTTCTGAGAAACCAGTGTTAGTGGACGAGTTGCTTGATGCTGATGAAGTTTTTTGCACTGGAACTGCCGTGGTTTTGTCCCCTGTCGGTAGCATAACTTATCTTGGAAAAAGGTAAAGCCTTTGTTGTGGTTCACGTAGTTGGTTCGTTGCCAGATGCTTCCATGAAATCTCACTTGTGAGATATTATGCATTAACTATAAAATATATATATAGGAGTGGGTTCAATGGAGAACCTCATCGAAATACCTTGAAGAACCACAATGCATCGCTAGAAAATTGTAATGCATCACATAGAAATCGATGCATCACACGGGGATTTGATGCATCACGTGGAAATAATGATGCATCACGGGGGAATTGTGATGCATTTGTGGTGGTACATGGAGGTTCTTCAAGGTTTTTCGATGCATGGAGGTTCTCCATTGAACCCACCTCTCTCTCTCTCTCTCTCTACATATATATACATATATATATATATATATACATATATATATATATATATATATATATATATATATATATATATATATATACACACACATAAAATCAAGTAGAGTGAGATCGGTTTGTCATCATGTAAGCTTTACTATTTGATAATTTTGATCTTTCAATGGGGTTTATGTGCACATGCAGTGTGACTTATGGAAACGCTGGTGTAGGCCCTGTGTCTAAACAACTCCATACTGCATTGACGAGCCTACAGATGGGCCTCATCGACGACAAAAAAGGTTGGATTGTTGACCTCAAATAGTTTCTTTTCCCCTACTAGCAGCTTGTATCGTACGTAATTTGGTTCCGTGTGCGCTATTAACCTTGGTAGAAGTTTTACTAATAACAGAGTTTCTTTTCCCCTCATACTTTGTCAATTGTCATGATATATGTTTTGCTTATCTGGTTTTGTTGGTTAATCGGTTTGACGTTTCAAAGCAATCTTTTTAACATCATAAATCGTGTAATTTTTTTGGTTCAAATCTTAATAATTTAATAAACTGAAAAATAATTTTTATTATAAATATTTGATTAATAACTAGAATAAGCAAGTTTACAAGGAAAAGTTGATTTACTGATTTGGACCCTCAAATCACAAATCAACCAATAATTACAGTTTACAGAAAATCCAAATTGCTTCAGTTGGTCAGTTCATTTAAATCGTTTTTTTAGTCTTCATCATTTACTCCCCTTTCTTTTAGTAGGCGTCAGTCTTCTTCATCTGGCCGCATTGCATCAATATGGATCAAATAATCATTGGGTGTACATTCAGAGATGGATAAAATTGCTTGGTTTCAGCAAAACCAACAATCATGGCAACAATTATCACGTTAAAACATGTTAGTCCCCCAGAAAAGAATACGAGGCTTGCCCAAGTCAATTCGAATTTTAAACAAATGCAATATTGTCATTTGAAGAACTGTCAATCCAACTATCCAAGTTGCTAAATGGCAGATGATCCAATAATCGCTCTAGAATCGCAATTTCAAAATCCTAGTCTGTACAGATTGCAATGATCAATTAACCCGCCAAAATTTTTACAAAAAATGTTCACAAACTAATCACCAGAATCTCCATGGGTCCTTGTATGGTGGAACATAGTTTTCGGTAGGAGGCAGAAGCCTAAATGAAGCCACGGTTTTTTCCAGTACAGGACCCATCTGTCTCAAACAAATAAACAAGCTTCAAATCAGATCAACCATAAAAAGTAAAAACTATTTGTTAATAAAGTTAGACAACTATCAAAAGATTCATTCAAAGGCGATTCCATTAAGAGGAAAATAAAGCATACTTGATATTTATCTCATACTGCCGATAAAAAACAATGAAATTTAAGAACTTTAGGTTAGTCCCCTGAATCTGTAGATTTAATCTGAAACCTTCAATTTCCACCACTTCACTCTCGGGACTAACATTGCCGTACAATACTAGTCCGAATTAACGCTGGACTTTATGTCGTTTTGGTAGTTGGAAGACTCCAAAAGGTCATATTGCCCCTAACAACACGTTGTTTTGGACTAGTTTAGGAGTGTGTCCATGGAGTGCATTTGGAATAAATATGCACATTCTGAGTTCATCTATGGATGGTTGTATCGACTATTGACCTCTCACTAAGCAAGGTGTTCTTTGTTTTTAAGAGATTAAATGTCTGAAGTTCTTTTCATATCTGCAGTTAGTTTAAAAATATCTTTCCATGTGAAGATATAAGTGCTCTAAAAGAGCTTATTTTAAAAAACAAACGAAGGCGTAACAAATTTAACCCTTTAAAATTTCAAATGTACCCCCATTGAAAATTTTATATGAACTCAAAATGTTTTGTAGAGTGATACATGTTCTTGGGGAAATATCATTATAATGATGGCCAGGCATGATAAATGGTTGTACCGAACATTTACACGTTATCAGCCTTCATAAATTGATGGTTGTGAGTCCATTGACAAACAGGAGCAGTTCAATTCAACCCCAAGAACCACCACTGTTTGGCAACTTGCATTTTCAGTTGATACCGAAAGGGTTGATATGTAAGTGAGAGGTCACGGGTTCGACTCCCGTCGGAGGCAATTTGAAATTTAGGTGGAGAAAGTAAGTCTTGGGGCAAAGGAGTAGTTTAGGAGTAGGAGGAAGATAGTTTGTCGTTCAAAAAAAAAAAGCTGACACTGAAAGGCCCTTCCGTAATTCGGCTCAAGGACACTGGTAATTGCCAGAAAGTGTCTCTTAAAAAGGTATTTAGAAATGATCTAGTTGAACTTTTGATAACCTATATAATTACAATATCGCATGCATAAATAATCACACATTGGTTAACCACATTTTATCATCGATAGCCAGAGAAAGAATTACCATGTCCCATTGCTTGTTGAGCGTTGAAGCATTCAAAGAGTACAAAAATCCTACAAAATAAGTAATTTATCAAAGTGTAAAGAAGGGGATTGGAAGTCTTTGTATGTAACTTTCTGTTCATTTTGCAGAATGATAACTTATCTAGATTCTTTATTGCAACCAAACCATCGTTCTTGTGGGAGTTCAAGAAAGGACACTACATTTTCTAAGAGATGAGGGATCGGAGACGGACATATTTTTTTAATTTCGACCATAAATCCAAAGGAATTGGGGTAAAAATTTATTCATTTTTGCAAATGTAATGTTGCATTTAGTTAACGAAAACTAGTCATTTTTCGATTTCAGTTTCTAAGTTATAGTTTCCAGAAAAAAAATCAATGGTTTTATAAAAAGTGAAAACTTGTTTAGATGGTTAAGTTTTAGTTTTAAGAAAAATAAGATGGGTGATTATAAAATAAGAAAAATATGATAGATGATTGAAAAGTAAGAGAGAGAAAGATAGTATTATAAAGAAATATAAGATTGGTCATAGACTAATAAGAGAGAGAGTATGAAAAGTAATATTTTAAAAAGTGAAATGAAAATTTGTGAAATTGTTGTTAACTAAACAAGTTTTCCTTTTTTTCAAAAAATAAATGAAAATTTTCATCAACTAAACGCAACTTAAGGGTTTCTTTTTGCAAGAACGATGGTTTGTTTGTGATGGTCTGAGAACCAAATTGTCCTTCGCTAAAGGAAAAAAAGAAACAGGATCATACCATCTCGTTCAACAGATGCAGCAACGTAATGCCGAAAAATACTGGAGTCTTGCACCTGCATTTTTTGATATTAATAAACAGTCTTTAGCATATTTGTAAGGTAAAGCACCAAATATAAGAAAATAAGGGAAACATACAGTTTTTGTTGGCGATTTGCGAACTAGGTATTCGTAGTACCAATAAGGCTCACCGTCGATCTAGATGCAAAAAAGAAGAGCTCAAGGTGAGCAAAACTCATGGCTCTTAAGTTTCAGGGATAAATTAACACAGAATCAAAGCTTAGAGAACTCACTTCTGACGTGTGAGCATCAAGAACTGAACTTTCCGCCATGCGTTGACTTGAGGTAACCCGCTGTACAAATTGAAATCACAATCATCACGAAAGTATTTCTTGCTAAAATGATCATGAAAGACATTGAGTTTGTTATCAATCTTCAAACCGTTACTAACGAATAAGAATGATAACAAATTTCTAATGTTTGACATAAGTTCTTGACGATTCTAATGTTTGACATAAGTTCTTAAAGAGAATGCTTTTAGGAAATGGAGAAAATAGCCAAAAATCACACCCCATTATCAAGTTTTAGCCAAATAATATCTCAATCTAACCAAAATAGCCACACTTTACGTTACCACATTTACGTGATAGCCATCATTTACGTGATCTGTACTTTTTATTAATATTTTACGTTACAAAAGGTAATTGGTAACGTAAAGTAGTGGTACTTTACGTTACCAAATTTAAATGTTGCTCCTTTCCAATAAAAAGTAAGTGGCTTGTCATTTCATGGTAAACACCTTTTGGCAACGTAAAGTACCGTTACTTTACGTTACCAAACACCTTTTGTAACGTAATGCATTAAAATAATAATAAAAGGTACAGATCTCGTAAATGATGGCTATCACGTAAATGCGGTAACGTAAAGTGTGACTATTTTGGTTAGATTGATATTATTTGGCTAAAACTTGATAATGGGGTGTGATTTTTGGCTATTTTAGTAATTATCCCTTCTTAATATGTAGAATATTAGTAATTACCAAAGCAGACTTATCGGATAAAACAGAATCAGCAACATCCTTTGCGTCCCATGTGCTCTTATCTTCCGACTTTAAGATGCTTAGATTCGGAGGACCTATCTGAACGCACAATGCAAAAAAAAAAAAAAAATCGATAAGAAGGACAATCTGTAGAAGGATTCAATAGGTTGACTTTCCCAGAGTAAAGTTGGTTGCCAATACCGTAATAGAAAGTATGAGATTGTCAATAAAATCAACACGCTCAGACACAATCCGTAGCCGTGCATTAGCTGTATGACGATGGATATATATAGTTATACATGAGCTCAAGTTATTTAGAATTGTATTAAGAAAATTTCTTTGGTTCCATTTCGGAAGAAAGAAAGCTACTAACTTACGGGACAAAGGTGCTGCAGATGAATAGCGTTCCGGTTTTCTTGACTCCACCCTTCATATAGATGAAAACCATTAGATAATTACACTTAAAAAACAAATCAAATAAAGCTGTACAACCTTGTTCGTAACCATATATACTCCATCCGTCCCATGATATTTGGAACATCCGGTAAAGCAACCCAATCCGTCCGAGCCAAATTTTGACCTATATTAACAAATGTATCCTTTGACCTGTTACCCATCCCACCCGACCTGCCCATTTCGACCAATCTTGCCATCTCTAAGTAGATGCTTAGGGGGTGTTTGGTTCGCAGGTTTTTTTCTCTGGGATTAGCATTTTGTCAAAGGATTTGCATTATGCAGCATTTGCATTTGTCATAATTTTGTTAAAGAATCTGCATTATCTTATAGAAAAAATTTGCTAATCTGAAGAATGCAAGGTAATTGGGATTTAAAATCCTAGGGGGGAGGCTGAGTTTTTAAATAACAAAGAAGGAAAGGATTTAAGAAATCCTGGGATTTTAAATCCTTACTGAAATATGCGAACCAAACACAGGATTTTAAATGCAAATCCCAGTGAATCCCAGGAAATCCGCGAACCAAACGCCCCCTTAGAAGAGAGAATATTTTAATTGAATCACAAGTATTCACTGTACAAAGAGATAAGAATAAGATGCTAACCATTTAAAAGCAAAATTCTTGGAAGGCATTTCCAAAGGAATCAAATAAGAATAAGCATTTATATCGTCAACTATTGGTGCCATCTTAATCTCTTCATCAGCACCGGATCCTGATAATTACAAACAATTTAAGAAAGATGATATTAAGACAAACACAAAATACTCATCAAGAATCCTCTTTAATTTCAAACCTTCAATCCCTTATTTCAACCTTTTAGATCAAGAATTTCCAGTATAGCTAGCTATATATCGTTACAATTTAATGTAAAATTCATACTCAAACTAGAAAAACGGTGAGACTTTAGTCATGGAAGCAACAAAGTTGCTGAACGCAAGGGGAAAAGAGAAGACAAAGAAATCTGTGAGTTCTCTCCCTATTGTTGCATAACCGAGTGACAATTTATGATTTTTGAGAACTACTTTGTGCATAATCACTTCACACTGTAAATTTGATGGAAAGTACCATAACATAAGTAGAGATAGAATTATGCAAAAAGGAGTGCATAAACACAGTGCAAAGAAGAGTATGCTAAGTTTCTGTATATTAAGCAAGTAAAACCATTGAGTTTCCAGAGTTACTTCAAGATTATATTACTATAATTTACTGATAATTTTATCGAATTTTGAAGATATGTAGCAAAGTCCAATACTCAAAAGACAAATATGAACTTAGGGGGTGTTTGGCATGGTGGCATCATAAGGGATGAAATCATTTAAGTTTACAAGTTTTTTTTAACCAATGACAGTTAAACATAAATATATATTCATTAAAAATGAAGAAAAAACTATAAAAATTCTATTCACATTTCATGTTTGTGATTCTCTCTGTTTTGACAAGGAAATGAGAGAAACAGAGTTTATATTGAACTCAGTCTCTATTTATTTCCATTAAGAATCAAGGTTCTTGTCACATGATAAAAAAATTCTTGTAAAACTCACGTGATTCCATAACTTTCAATTCAACCCTACCAAAGAGTTGTATGTGGATTGTGGAGCCAATCGAGAAACTAGCTAATACGTTTATGGAACAGTGGGAACATAACATATCACAAATGAGAAGGAATGCAGCCCAACTTCATTCAAAGCTCCAAATGTAGCAATTTTGGTTTCTATTTATTAGTTTTTTTTGGTCAACTGCGTGTTGTAATAGATATTAATTGTTGGTTCTTAGATTTGATTTCAAATTTTGATTGTTTATTGCCTTAATTTTGTTTTTTCATTGCCTTTTTTGTGCAATTAGGCCCTATTAGGCTTTTACTCAACTAGTTGCTATAATTCATAATTGTGAAAATCTAGAAAATAGATTACAATAAAAGGTAAATTTTAAAGTAGGTTACAATCATGAAAATTTTGAAAGTAAATTACTATAATTAGTACTAATATTTAAAGGAGATTGCTATAATTGTGAATTTTATCAAAGTAGGTTGCTATTTCTTGTAAGTAAATTTTTTAAAATGGAACATCCATAAAACATCTTAAACAACAGTGAACAAGTTACATTCAAATACAATTCCATGTTTGACTTTCTACGGGTCAAAAGACTACAAATTGATCCAAATTGTCCAGTAAAGGTCAATAATAAATCAAAAAACTATCCAGATTTGGGATCCTAAGTAGGGTTAACTTTATGCTGAAGATAAAACAAGTGGATTATAATAGTTAATTACCTTGAATCGGGAACACTGTAGCAACTGAAGCAGCAAACCCAAATAAAACGATATCCCTTCTGCAAAACCCATTTCGGGGAGTGGGATCCGAAAACTCACAAGAACAACCTACAAATTTCTTGCTAGATTTACATATATTCTGGCTTCTTGAACTTATCTTAGATTGGTCCCTGAAGAACACACACACACACAAAACACACACTCGTTATGAAAGGCCCAATGACAATACAAACATACATACATACGAGAGAAGAGAGAGAGAGAGAGAGAGAGAGAGAGATAGAACCTGAAGATGGAAAGGTTGGGAAGATTGGGTATGGCGCGAGAGTGTGAGGAAGAGAGAACCGTTTCCATAGCTCATCCACTTGTTACTTTTGTAATAAACTAATTAATAATCGTTCAAGTTCTAAATAGAACAAGACTATAGCTTTTTTTAGTCCTTGGAGTTTCACTTCAATATATTTAACACCCCTAAATCATGTTCTAAATGCTTTTATAATCGAAAGAATTGCTTAAAGAGCATATAATTTTTGCTTTTTTTTTTTTTTTTGAGAAAATTACCAAGAAAGATAATATAGAATATAAAATTTGACAAAAAGGTATTGTAAAATTTAATGTAAAATTTTATTTTAACCGAAAAAGAATATGAAATTCAAATTTTAAGCCAAGAATATGATCAAATAGTATTCTTTTACCCAAAAAAAAGAAGCGTAAAATTAAAAATTTACCTTCTTAATTGGTCATCAATACCATTTTTTGTCAAATTTGAACATTATGTTATCTTTCTTGGCCAAAAAAATTTACATTACTTTTATTGTCAATTTTTGAATTTTATATTACCTTTCTTATTAATTTGTCCATTCCTTATTTTAGCAATCTCGTAAATTTTGTTCCAAATAAAGGATACAACTCTTTGTTCATTCCCGTATAACATTTAACCGGTAAACAACAAAAGTAACCGGTAAAAAAAGGTTATACATAAGGTTTATTGTTCGAAATAACAACCTACTTTTATTTTTTCTTATTGTGGCAATCAGTTTCATGTTTTATCATTTAATATATTGTTTGAAATAATAATATTTACCGGTTAAATGTTATAATCAGGAGTAAATCAAGAGTTGATTCCACTATTTGTGACAAAATTTACGAAACTGCTATAATAAAAATATAGTTGTTTGCTATTTGAGCAATATTTTTTTTTATAGTTCACACTTGTCGAAATGTTAAAACTTTTGCTCTATAAATAAAGATATGAGGTATCCAAAGTATGGGTCATGATTAAATTTAATGGGTATAAGTTCTTTCATAGTTATTGTAATTGTGTTAACTGTTTAAATAGTAACCAAAGAATCTTTAGATTTAATTTGCTTTTGAGTAAATTACATAAATGGCCCATGTGGTTTGCATAAAACTTTGAATACGGTCCCTGTGGTTTCAATTTTGCATAAACGGTCCTTATTATCACTGTTTACTTGCGAAAATGGTCCCTCTGCAGTTAACTTTAACAATCAAATGGTTAAATATTTTATAATGACCATTTTACCCTTTTCTTTGATAATATTTTGGTCCTTCAAGTTTGTAGTTTATTTTAGTTTTGGTCCCTTAAGTAAATTTTTTATTTAACTCTTTTATTATCATTATTATTATTATAAAAATTATTATTATTATTATAACTTTTTACGTATTAATTTTTTTGTTTATTGAGTTTCCTATATGTTAACATATTTTATAATTTAAATTACAAACTTAATTATTTCTTTTTATTATAAACAACCCTATCAAATTAGAATCCTTTTTTTTTAGCTTTTACAAATGAAAAATACGAATATTTTATATTGTAGTTTCCAAACCGTAAAATTTTGAACCTTAAACTTTTATTTTTTTTTTTTCAAACAAAAAGAAGTTACTAACCATACATGTTTTAAGTTTTTTCATTTTAAAATGTAAAAAGCTATGAAGACCAATCCGTTTTTTATTTCTTTTCTGACCAAAAAATTCAACCCATTTCGATTTTTGTTTTGAAAAACGAAAATAAATACAAACAATTCTGTTATTAGTTTTTGCAAACGAAAAAACCACGAATAATTTTGATTTTCTGTTTTTCCAAACAAAAATCAATTTATTTTTCTAGTTTATCAACCAAACCATTACCTTTTATATTTTTTCTCGGAACGAAAAACTACGAACCATTATGCTTTAAAGTTATTTAAAAAAATGAAATAGTGTGTAGCCTTTTTGTTTGGAAAAACTAAAAAAATGGAATGGCTTTAAGTTTTTTACTATTGAAAAAAGTTTAAAACGTAATGACCAGAATAACATAAAAATCGAACAAAAAAATAGACCCATTTTGATTTTTTAGCTTTTTCCAAACGTACAAAATACGATTTTTCAAAAATGAAATAGTCTATTTTTTTGTTCGGTTTTTATGTTATTCTAATCATTACGTTTTTAACTTTTTCCAATCGTAAAAAAACTACAAACCATTTCATTTTTTTGTTTTTCCGAACAAAAAGGTTACACACTATTTCATTTTTTAAAAAAACTTTAAATCGTAATGGTTCGTAGTTTTTTGTTCGGACAAAAAAAAAAAGGTAATGGTTTGGTTCGAAAAACTAGGGAAAAAAATAGTTGTTTTTTGTTTGGAAAAACTGAAAATCATAATTATTCGTAGTTTTTTCGTTTGCAAAAACTAATAACATAATTGTTTGTATTTACTTTCGTTTTCCAAAACATAAAATCGGAATATGTTGGTTTTCGTAGCTTTTTACGTTTATAAAATGAAAAAAATTAAACAAGAATGGTTAGTAACTTTTTTTCGTTTGTAAAAAGAAATAAAAGCTTAAGATTCAAATTTTTTGGTTTGGAAAACTACAATATAAAATATTTGTATTTTTTTCATTCGAAAATGCTAAAAAACGAAATGGATTCTAATTTTTACGTTTAGAAAATGAAAAAAATTAAACATGAATGGTTTAGTAACTTTTTTTCGTTTGTAAAAAGAAATAAAAGCTTAAGATTCAAATTTTTTTAGTTTGGAAAACTACAATAAAATATTTGTATTTTTTCATTCGAAAATGCTAAAAAAACGAAATGGATTCTAATTTGATACTATTTCTTATAATAAAAAAATTAGTTTGTAAATTGAAAAATATATTAAAATATAAATCAATAATAAATAATAATAATAATTTTTATAATAATAATAATGATAATAAAAGAGTTAAATAAAAAATTTACTTAAGGGACCAAAACTAAAATAAACTACAAACTTGAAGGACCAAAATGTTATCAAAGAAAAGGGTAAAATGGTCATTATAAAATATTTAACCATTTGATTGTTAAAGTTAACTGCAGAGGGACCATTTTCGCAAGTAAACAGTGATAATAAGGACCGTTTATGCAAAATTGAAACCACAGGGACCGTATCCAAAGTTTTATGCAAACCACAGGGACCATTTATGTAATTTACTCTTTGCTTTTTGTGAATTTACAATAAATTCAAATTTATATTTCTTTGACATTGTCGAGTACGAATGTAACTTAGTCATATTGTGATTTTCCAAATATTTATAAATAACATGATTAAATAAGAAAGATGACGATTAACTTCCTGTCATCTATTTTATAATTCGGTTATTGAAGTTAAAACCCGTAAAAAATCATCAAGTTTAAAAAAAATTATTTAGAATGTTATATTAAAAATCGAATACCGGTTAAACTATTGATGCAGTCTTAAACTTTGTTACTAGCATATTGAATTAGGCTTTCTTTTTCGATGTGTGTTTAAAAAAACTTTGGAAGTTTTTCAATATATTATTTTGATATGTTTATGTATAATTATGATTTTCTTCCATAAATATATACATAATACACAAAATATATGTGTTATGTACAAATATAATAAAAAAATTACAAGCATTGCTTAAAGTTGTGTTTTAATTTCGTTTGGAATATCAAGTTTCAACTTGAAAATTCTGAAAGTATACGTACTTTTGAAAGGTTAGGTTTGTTTCTCTCAAAACATACATTTAACAAATCTTGATGTTTTTTTTTTTGGGTGGTATCATTTTAACCAGTTTTCGATCTCAACAAGGACTTTGTTTTGGTAGCATTTAAAGTAAATTTGCCACCAAGGAGGCAAAGATTAGATAATGATTAGTGATTACTTCTTTTTAAATTGTGATTGGTTTTGCGTTATAATGAAGATTATTAGATTATTACGTTACAATAACGTAAATAATTGGTTTAAGATATTTCGATTGCATTTATTAATAAGTGAATTATTTGGGTTTAGAATTAATCCTACCATACTTTTTCAAAAGTTAAAAAATGTAGCTTATTTGCTTAATAATTGATTATTTGGTCATTTTACAAGTTAAAATGCAAATCCAAACACTTTAAAAACTGATTATTTGATATTTAAGATAGCAAACAACAGTTTCAAAAACCAAACATTGAATTTTTTACGGCATTTTTTGTTACAGTTATTATTTGATTATAAGTTTTCAAAACGCTACAACATTTTTTCAAACACAAATCCAAACACCCTCTTAGTATCATTTCGTACATTTAACCGCCTAGAAAAATTAGATAAAATTGATCTTGTTTTATTATTTTGTTCAAGGTGTTTATCATGTGATAAGCATAGTAATCATTGATTCATTGTAACCACCATCGTAATATTGATACACACAACAAATCTTTATCGTGAAACAACTAAAATGCTAATCTTCAATTTGTGTTTTGAGAGAGATTTTTTTTTTTTTTTTTTTTTGTGCTTTGAAAACACAAAAAATAACTAAAAATAACTAAAATAGTGTTATGCAAATGCAAGAGAAGATTATTTTTTGCTGTAAAACAACTTTTTGTGTTCAAGAGATGCAGTTTTACAACAGCTTGAACATGAAGTTTTCTTCTAAACACTTCAACAGATCTTTTGAAAACATTTTTGTCAATTACATATCGAAACATCAAAACGGTTTTGACCATCGATCAAAAAAACATTATACAAAAGATCCTATGTAATGTGATTAGCATAAAACTAAACGTTAAAATACAGCGAAAAAAAAACCATTACAACGCCAAACTACCATAGCTAAACGACCTACAATAATCAAAAACCTCGGCCCCTAGGATCATCCGGCCTCCACTGCCCGCTATAGTGTTGCCCTGGTACGACAGCATTAGGCGGGAGACCATGAGGAGGAAGAGGTTGCACCCAACCATTTTGCATTAGATTAAACGGTTGTTGGATCGGCATAACGGGAATCATGGTTTGCCCCATCACAGGCCTAACTTGGTTGACTAGATGAACACTCGAAAACCCTTGAATGTTATGGTTAGATAGTTCGGGCTGGTGGTGGTTTTGGGGTTGGGGTTGAGGTTGCCATTCTGGTATATCGTCATCTTCTTGACTCCAAGGTCTATTTTTATTCCAATTCGTACCGGTTATATTATTTCCGGTTTGACCATATTCATGAACAAGCTGTTTCATTTGTGCTACAGGTCTTGGATGATTAGGTTGGTGGGTCATTCTCAAACTCGACCCGGACCCCATTTGGGCAGGTAATGTTGGTTGGGTCGAGTTTGAGCCCGAGGAGAAACTAAACTCGGGCAAATCATCAACATCCCGGGTGACAACTCCAGGACCAAATCCTGGTGGAATATCGTCATCGTCGTCACCACCACTGTCGTTGGGTTGTGAAGATTGGTCATGGCCAAAATGCAAAGATTTTGATGTTGTGTTTGAATTTGTATTTGTATTTGCATTAATAATTTCTTGTCTCCTAGATGAATAGTGCTTTCTATGATGTTTATGGTGAGAAGACGAATTAGGCAGCATAGCCGAACTAGGTTGCGTTCTTCGCCAAACCACCACTCCGATCAGTCCATCGTCTGTTGTCTTGAGTATATCGGTCTGGTCTTTGGAAAGTAGCTTGGTGAGCATCTCTGTGATTCTTTTATGAGGTGGACAGAAATATACTTCGACTCCTGCACTTGGTTCTCCAAATCCTACCCGCTCTTCAGCTACATACGAATCCACAGCCTGCATCAATATGCAAAAAAAAATATGTAAAGATCGTAAAGATCAGAAAACACCTTTTTTGGGAACAGAATCTCACCTCGGAAAGACTGTATCGGTGATACTCGGAAGATACATCCTTCAAGACAAAGTGTACAACCTGCAAGAAATGCAACTTTTATCAAAATTGAGTTTTGAACTAGGAACACCAGGACGGCATTCTTGGCCTCATGATCATAGCTAAAAGTAACGTCAATCGCTGTTTAATCACCAAAGACGACTCAAATAATGGGGTTTTTTAGATCGCTCGTCGAAAATATCAATAAAAAAGCCATTCATTTAGTCAAAGTAACAACAATTTTCTGGGTGTTTAGTACCATTTCGAAACTCAAAACAAGTGAGAAATAAACAATTGAAAACATTTTATGTATGATATTGTAGTTCCTTGTTGGAATTTCATATATCCAAAACTGTTTTCCCCTTTTTTTTGACAGCCCACAAATAGGCCAACAATGACACAAAATGTTCCTGCTACAGACTACAGACATCCCAAAAAAAAGGACAGCCGTGAGATGGCTCCGAATATCAACGCCATTTTGTATAACAAACATAAATAAGCTCTTACAGACAGTTTTCAAATTTAACCATTTACCCAGAATTGGTGGTTCTTCTAAATTAGTTGGTCTAAAAAAATAATGTTGTACAAGTTACTGTTTGAATATTCGATACTATTAGCCATAACCATTGAAGAGCCAGTCTCCAGGAAGGAATGTACGCCCATGAAAGGCGAACCATGGAGAAGGAGAAGATCAAATGCAACTATGATGAAAAACAAGATGACTTGGTATACCATGACTGCACGGCTTCTGGACATCGGAAGTTCTTGGAGAAATTTCTCAAATGCCAGGAGTCTGACTCTGCCCTTTATCTCCACAGAACCTGGCCATTCCTTCATTGATGTTTTCTCACCGCTAAAATAGGGAATAAAAATATCAGCGAAATGTATTTCACCAATCAGTCAAAGAAATCTAACAATTAAACAAAAGTCAATTTCTATTTTAGGTAATAAAAATAGGGAATAAACTTATAACATGGGCCCTTAAAACATTAAATTTAGAAAGTACAATCCCCAAAGTAGATATTGAAAAAAATACATTCTCTCTTGATGCAATTAACATAGCATTTACCATGCTAAAAGTATTTAATTCACACGTATATGCAAAAAAAAAAATTTATTTATCTTGACCGGTACTCACCAAAAGATTTAATACCTTCTTGATCTTGATTATATATATATATATGGGTTGGGTTCCAATAAGGAGAACCACTCTAAAATTTGTGCATATAACGTATAAAATTATGCATTTGATGCTAAAATTTATGCATTTCATGTAAACATTTACAGATCTCATGATAAATTTGTCCGCCTTATGTACGAATTTGTGCATTTGAAAAAAGTTGTGCATTTAACGTTCAAATTTGTGCATTTAGTGTATAATTTAATAAGTTTAATTTTAAATGTAGTTCTAATGTCAAATTACGATGTTTATTAATATTGAAGACCAATAAGGGTTTTAAGTTATAATTTTATATTTCAAATTTGTGCATTTGATGTACAAATTTGTGCATTTGGGAGTGGTTCTCACGGAATTGAGGAGTTCTTACCGGAACCCAACCCATATATACGTAGTATCATGTTGATACTAAGAATATAAGGCTATCTGCATTCACATTTTCTAAGTCTCTAAAAATCATGTGAACGTGCAAAGGTAAATGTAAACATGCATTATGTGAATGCACGTCCAGTGCAGTCCTGTGCTTGTGAGCTTGCACGTTTCATGTAGTTACAATATACGCGTGTGTGAAAAAAAAAAACGTATATTTTGCACTGTTAATTTAAAAAAGACTATGAAAATATTCTAAAGGTGGTTTCTTCTAGTACCCTGTGAAACTATTGGCACCTTCTAATTAATAGTGAGAATGATGAGAACCAATCATGATTCGACACATAGGCATGACCGCATGATTAGTGGTGGTAACCGCCATAATCTATGTTTTACCATAATACTCCTAAAGGTCACAACCATATTTGAATTACATGTCAAATTACTCTGCATTCTCACGGATTCTCACCATTAAATGCATGCTTACTATATCTATCACTCACTCACACACACACCTATCCGCACACATAATATATATAAATCGCCTATGATTGAGTACGATGGATTTTGAAGGATTTTTTAATCATAATTGTAAATCGGACTTTTGATTCATGATCAGTGATTTATTGTCAACATTATTAAATCAAGATTATTGATTATACCAAAGCTGAATTACAAAAAAGAAATGCACCAACAAATTGTTTGCATCAAAATTGTAAATTTATCCATGGTCATAATAAATCTAATGTCGGTGTTTTTCTGGTGGTACAGCTTCAATATAATCAATAGCTTTGACCCATCAAGTTACGATGAATCTCTAATCGTGAATCAAATATCCGATCTACAATGAAATGATTATAAAATATAAAATTCAGCTTTTAACTTTGATGGAATCTGTGTTTTAAAAAGCGCACCTCAAGCCCAGTGACGCGCGAGGCTCATTGAGGCTCAAAGCCCTGCGCAACAGAAGCTGTTGCGAGCGCCTCCTTGTCGTTTCATTAAATTTGGCCCAAAAAGAAGAAAATGAGTCCCTCCTTGATTAATTGTTAAAGTAATTCAATTTTGTAACGAAGATTTTGTGTAAATTTTCTGTATTTTGGTATTTTACATTTTCAGTTGTTAAATTAGTATTAATGTGTTATTATATACGAATTATGATACCAAAACAAGTGCGCCTCGCGTACGTGATGCACGCGCCTCACATCGCGCCTCGGGCTCGAGAACCCTTTTTGCAACGGTGCGCCTCACGCTTTTTAAAACCAAGGATGGAATTTAGAACAAATAACTTCCCAGACATACCTTCTGAACAGTCCAATAACAGACACTGCAGAAGAAAGAGTCAGCTGTAGGCCACCTTCCCATAAACATTCACCAATGGATATACTAAACGAAGGCGAAAGCTTTCTTTCTCCCAGTGGCATGCTTAATCCATTATCTGTTTGCCCTTCAGCCTTAAGAGGATTTACAGAAGTAGGTGGAGAGGATGCTTTCTCGTTGCAAGTTTCCACACAAGTTTCTGCCTCATTGCCTGAGAGGGCCTTTGTTTCCTTAGCATCTACAGGCAGGTTCTCAAAGGGAGGCTCAGAATTAAGGGAATCCATAAACTCGTCTAAGGAAACAATTGGTGGCAATAATCCCTCATCCTTAAACTCATCCACTATTAATTCTTGCATGATATCAGTGCCATCAGTAGAAACAGTAAGGCCAGTAGTAGTATCTGGTTTTTCTGAAGCACTTTTCTCGCCTTCAGCAACAGCTTTCTCTGAGATATGGTCTGTTTTTTTCTTCTTTGGTCGAAATTGAGTGAGCGAGCTTGATCCTACAGCAACCTCAACGGAGACACCATCATCTTGCTCAACCTCTACTTGGTATTCACCTTTGTGTGTTTTCTTAACCAAACGTCTAACATCAACATCAGAATCTGGTAAGACTATCATCTTATCTAACTCCTCGGCTTTTGCCATTCGCCACTCCGAAAGCTCTTTAGAAGCAAGTTCCTCAGGTGTCATCAAACACAGGCGTTCAGGTGATATCTTAGCAGATAGAACTTTCTCTCTCAGCTCAGGATTATTAGGATCCTTCAAATTGAACATCAGAGACCTCCCCTTCTCTTTGTACTTCTTATTCACACCTCCAAACGATTTAAAAAGCTCTTTTTCAATTTTAAAAGCCAATTCTTGTGGAGAACTAATTTCACGTTCATTCCCACTTTCAGCACGTCGACCCTGCTCAGTCCCGTATCCGCTCACATCCATTTGAACTGGATTAGGTTTAACATTGGTTTTGACTTCCTTCATTTCAGCCACCTCCGTATCCCATGCCCATGGAAGACCATTTCCATGCAAAAGTTCATCCTTGGCAAAAAACATGTCACCAAATGATCCATCTGTGTCAGGCATGACATAGTTGTATTGAGGTTTTTGTCCTTCGCTTTTTCCTACCGGCCCTAACTTTTCAATGTGTGTCGTAGATGCAGGCTGAGATTCCACATGTGCTTGCATAGGAACATTACCAGCTTCTGGTGCAGCACTCTTGTCTGCATTGGGAACTTCTTTATTCTGATTACCAATGGACAATGCAGCAGCTAATGTTTCCCTCATTTTCGACCGTACTGCTTCATACGAACCATTCTGAACCTTTGGTGATACTTCTGGTGCTGCAGTCTTGCTCTTTGGGGTCTGCAGACGTGTAGACCCAGCGTTACTGGAAATAGACATCATTCTCTTGTTTGGCAAACCAACTGGTCCTTGAGAACTAGTCATGGATTGAACTTGCATAGTTTTCTTCTTCAGAGCAGAGACCTGTGACAACCGAGGTGAATTCACATGAGCCTCCGTCTGAACCATGTGTTTGTTCGGCCCTGATAACTGCTGAGACACAGAATCATTGAACGAGGATTCTGCTGTAACTTTCCGTTTTGTTGGTAATAATGACTTCTGCAGGCCTATGTTACTCCACACGGCTCCAACCTCTCCAGCATTCTGATTTGGCATCGTCTGGTTGTCTGAATCCAGATATGAAGCTGTCTTCTGCTGGTTTGAACCCACAAGATGAGAAGGGTTGGTGGACATTGGACCAGTCATGCCTGAGAGCCTGTTCAATAGTGACGAGTCCTGATCAAAAACAGGTTCCATTTGATGAAGGGGGTGTTGATAATGGCTGTGACACAGAACTGATGAACATGCCTACTGAACTCAACTATAAGAGATGTCCAGCATGCGCCATCAAGTTACAGAACTACAGTCTACAACAAAAAAGAAATGAGGAACAGAAGTAACCTCTCTCTAATAAACTTTTAGTTAAAAGATAGTCGATAGAACAAAAAAGACTGCACCACTTCATTAATTCGTTCATTCAATAAAGAAAACAGCACAAGGAAATGAACCCCGTATGAACTTAGAATTATACTAAATGCATAGAAACAAATAGTAAGAAGAGCACAAATTCACAGATAGCATGCACTACAATTACTGAAACGGTTATATCAAAAGCACTATTAAGATTAATCAACAGCAAACAATAAAAATAGAACCTTGATACTGTTTATATCACTACACCATAAAAGGTTACAAACAGATCCCAGTAAGAAACCATGTGCAAGATAACCTTATAGTAGCAAATAAACTACAATATTAAGTTTACCAACACATCAAACCAGAGAACTTATCCCCATCACTAGTTCACTACATCATCAAAGGTATACTCATAGCCACAATAATACAAGCTAACATCATAACAATACATTACTTCATAACAAATATCATTTACCATCAACCTAGCTCTACACCCATATAAATCGCTTCATCAACAGAAAAGAAAGCAATCACATCAACTTAAATTACCATACAGGTACTAATGTACTATGTGTAACAAGGAGTAGAATAGTATAACCCAGCTGCCTAACAATCAATCACTTGCATTGCACCTTCTGTCTCATAACATAATGAGCCCCACTGCCCAAGTTGAGGACTTGGGTCTTCTTTCCCTAGCCCATTAAAAGAAAGTAACCACTTGAGCAAAGAGTGTCAGTGTTTTAGGTAAATGCTTGCAAGCTTTCAGCATTTTAGCCACTGTAGCAACTACACAAGACTACAAGAGGAAAGCGAATACACCAAAACCAAGCAATCATTAATAATGAATTGGCATCGATGTTTAATGATTTGCTTAATTCCCGGTAGATCCTTGAAGGAAACCTTATTTCTATTAAACCTTATAAAGAAACTTATACTTAAGTATATCGCCAGTACTCACTACTATGTATGAACAAACTACTCTATGGATATATAATGATTATAGCAGTTCTGTGTTATCTATAACTCTAGACGCATCATATATAGTTCCTAACAATTCTTGTGTCAAATTTACATTATGCCAGCTTGCACCTCATTGGTGTATTGAGGGTTGGAGACAACAAATGATGTTAAAATGAGTAACGACCTTGACTGGATCCTAAATCAGGCTTCCTGTATGCATCTCCAACTCTCCAAGCCTCGAACTTGATTATGAAAAATCACATATTTCAGGTTTCTCTTACACATCATAGAAAACAAGTCTGCCAAAAAGGTTTGTAAGCGAACTGCGAACATAATACCATTTATGGCAAACATCTTATGTAAAATAGCATACACAATTGTCGAATTCTCCATGCCATCAACACCCCCCCCCCCCCCTTTTCCCCCTTCTTTGTCCTAGTGGTTTAACCAAGTTGCTACAAAGAGTAGCAATCATAATTTCTATGTCCATAAAAGTATATAATAAAGATTAATTCATTGAAAAAGAGAAACGTTTGGCTCAAGTATGGAGTCCTTATGCCAAATGAAGCTTTGCTTTATAAAGAATCAAACAAAACCAGTGAAAGGTACCCTAGACTGTCTACTCATCACGTATGGAGGAGGTGATGGATGCAACTAATGATGTTATAAACTTATATTGAGTAATGACATGACCAGAGACTAAATTTGAGTTTATAAGGTGGCATTTGATTTGCAATTAGTCTCTGAACAGAATCAACAGATTGGAATTTGCAAAAGGAATCGAAATAAATAGGAATTGGAATCTGAAGAAAATTGAATTTGTCTCATGTTCGGTTGGCTGGAAATGAATTTGAATTCAATTACATAACTTTTTTCCAGTCAAATAAATTGGATTTAAGAAATGACAAATGACATAATTACTCTTCCTTATTTGTTTGTTTAATTCTTGTTTTTAATATAAATTACATGCAAAACTGAATAAGGTCGGATAGTGTGGTGTGGGTTGGATGGGGTAGAGGTAAGCGGGGTGGGCGGTAGTATAGGGCAGAAAAGGGTAGGGTAGAGGTTAGTAGGTTGGTTAGGGATATGGGTGCGGTAGGATAGTCCTATATTTATCCACAATTATTAATAGGCAGAAGTCCAACAACTTTCATGTGTTTCACTGTGTCTTAAAAAGCGCGCCTCAGGCTCAATGAGGATCAAAGCCCTACGCAACACAAGCTGTTGCGAGCGCCTCCTTGTCGTTACATTAAATTTGGCCCAAAAAAGAAGAAAATGAGTCCCTCCTTAATTAATTGTTAAAGTAATTCAATTTTGTAACGAAGATTTTGTGTATATTTTTTGTATTTTGGTATTCTAGATTTTAATATTTTACATTTTCAGTTGTTAAATTAGTATTAATGTGTTATTATATACGAATTATGATACCAAAACAAGTGCGCCTCGCGTACGTGATGTGCGCGCCCCACATCGCGCCTCACGCCTCGGGCTCCAAAACCCTTTTCGCAATGGTGCACCTCACGCTTTTTAAAACCAAGGTGTTTCATTTGCTTGGCAAACAGGTCCCTCTATCATCTCCTTCCATGTTTTGTTAACACAACAGCATCACCTAGGTTTGGAGACTGAATTTGAAGAACTATTCTTTTAGTCTCATCCTTTACGCCCCTTGCCCGCTCATCTTGTCATCTAGGTTTATGTTATGGCTACTGCCTACAATCTCTCTAATAGCGAGGCCATGCACTTTGGTTTACATTCTCATTAATCAGATATAGAGTGGTGAACGGTGGTCAAAAAAGCACCATGGAAAATCAAATTGGTTGCACTCTTCTGAAAGACATTCATGAACAACGTGATACACTTTTTACTCTATGAAAAAACATTCACATACTAACGACCTAAGAAATGGCCTCATCAACAGCAAGAGAGAAAGCATCCAGATGGAGTGATCTTAAACCTTCATACTCCAATAAGATAAAGTGATCTTACACCAACTGAACACCAGATACTCCAAAAATCTCCTTGAACGGACTTGAACAGCAACAGCAAGGAAGAAAGCATCCAGTTATGTGAATTCTACAGCAAAGAAACTGAAAAGTTACCATGTTCAGAAGGTTAGGGCACAGTACTAGGTCATCCTTGCTCAAACAAAACATGTGATCCTTGCATATCTTTTCTGATAGAGTTGAAACCCATTTTTCCCACTGGAGTGCATATGTTACTTTTACCACTATTGATTCTAAAAAAGATAAAATTCCTCTTGAATTACATCCTTAGTTATTGACACAAGATTACCATCTCCATGCCGATCATTGCTTCATAAAAAATGCATCAACATATATAAAGGTTTAAGTTAACCCCCAAAAAGGATGGAAAGCGGATGAAACAGAGAAGATTAGGGTCTGGATTCAATGAGACATGAATAAATAAAAGACCAATAAGCCTAATATCAAAAGGACTAGCACGTGAGTACCTGAATGGCTGAAATGGTGAGCAAAAAGACTAAAAGAACACAATGCCACATAAGAGAAAGAAGAAACACACAAACACCCCCATCGCTTCCTGAGGAACGGCCTCCTCAATACCCTTCACGTAGAAAAGGTCACAAAAAAATACGTAGTTCTTCTTTCGAATAGGTACAAGTGAAAAGTGAAAACCTTATAGATGACAGTATATATGACTCAGGATATATATAATCTGGTTAAACTTCAACGAACAAGGGTGATATGTAGAAGTAGCAGGTGGAATTTTATCACACAATTAGGCAGTTTTTTTAACTTTTTTTTCTCAATACAATTAATTGTTCATAAGAAACGGAATACTTGTCTCAAACAATATATAGAAAAAACAGCATCTCATGTATTCCACTCCGGCACTCCATTCAGAGTTTCGACAACACAAACAAAAAAAACAAATCAGCCAAAAAATCTTGAAACAGAACAAACCCACAATCGCATGCATGAAAATTCTAACTTGCCCCCAAGAAAAATAAGAAACAAACACTAATTGACTTAAATCTCTAAAACAACCCTTATGAAATACGAATTGAGATGTTAATATAACAAAATTTATTCTACAACACAACAAGCGTCCACGAGAAAATCCCAATCAAAACACCCAAATTGAACTCGCACAATACTAGAAGCATAAATCATCAATCAAACAAACACAAAACACATGGATCCACGTAGATTTTAGAGCATCATAAACTAGAAATGGTTACCTGTAGGAAAAAAGAAACTGAATGAGTTGAAAAGGGAGAGACGAGAGGTGGTCTGAATCCAAAAATGAAGCAGATCGATAATGATTAAAATGTAAACCCTAAACTCCTAAATAAATAAAGCGTTAACATACATGCAGATTGCAGCAGCTTCGAGCGTTCGAGAGTTCGAGAGTGGCGACGTATTTGTATAAGGGTTTGTGGCCGGCAAGCCCACTCACATCATCTTCCGTGTCCAACTTTTCAACCCCTCGGGCCTCGGCGGCCCAAACCAACATTTTTACCTAATTTAATTGGTTAGAAAACTTATGCATTTTAAGAGGGTTTGAAGTTTAGACTTCACATTTAGAATAAGTTAAAATTGTTTGTTAATTTAAGAGGTTGCATCCAAAAGATATCATCTTTAAAAAGTGAATGTGCGTAAAATTTATATATTGTTTGTGTAATGTTAATTAAAGCATGTTTAATTTCTAAGAGTGGTACCTTCTGGTGCGCTGCATAATAAGTGGTACACATTTGAATCGGTACCGATATCTTATACTCGGTTCGGTACTTTGTACTATATTTATATCTGAAAAATATTTGAAACCGGTACAGGACCGATCCCACCTTTAGGGTATCTCCCAAACTCACCATTTTGGACACCTCAGCGTCACATCATGTTTTCTCTCTCCACCATTTTCAAATTTAAAACTTTGAAAATACTCACCATTCTCAACTTTCTATCTTTCTTGACTTTTTATTATAAAGTAAAATACATTTATAATTTATAAATAAAACTGAAATATTTAATTTTAAAAAATGCAAGATATCGAAAATAAAAGTTACGAAACTAAAAATTAGAATGTCGATTGACTCTTAGAGCTTGAAATGACGATTAAATTTTGATTTTAGATCTCAAGTTTTGTATTGATTGAAATAAAGTTTTTGAATGTTTCTAGGCTTGAACAATGTTTTTGGTTTGTATTTCTAGATTGAATTTGTTTTCTGGTTTAAATCTCGATTGAAATCATGTTTGTAGTTTGACTTGCCAAAGGGGGTTGTGGTGATGATGTTGGGTGGAGTAGGTAGTGATGGTGGCGGGAGTTGGGACATAACAGGGACCAACAACGAAGACACACAGTAAAATGAAAGACTACTGTCGTAATAAATGAATATCAGGAATGAGTTTCATATGTTAGAAAAAACCACAAAACTATGTATATTGGATTATTATAAAATTCAAATAAAGTGGAAGAATTCAATGTATAACTTCATCTCGCATAACATACATACCCCTGGCTTTATTTCACAAATTCATAGATTAAATAAAAGAGTTTATTATGAAAAGAAAAAACCCAACATGTTTTCACGTTTTTCACGTTTTCGTCTCACCATGTTATTTTTTTTCATAAAAGTCAGCAAGTTATATTATTTCTTTTTGGTTTAGGGAAATTTGGACATTAACCCCGGTTATAATTAATGAACCGAGTTTTAAAAAACTAAAAAACTGAGTTCTATTGTCCAAATTTCACTAAACTGAAAAGAAAAAAAATTAACTTGAGGACTTTTATTGAAAAAAAAAAATAACATGAAAGGACGAAAACGTAAAAAATATGAAAACATGTGTTTTTCCATAATAAACCATAAATAAAATGTAAAAAATCAGAGAATTCAATTTCATTTCCTTCCAAAGAAAAATCAAACGAATTGTAGATCCTATCAATTTCAATTTTTTTGGAACAAATTTGTGAATAAAAGTATTAAAAGCCCTCACAATATCACATGTATCGACATCCATACTCATCATGGAAATTTTTGGGTTTCTTTTCTATTGAAGTTCTCCCTTAAAAAAAACTAAGTCCATAACCATTTAGATTTACACTATACAAAAGAGATCCTATATGATGTGATAAACATAAAACACTAAACATTATTTAAGGTACAGAGTAAATTTAACATTACAAAACTGAACTATCTTAAAACATAGAATCTACGGCTAAACGATCTACGAAAATCAAAAACCCCTGGCCCTAGGCTCATCGGGTCTCCACCGCCCGCCATAGTACTGTCCTGGTACGACAGCATTAGGTGAATGACCCTGAGGCGGAGGTGGTGGTTGCGCCCAACCATTTTGCATTATATTAAATGGTTGTTGGATCGACATAACAGGAACAACGTTTTGTCCCATCACTGGCCTAACCTGGTTGGCTAGACGGACCCTCGAAAGTTCTTGAATGTTATTAACAGATACTTCTGAATGCTGCCGGTTTTGGTGTTGCGGCTGCCATTCTGGTATATCGTCATCTTCTTGACTCCACGGTTTACTTTTTATTCCATTTGGATTCCAATTTGTACCAGGAAAACTGCTGGTATTATTTCCAGTTTGACCATATTTGTAAACAAGCTGTCTCATGTGTTCTACAGGTCTAGGAGGATTTGGTGGGGTCATTCTGGACCCTAGCCCCGACCCCGACCCCATTTGGGCAGGTATTGTTTGCCGGGATGAGTTTGAGCCACCAGAAAAACTAAACTCAGGCAAATCATCCACATCTCGAGCAACAACTCCAGGACCAAATCCCGGTGGAATATCATCATCATCGTCATCATCATTATCACCTCCACTACCTTCATTGGGTTGTGGAGGCAACCGACTATCAGTACGAGGTTGGCCATGGCCAAAACGCAAAGATTTTGATGTGTTTGAATTTGTATTGGCATAAATATTTTCTTGTCTCCTAGGCAACATAGCCGAACTAGGATGAGCTCTTCGCCAAACCACCACGCCAATTAGTCCATCGTCTGTTGTCTTGAGTATATCGGTCTGGTCTTTGGAGAGTAGCCTACAGAGCATCTCTGTGGTTCTTTTATGAGGTGGACAGAAATAAACTTCGACTCCTGCGGTTGGTTCGCCAAATCCTACCCGCTCTTCTGCTACATACGAATCCACAGCCTGCGTTAGAGTGAAAAAAACAAAAAAAGTATGTCAAGACACTACCCTGTGTAAAGATCAGAAAGACACCATTATTCAAGACAGAATCTAACCTCAGAAAGACTAGATCGGTGAAACTCAGAAGACGCATCCTTCAAGACAAAGTGTACAACCTGCACGAAAACATAACTTCATCAAATCTGAGTTTTGAGCATTGACCTAGGAACAAAAACATCAATAAAATGCCATTCATTCTAAAAAGAAGGAACTTTGCACAATAAACACAAGCAACAACAGATTTCAAACATTCCAAACAAGTGAAAAATAAACCAAATAAAGTTTGTTTTTTCAGTCTAACTTCATCTTAGTTCCTTGTTGACATTTCAATTTCTCCATTTTTATTTGACATTTCATATATCAAAATTAATGCCATTTTGTATGATTAAAAACCACAATCCAACAGGAAAGTGAACGCCTCTAATTGAAGCGATGTAAATAAACTATATAGAATTTGAAATCGTTTGCCTATTTAACCATTTACCCTGAATTGGTGGTTCTTCTATATTAGTTGTTAGTCTAACAAAAAAAAGCTGTAAAATGTATTGTTTCATTTGCACTGTAAAGCCAGTCCACTGGAGGGAATATATGCCCATAAAAGGCGAAACATGAAGAGGCTCAAATGTAACTACAAGGAAAAAACAAGTCAATTTGGTATATACCATTACTGCCCGGCTTCTGGACATGGGAAGTTCTTGGAGGAATTTCTCAAATGCCTGGAGTCTGACTCTGCCCTTTATCTCCATGGAACCCGGCCATTCCTTCGTTGATGTTTTCTCACCACTAAAATGAGGAATAAAATATCAGTGAAACGTATAGCACCAATCAGTTTATATATATTTAGCAAAATAATCAATGCATCAAGATCCAACAATTTACCCATTCAATATGAACAAATGGGTGAAGCAAAGAGGCAAGAAATGAGAAGAGGAAAGCACCAACAGCCCCACACAAGGGAATCACAAGCATTAATTAACCATTTGGGGTTAATTGCACCAAAACTTCAACATAAATCGATTTCTATTTGGGGTCATACTTTCAAAAAACTTTTAGAGGCCCTATGATACAAAAAATCAAATAGTGAATCTGGTTACCAAATAAGAAAGCTACTTACCAAAAATCAATATCTATTTTAGGTAATCGGCACCTTATTTGGTTATAAACTAATAACATAAGACCCGAATAATTGAATATAAAAGTACGATCCCCAATATAAAAAATTACAAAAATACGTTCTGAACAGTCCAATAACAGAGAATAAAAAAAACAAAAAAAAACTAGAGAGGATCGTAGAAAATCAAATCAAAACTGTGATTGTAAATTATTAAATTCAACAACAAGCTTTGATGAATTAACAACAAACTTGGCATGCATACCTTCTGAACAGTCCAATAACAGAGACTGCAGAAGCAAGAGTCAGCTGTAGGTCACCTTCCCATAAACATTCACCAATGGATGTACTAAAAGATGGCAAAGGTTTTCTTTCTTCTATGGGAGTTATGCTTAATCTGTCATTTGTCTGCGCTTCACCCTTGATTGGATTTGCAGAAGTAGGTGCAGAAGATGCTTTATTGCTGCCGGTTTCCGGACAAGTTTCTGAGTCGTCATTATCTGAGAGGGTCTTTGTTTCCTTAGCATTTACAGGTAGGTTCTCAAAGGGAGGCTCAGAATTGAGGGATTCCATAAACTCATCTAAGGATACAATTGGTGGCAAGAATCCCTCATCCTTAAACTCGTCCACTATTAATTCTTGCATGATATCAGTCCCATCAGTAGAAACAGTAAGGCCACTAGTAGTATCAGGTTTTTCTGAAGCACTCTTCTCGCCGTCAGCAACTGCTTTCTCTGAGGAATGGTCTGTTTTCTTCTTCTTTGGTCGAAAGTGAGTGAGTGAGCTTGATCCTACAGCAACCTCAACGGAAACACCATCATCTTGCTCAACCTCTACTTGGTACTCACCTTTGTGTGTTTTCTTAACCAAACGTCTAACATCAACATCAGAATCTGGCAAAACTATCATCTTATCCAACTCCTCGGCTTTTGCCATTCGCCACTCCGAAAGCTCTTTAGAAGCAAGTTCCTCAGGCGTCATCGAACAAAGGCGTTCAGGAGAAATCTTGGCTGAGAGAACTTTCTCTCTCAGCTCAGGATTATTAGGATCCTTCAAATTGAACATCAGGGACCTCCCCTTCTCTTTGTACTTCTTATTCACACCTCCAAACAATTTAAAAAGTTCTGCTTCAATTTTGAAAGCCAATTCTTGTGGAGAATTAATGATTTGTTCGATCCCGTTTCCACTTTCAGCACACCGATCCTGCTCAGTCCCATATCCGCCCACATCCATTGGAACTGGATTAGGTTTAACATTGGTTTCCACATCCTTCAGTTCAGCCACCTCCATATCCCATGCCCATGAAAGCCCATTTCCCTGCAGAAGTTCATCCTTGGCAAAGAACATGTCGCCAAATGATCCATCAGTGTCGGGCATGACATAGTTGTATTGAGGTTTTTGTCCATCGCTTTTTCCTATGGACTCTAAATTTTCAATGTGTGCGGTAGATGCTGGCTGAGAGTCCACCTGTGCTTCTGGAACATTACCTGCTTCTGGCGGAGCACTCTTATCTTCATTGGGCATTTCTTTATTCTGATTGCCAACAGACAAAGCAGCAGCTAATGTTTCCCTCATTTTCAACCGTACTGCTTCACACGACCCATTCTGAACCTTCGGCGAAACTTCTGTTGCTGCAGTCTTACTCTTTGGAGTCTGCACCCGCGGAGACCCGTTTTTACTGGAAATCGACTCGTTACGTGTCATTCTCTTGGTTGGCAAACCAAGTGATCCTTGAGAACCAGTCGTGGATTGAAATTGCATATTTTTCTTGTTCAAAGCAGAGACCGGGGACGACCGAGGTGAATTCACATGAGCCTCCATCTGAACCACACGTTTGTTCGGCAGTGATAACTGCTGAGGTACAGAATCATTGGATGAGGATTCTGCAGAAGCCTTCCGTTTTATCGGTAGTAATGGCTTCTGCAAGCCAACATCGCTCCACATGGGTCCAATCTCTCCAGCTTTCTGATTTGGCGTTGACTGGTTGTCTGAAACCAGAACTGAAGCTGTTGTCTGCTGGCTTGAAACCACAAAATGAGACGAAGGGTTGGTGGAAATTGGACCAGTCATGCCTGTCAGCTTGTTCAACACTGATGAGTCCTGATCAGAAACAGGTTCCATTTGCTGAAGCGGTATTGATAATGGCTGTGACATAAAACTGCTAAACATGCCTACTGAAGTCACCTACAAAAGCTGTCCACCATGCGCCATCAAATTCCAGAATTACAGTCTACAACCAAAATAATTCAGAAATGTGAGTAACCTCACTCGATAAACTTATATTACAAGATAGAACAAAGAAGACTACACAACTTAATTGATGTATTCCATTCATTAAAAAAAAGAGCACGAGGAAATGAACCCCATATGAACAAATTGTAAATTGTAAGAAGAGCACATAATTAGCAGGTGGCATCCACTACAGTTACTAAAGCAATCAAATCAACAGCATGATCCAGATTAATTAACAGCAAATGAGAAAGATAGAACCTCGAATTTATGCACAACACTACATCATGAGAAGTTATGAACAGATCCAATAAGAAGCCATTTACAAAGTAACATAATAATAACCACCCAAGAGTACTATGTTATGTTAAGTTGTTAACCAACACATCAAACATGAAAAGCAAATCATCGTGTACTTATCCTCATCACTACATCAAAGGCATGCCCAAAGCCACCGCAATTCGAGTTAATATCACAAGGATTCTAAGTGATGCATTACTTCATAGAAAATGCCATCTACCATCAACCTAGTTCAATACACATAGGTGTATCATCAACATAAAAGAATGCAATCACATCAATATAAAAAACCACACATGTACTTACATACTATGTGTAACAAGGGATAGAACAGGATAAACCAGGAGCCTAACCATAAATCACATGCAATGCATTATAGTCTCATAATGGGTCCCACTACCCCCAAATTAAGGACTTGCATCTTCTTTCCCTAGTCCCATAAAAGAATAGGAAGCAAATAGTTGATCTTCCATGTTCTAGGTAAATGCTTTCAAACTTTCAGTCATTTTGCCACTGTAGCAATCACATGAGATGAAAGCAGATACATGATTCAAAACCAAGCAACCATAAATCAGAATGACAATTTGCTTAATTTCTGGTGGAACCTTAAAAGGATAACTTATTTCTATTAAACCTTCCAAATAAACTTAATACTCAAGTATGTTGTCAATACCATGTATGTAACAATCTACTCCATAGATGAATAAATAATTATATCAGTTCTTGCTGTGTTTCTTAAGCCACATTATAACTTAACAAAAATAGGCTTCCTGGCCATGGAAAATTTTGTGGAAACAATTAGATGCATCGATTAGTTTTCTAACAATCCTTGCGTCAACTTTACATTATGCATGCTTGCACCTCACTTCTGCATCTCCATTTTGCTTGTGAAAAATAAAATGTACATATTTCAGATTTTTCTTTTTACACATTATAGAAAACATGTCTTCCACAAAGATTTGCAAGTGAACATAACACCACCTACAGCAAACACATGATGTGCAAAAGCATACACGTTGTGCATTTCTCCATGCCATCAACAGATCCTCCCTTTGTAGCAGTCTAACTAGTCTTAACTAAGTTGCTACACAGTAGTAATCATATTTTCTATGTCCAACAAAGTATATATCAATGAAACTTGATTCATCAAAGAAAGGAATACTTTGCTCAAATATCAAGCCCTGAAGCCAAATGAAGCTTTGCTGTTTAAAGAAGCAAGCATGACCAGTCAAAGGTACTCTTTTAGTTTTCTACTCATCACGTATGAAGGAGATGGAGACAACTAATGAAGTTACGGTAATGACCACAACTGAATCCTAAATTATCCACCACCATTGATAGTCAACTCAAAAGTACAAAACTTCACATGATCCTTTTGCTTGGCCAACAAACCTGCCATCCGCTTCCATTTGTTGTTAATGTAACAGCATCCCGTTGGTCTGTAGACTGAATTTGCAGAAGCACTTTGATTTATATCCTCAGCAGTCAGGATAGAATGGTGTCCAATGATCAAAAAGCACCATGGAAAATCAAACGTGTTGCGCTCTTGTGGAGATCATTCATGAACAACTTGATACACTAAAACTCTATGCAAAAAAAAAAATTTACATACAAACAACCTATGGACCATAACAGGGTGGGAAGGGGATATGAAGCTACCTTACAGGAACAACAAATTACAAGAACAGCATCTTAAACTACACCAAAATATAAAATTTCAAGTATAAGTTCCTTGTATTATTTGTAACCAATGAGACCTTCTGACTCCAGGCGAAGTGCTCTCACACCAACTGAACAACAGATACTGCAAATCTCATGGAATATGCCTTGGCCAACAGCAAGAGAGAATGCATCCAACTATGCAAATTCTATCGCAAAGCAACTGAAACATTAACAATTTTAGAAGGTTAGGGCACAGTACTCGGCCATCCTTACCAAACAAAACATATGAACCATAAATATCTTGTTTTATAGAGTCGAACCCCATTTCCCCACTGGAATGCACATGTTACGTTCACGACTATTGATTCTGAAAGGATAAAATCACCCTTGAAACATATTGTTTATAACACGTATTTACACCCTCGATTAATTACACGAGCTTGTCATTTCATGCCAATCACTTCTTGATACAAAATTCTATTCATCAACATAGATAAAGGTTAATTAAGTAATCCCAAAAAATGATGGAACAGAATAAAAGAGAGAAGATCAAGGTCTGGAATCAATGAATATGTAAATCTGTAAAAGACCAAGAGTGCCTCATATTATAATGACTAGCAAGTGGGTATCTCTGAAAAGAGAAAAAAAGTTTCAAATTACAAACTAACAAGTCCACATCGTTTCCTGAGGAACCACCTCCCCAAACCCTTTCTCCAGGTTGAAAAAGTTACAAAAAATAGCATCCTCCTTTTGAATATGTACAAGTGAAAACATTATCTTATGTTAACACTCCAGATGACTCAGGATGTATGTATAGCTGGATAAACTTCAACGAAAAGATATGAATTTTACTACATGAATTAGATGATGACGTGTAGAAGTAGCAGGTAAAATTTCATCAAACAATTATACATTATTTATTAAAAAAAAATTCTCAATAAAATTACTTAATCATAGAGATCGAATACTGGTCACAAACAAGATACAGAAAGACAGCAACTCCTCATCTCATGTATTCCATATTCCCAAATTTTCATGACGCAAGTAACCATTCTAAGCTTCGCCATGGAAGTCAAACAAACAAAACAAAACTACCCTAATAAATCTTAAAACAGAACAAACCCTCAATCTCGTTCATAAAAATCCTAAATTGCCACCAAAGAAGAAGAAGAAGAAGACATTACATATTAATTCACTAAAATCCCTAAAACCATACCCTTAGACGGATTGTGATAAAAATCAAATTATTCTACAACAAAAGAAGCGTCTATGAGAAAATCCCATCGAAAAACACAAATTGAACTCACAGTCTGACATCATAAATCGGCAATCAACCAAAAAGAAAACACATGAATGAATCAACATAGAAATTAGAGCAATTATAAAGTAGAAATGCTTACCAGTAGGGCAAAAGAAGCGGATTGAGTTGAAAACAAGACGTGCCCTAAAACCAGAGAGGGGAGAAAGATAAAAATGTAACCCTAGAGAATTCGTTAACAACATACATGAGACATGAGATGAGACTTGAGAGAGAGGAAAAAAAAAAGGGTTCGAGAGTTCCGACGTGTACGCATATGTACAAGCGGTTCGTGGCCGAAATTACCGGTGAGCCCACTCATCTCATCTTACGTGGCATCATTTCAACCCACGGCCCAGCTCAATATCCAAACGGATTATTCATGTCTAATAAATGGTTTCGTATTCTTTTAGAGGGTGTTTGGATTTGCGTTTGAAAAAATGCTGTAGCGTTTTGGAAACTAATAATCAGATAATAGCTGTAACAAAAAGTGCTGCAGGAAATGTAGTGTTTGGTTTAGCTTCTGCTGTTTGCTATCATAATTATCAAATAATCAGTTTGAAAATGTTTGAATTTGCGTTTTTACTTGTAAAATGACCAAATAATCACTTATGAAACAAATAAGCTACAATTTTTAACTTATGAAAAAGTGTGGTAAGATTAACGCTAAACGCAAATAATCACTTATTAACGTATGCAATCCAAACACTTTAAACTAATTATTTGCGTTATTGTAACGTAATAAGCTGATAATCTGGTTCATAACGCAAAACCAAACACACTCTTACCATCGAATTGGGTTTGAGGTTTGGTGTTCGGCAATTTCTCCATGCATCATACATTCATACCCTAATTTCTCATACGTCATTCTATATAATACTGACCTATAATATAATTATACTGGTGTTTATGATTTGGTTTATGGTTTCTCTTTTTCATTGAAAGTGACGTAGGTTAATTGATCAAAAGATTAAATCTTGTAGAGTATGGCGCATGAATTAGCACCCTTATTGTTTTATTTTGTGTTAAAATTGGAACCGATCCATTTATTTCATTCAGGTCATTTGAAACTTGAGTCCTGTTATAATTTTCTATCAAGTTCATATCGACCCACAGGTCGACCTAGAGGTGTAAACGAGACGAGACAACTCGTGAACTACTCGGGATTGACTCGTAGAAAACTCGAAATCGACTAGCAGTTAATCGAGCCAAACTCGAGCTACTCGAGTAGTAATCGAGTCGAGCTCGAGTATTAAAATAGTCTGCTCAATAGGCTCGCGAGCCTAATCGAGCTTAAGTTTACAAGTTTACCCTTCAACTTTATAATATTATATTTTTTTCACTTTTATATAAATCAAACTATATAATCTTAAACCTAAAATTACATTCTTATATTTTTACCCTTCTTGCTTGTTGTTGGGATAAAATCATCTTGAATATTTTGTATTTATATTTCGATTTTTTTTTATTCCGAATTTAATATAGTCGAGCCGAGACGATCTCGATAGCATCGAGTTGTTTATCGAGTCGAGCTCGAGCCGAGCTCGAGTTTTATTGTCGCGTTCGAGCTCGAACTTGGTGTTACACGACTCGACTCGGTTCGATTACACCCTTAGGTCGACGTCGACCTCATATAATATTTTTAATTAACGGTTTATATTTTAGTTTAGTTTTTTGCTTTTGTCAGAATAGGTATTTAATTTTTTTGTCCCATTTGAATTATTAAAAACATAAATTAAAATTATAAGCCACAAATAACAATTAAACAATACATTTAGGCTAATATAAATTAATACATAGTTATCATTCAACATAATTATAGATCTTAAGTTATGGTTATTTTAGCTTTTACTATTATTTTTATTTTCAAATTATATCATTAAAATTATTAACATAGTCAATCGGGTTGATTTCGATTTTCGCATAAATATGAAATATATTATGAAAAAATTTGAAATTCAAGAATTGGTCTGTATTTTTCGGATTATGGATATATATCCCGATGTGTATAGGGATATATAGAATACATCTTATATACATAATATATATATATATATATATATATATATATATATAAATAATATTGTTATTACTCTAGTAGTTAAATAATTTTTATACAATATATAAAATATATGATATTCTACATAGAATACATATATTCTATATACATAAATATTTAAATAGGATAACTAAAACTTTGTCATACAAAAATGGTTTTTATAAAAAATGATTTTTTATAAAAGAATATATGAAGAAAAAGTAAATGATATAAATATATGGATGAAAGAAAGAAGGAGAAAAATAAGAGAAAGAAAAAAATGCAGATTTCTTTCTTCCCAAAATTTATTTCGCATATCTTTTTATGGTTCTCCATATCATTGATCTAAATAATCACAAAAATGACTTTCCTTGTTTTACATTCATAGGTTTTTCTTGATCTAATGATCCTCAGTGGTTCCTGTTTCTCATAATATTTAAAGTTCTCAACAGAACCATTTATTATATATATATATATATATATATATATATATATATATATATATATATATATACACACACACAGAAACTCGATTGGTTTGGCCTAAACGGCTGGTATAAAGTTGTCAACCGTCAGTCGTCTTATAAACTTGGTTTGAATAATTCTCAAACTAGCCGATCAAAAAGTACTCTTTCAACCCGGCCAAACCGACCAAAAACTTCAGTTCTACCGGTTTCAGCCAAACTATGTTTATTCATGGTTCTTCGTTAGTGTTTATCGAAATGGTTTAGGTGATCAATAATTCAAAAAAACTTTCCCATAATTAAAGAGATAATTACAATGAATGAGTAACTTGACCTCTTTTTTAAATTTTTATATTAGTTTTAAAATATAAATTGAATTTCATGATTTCTAGTTTGTGCTTAACGAGGTGGTGAAATCTATTCGTTGCGGGAAAATAAAGTTATAGATTTTCATATATTTTGCAAGTCTTTTGATTTAAGAGAGATATATTGTAACATCCCGATTTTGAGATAGGTACGTGGAATTATTTCATTGGTCTGTGACATCCAGTACCACCCGGGGAAAGCTAATGTGGTGGCAGACGCTTTGAGTAGGAGATCTTATGAGCAGACGGTTGTATCTAGAGCTTCTCGGTTAGAGGTCACATCGACCTTGATTGATAGTCTGCGGTTAGCTCAGGAGGAGGGTTTGAGAGGCGAGAATGTGCAGAGAGAGAGATTGGCCGGTCAGCTAGAGTTGTTGAGCAGAGACGATAGAGGTTTGATGACCCTCCGTGGTCGAGTGTGGGTCCCCAGAGTAGGCGGTCTGAGACAGTTGATTCTAGACGATTCTCATAAGTCTAGATTATCGATCCATCCGGGCAGCACGAAGATGTATCGAGATCTGCGAGTTCATTATTGGTGGCCAGGGATGAAGAGGGATGTAGGGAAGTATGTGGAGGCGTGTATGACGTGTTTGAGAGTTAAGAGTGAGCATCAGAAGCCGCATGGCAGACTTCAGCCGCTAGAGATTCCAGAGTGGAAGTGGTATGATATCACCATGGACTTCATAGTGAGACTCCCGCGGACTGTTCGTGGGAATGATATGATTTGGGTGATTGTTGATCGGCTTACGAAGAGCGCCCACTTCTTGGCCGTTCGTAGGACCATTACGATGGATCAGTTGGCGCGCCTCTACATCAGTGAGATTGTCGCGAGGCATGGAGTTCCGAGGTCTATTACGTCTGACCGAGACAGCCGATTTGTGTCGCGATTCTGGCAGAGCTTCCAGAGAGAGTTAGGCACCCGAGTTCAGCTGAGTACAGCTTATCATCCGCAGACAGGGGGTCAGACAGAGCGGACTAATCAGACTTTGGAGGATATGCTGCGGGCTTGTGTTATTGATTTCGGGGGTAGCTGGGATCTTCATTTGCCGCTCGTTGAGTTTGCGTATAATAACAGCTACCATGCATCTATCGGCATGCCTCCATTTGAGGCTCTTTATGGGCGTAAGTGCTTGACTCCAGTATGTTGGGGAGAGGTTGGGGAGCGTCCTATCAGCGGCCCAGAGGTTCTTCAGGAGACTAGCGACAAGGTCGCTATGATTCAGCAGCGGATTAGGACAGCTCACAGTCGCCAGAAGAGTTATGCGGATCGCCGGATGTCCGAGTTAGAGTTTCAGGTCGGAGACTCCGTGATGCTTAAAGTCTCACCCTGGAAGGGGATTATTCGATTTCGGAGGAGAGGTAAATTGGGTCCGCGTTATATTGGGCCATTCGAGATCATTGAGAGGATTGGGGATCAGGCTTATCGTTTGGATTTGCCTTCAGAGTTATCGGGAGTGCATAATGCTTTTCATGTTAGTCATCTCCGTAAGTCCTTAGCCCGTGATGATCAGAGGGTGCCGTTATCTGAGATTGAGGTCGATGATAGACTTCAATATGCCGAGCAGCCTGAGGAAGTGACAGATCGGAAAGTGAAGAGGTTGCGTAATAAAGAGGTGGCATTAGTGTTGGTGCAGTGGAAGCACCATAAGGGTACCAGCGCCACATGGGAGCCAGAGTCAGAGATGCGCAGTCGATATCCTCACCTCTTTGCTTCGAGCTAGATTCTGAGGACAGAATCTTCATGAGGAGGGAGGACTTGTAACATCCCGATTTTGAGATAGGTACGTGGAATTATTTCATTGGAATAATTATTTAAATTGGGACCCGGGGATATAAATTTGTATTTTGAGTATCGGGATCGGATTTTTGGGTATCGAACCGAGTTAAACCCAAAACGTATATATAGTTTACTCCTTTGTTCCTTCAATTCATTTTCAAAAGCCAGAGTTAAGTTTGAGTGTGTGTATGTGTGTGATTGGAATTCCAGCAACAGAGATCGAAGCCTCAAGTTGTGATCGAAGCTCCCGAGATAGACATCAAATTCTTCTTTCGATTCGGATTCATATTAAGGTAAATTCGAGCTTGAATTCGTGAGTTAATTGTTATAAATCATGAGTGAGTGATTCAATTGAGTTTGTGATTGTTTTTTAGCAAATTCGAGTCCATATCTGTGGTTAAAATCGAGTTGAAATGATGAATTGGGGTAATTCTCGAGCTGTTAAGAAAACAGAGCATTCTGGTTCTGTTCGTCCGTGTGCGCGGCCGCGAACCTCTGATCGCGGGCCGCGATGTTCTTGAGATGAGCGCAGGCGGTTTGAGCCCGAGCTCGGACCGCGATGTGAACGCGGCCGAGTGTGAGGTCAGCGCGGCCGCGACCGCGATAGGGTCAGTGCGGCCGCGATTTGCTGAGTGCGGCCGCGATGCGGCTAGGGTTTCGGGTCGGGTTTTTGGGTTATGTGAGTCGTGTATTCGGGTCTTCGGGGTATTGTGAGTTGTCGAGAGTTGTGTATAGAGTTGTTGGGTTGAGTTTGTGATGTTGTGTTGTGATACTGTGTTTCAGGATCTCGTGTTGACAGGGTAGGGAAAGGGCAGGGAACCGAGACTTAGTTTATCTAGCTGAGCAGGTGAGTTTGCATGTTTTTCTTGAGATACTTGTACGATTATTTACTGATACTTGCATGATCTTTTACTGAGCTTTTTACGAGATATCATGAATTTCTTACGAGTTTTATTGAGATATTATCATGCATGTATTACTGTGCTTTATTGAGAACTGTGTTTTATATATATGAGATTTGGGACACTTGAGCTGTTGAGATACTAAACCGTACGGCTGGGCAGGGATTGGGTCGCTCCCAATTCCCTTTTAAGTTCCCGATGACTGCTTTGTGCGGCCTAGGGATCTGGTACATGTGCCTATCCACGCGAGTTGAGCTATCTTGTGGGATCTCATATACTTGTTCGGTAGAGAATGCTGGACGTTTTATTATTGAGTTTATTATTTTCGGAGCTTTATAATCGTACGCTAACCCTTGCATTCTCACCAGCTTTAGCTGACCTGTGTGTGTTGTTGTGTGTATTCCAGGTGACCGGACTGTTAGTAGGCCTGCTGCACCAAAGTAGGTTTACACCATCTTTGTGATCGAGGAGTTAGCTACCTTTCATAGAGGTAGTTATATTTTGGGGATTGTTTTATATACTTCGGATAGGTTGTGTAATATTCCGAGACTTCCGTGACTATTTCTTATGTAGAAATAATGTTTTAAATTATCGGGTTTTCCGCGTGTATGTTTGAGAATAGTGTAGAGATTATTATATTATATCGTTGCTGATGTGGTAATTACGTGGCATTGTGGATTAGTTTGAGGGTGTTACTAGCTTGGTATCAGAGCCTAGGTTTAAGAGATTAAGTATCTAGTGGATGCTTAAGCTTAAACCATAGAGTCTAGATCCTTGGATTGTAATCCGAAGTAGAGTACCAGGTGATGAACGAGTAGTGTGTAGAGTCTTGTAGAGTTGATTTGTGTTATTATCTTATTGTGCAGGTTATTATGGACCATCAGGGCAGCGGGCCTCAGGGGGATGACCATAGAGATGAGGAGCCTTTGCGTAGATCTGACTTGTATTCTGTGATAGGTCAGATTCTAGATGAGCGTTTTCCGGGTCAGAGTATGGGTAGGGGTCGAGGCGCGGTGCCTCCACCCGAGGGAGAGCAGAGTTCGGGGGCTGGTGCTTCTTCTAGCCAGCCATCGCGTGGGTCCTTTAAGGACTTCATGACGGGTCGCCCTTCAGAGTTCTTTGGTGGAGTAGGTGCCTCGAAGGCACTGGACTGGTTGAGAGAGGTTGAGGCCGCATTTCGCATAGCTCATGTGGATCGAACGGATAGGATGAGTTATGCCTCCTACCTTCTGAAGGGGGGAGCTTTAAGATGGTGGGGTTCAGTTGTCAGTGCGCGAGGGGTTGATGAGGCCTATCTGATGACGTGGGAGGAGTTTCGTACTGAGTTCGAGCTGCAGTACTGTCCGTTGGACACGAGGAGAGAGCTGGAGCGGGAGTTCATTCATCTGCAGCAGGGATCCAGATCTGTTCAGGATTATATTGATATCTTTAATGATAGAGCTCAGTTCGCGCCGCATCAGGTAGCTACAGAGGACCGAAAGGTCGATATGTTCATTGAGGGTTTGAGGCCAGACATTAGGGAGTTTGTGGGGATGTTGCGTGACCCCACATTTGCATCAGCCATGGAGTATGCCCGTCGTCGAGAGCGGGAGGTTGAGAGACAGCGAGAGCAGTCGGCTCCCCAGAGACAGCGCATCGAGCCATCGGGCCAGGGTCAGAGTTCTGGATCTTCAAGGTTTTATCGGGAGAGCCGTCAGGGTGGGTATTCTGAGCAGCAGGGACAGAGTTCGGGAGTCCAGCGAGATCAGGGTCGCGATGATAGACAGTTGGGAGTTGGGCAGAGTCAGGGACAGGGTCGGGGTGGTCAGAGGCAGCAGGGGCAGGGTCAGGGTCAGAGGCAGAGTTAGAGTCAGGGGAGTGTTGGGAGGGGATCTCGGGATTCTGGGAGTCGAGTTGATAGTTCGGCGTCTGTAGAGAGGGATTGCCAGCGGTGTCATCACCGCCATGCAGGGCCGTGTGCCCGGGAGCATCTCCGTTATTTTAGATGTGGCCAGTTTGGTCACACAGCTGATGCATGTACCTCCCAGGAGTCTCTTTGCTTCCGATGCGGGAAGCCGGGTCATATGTCTCGGGATTGTCCGAACCCGAGTGCGGGGTTTCCGGGGTCGAGTTCGAGCGGAGCTGGGCCATCAGGATCATCTTCAGCGCCTCGGGGAGGAGGAGCACCGAGGGCTCGTGGTAGAGTTTTCCAGGCGACTGCGGAGGAGGCACGTGAGTCGCCCGATGTTGTATCTGGTACGTTTATCCTTAACGGACTGCGTGCCTTTATTTTATTTGATTCGGGATCTGATCGTTCATATGTATCTGCCTCCTTCTGTGATTATTTTGCTATGCCTTCATCTGAGTTATCTGTGCCTGTTATTGTTGAGCGTGTCGATGGTAGTACTGTATTAGTGAGCCGTATCTATAGAGATTGTGTGTTAAAGGTAGATGGCCATCGGTTTTCCATAGACTTGATGCCTATGGAGATTAGTAGTTTTGATGCCATTGTTGGCATGGATTGGCTGACAGCGCGTCAGGCGGATATCTTCTGTTCTAAGAAGATGATTCGTATTCCTGTTTCTGAGTCAGAGTCAGCGATGATATATGGCGAGAGGCGTAGGGGAGAGATGAGTATTGTGTCGATGGCGCAGGCGCAGAGATATGTGGCGAAGGGGTGTGCCACTTATTTGGCTTATGTTGTAGATTCGAAGAAAGAGAAGAGGGAGGTCAGTGATGTGCCGGTGGTTAGAGATTTCCCCGATGTGTTTCCAGATGAGTTGCCGGGTCTGCCGCCGGACCGGCAGGTTGAGTTCAGGATCGACCTAGTTCCCGGGGTCGTTCCTATTGCGCGTACGCCGTATCGGTTAGCTCCTACCGAGATGCGTGAGATGATGACGCAGCTGCAGGATCTGTTAGATCGAGGGTTCATTCGCCCCAGTTCTTCGCCGTGGGGAGCTCCTGTGTTATTCGTGAAAAAGAAGGACGGGACGATGCGGATGTGTATTGTTTATAGAGAGCTTAATAGGGTAACGGTGAGAAACCGTTATCCCTTGCCGAGGATTGATGATCTTTTTGACCAGCTGCAGGGGGCAAGTTTCTTTTCGAAGATCGATCTGCGTTCCGGGTATCATCAGCTGCGAGTTAGAGACAAGGACGTGCCTAAGACTGCTTTCAGGACCAGATATGGTCATTATGAGTTTTTAGTCATGCCGTTCGGGCTGACTAATGCCCCAGCAGCATTTATGGACCTGATGAATAGGGTCTGCAGGCCGATGCTCGACCGTTTTGTGATTGTGTTCATTGACGATATTCTGATCTACTCAAGGAGTAGCGAGGAGCATAGCCAGCATCTGAGAGAGGTCCTGAGTACTTTGCAGCGAGAGAGGCTATATGCCAAGTTTTCGAAGTGCGAGTTCTGGCTTCGAGAGGTGCAGTTCTTAGGGCACGTGGTGACGAGTGAGGGCGTTAAGGTGGATCCAGTGAAGGTCGAGGCGATTATGAGTTGGGGCCAGCCCACATCTGTGTCTGAGGTTCGCAGCTTCCTGGGTTTGGCAGGGTATTATCGGCGGTTTATCGAGAATTTCTCGCGGATTGCAGTGCCTTTGACGATGTTGACCAGGCAGTCAGTGCCATTTGTGTGGACCGAGGAGCAGGAGAGTGCTTTCTTAGAGTTGAAGAATCGGTTATGTAGGGGTCCGATTCTAGCATTGCCAGAGGGTTCAGAGGATTTTGCTGTGTACTGCGATGCCTCCTTCACTGGGTTGGGATGTGTATTGATGCAGAGAGGCAAGGTGATTGCTTATGCCTCGAGACAGCTTCGGAGTTATGAGCTGAGCCGGCCGGTGCAAGAATTGGTCTGTATTTTTCGGATTATGGATATATATCCCGATGTGTATAGGGATATATAGAATACATCTTATATACATAATATATATATGAATATATATATATATATATATATATATATATATATATATATATATATATATATATAATATTGTTATTACTATAGTAGTTAAATAATTTTTATACAATATATAAAATATATGATATTCTACATAGAATACATATATTCTATATACATAAATATTTAAATAGGATAACTAAAACTTTGTCATACAAAAATGGTTTTTATAAAAAATGATTTTTTATAAAAGAATATATGAAGAAAAAGTAAATGATATAAATATATGGATGAAAGAAAGAAGGAGAAAAATAAGAGAAAGAAAAAAATGCAGATTTCTTTCTTCCCAAAATTTATTTCGCATATCTTTTTATGGTTCTCCATATCATTGATCTAAATAATCACAAAAATGACTTTCCTTGTTTTACATTCATAGGTTTTTCTTGATCTAAGGATCCTCAGTGGTTCCTGTTTCTCATAATATTTAAAGTTCTCAACAGAACCTTTTATTATATATATATACACACACACACAAACTCGATTGGTTTGGCCTAAACGGCTGGTATAAAGTTGTCAACCGTCAGTCGTCTTATAAACTTGGTTTGAATAATTCTCAAACTAGCCGATCAAAAAGTACTCTTTCAACCCGGCCAAACCGACCAAAAACTTCAGTTCTACCGGTTTCAGCCAAACTATGTTTATTCATGGTTCTTCGTTAGTGTTTATCGAAATGGTTTAGGTGATCAATAATTCAAAAAAACTTTCCCATAATTAAAGAGATAATTACAATGAATGAGTAACTTGACCTCTTTTTTAAATTTTTATATTAGTTTTAAAATATAAATTGAATTTCATGATTTCTAGTTTGTGCTTAACGAGGTGGTGAAATCTATTCGTTGCGGGAAAATAAAGTTATAGATTTTCATATATTTTGCAAGTCTTTTGATTTAAGAGAGATATATTGTAACATCCCGATTTTGAGATAGGTACGTGGAATTATTTCATTGGTCTGTGACATCCAGTACCACCCGGGGAAAGCTAATGTGGTGGCAGACGCTTTGAGTAGGAGATCTTATGAGCAGACGGTTGTATCTAGAGCTTCTCGGTTAGAGGTCACGTCGACCTTGATTGATAGTCTGCGGTTAGCTCGGGAGGAGGGTTTGAGAGGCGAGAATGTGCAGAGAGAGAGATTGGCCGGTCAGCTAGAGTTGTCGAGCAGAGACGATAGAGGTTTGATGACCCTCCGTGGTCGAGTGTGGGTCCCCAGAGTAGGCGGTCTGAGACAGTTGATTCTAGACGATTCTCATAAGTCTAGATTATCGATCTATTCGGGCAGCACGAAGATGTATCGAGATCTGCGAGTTCATTATTGGTGGCCAGGGATGAAGAGGGATGTAGGGAAGTATGTGGAGGCTATGACGTGTTTGAGAGTTAAGAGTGAGCATCAGAAGCCGCATGGCAGACTTCAGCCGCTAGAGATTCCAGAGTGGAAGTGGTATGATATCACCATGGACTTCATAGTGAGACTCCCGCGGACTGTTCGTGGGAATGATATGATTTGGGTGATTGTTGATCGGCTTACGAAGAGCGCCCACTTCTTGGCCGTTCGTGGGACCATTACGATGGATCAGTTGGCGCGCCTCTACTTCAGTGAGATTGTCGCGAGGCATGGAGTTCCAAGGTCTATTACGTCTGACCGAGACAGCCGATTTGTGTCGCGATTCTGGCAGAGCTTCCAGAGAGAGTTAGGCACCCGAGTTCAGCTGAGTACAGCTTATCATCCGCAGACAGGGGGTCAGACAGAGCGGACTAATCAGACTTTGGAGGATATGCTGCGGGCTTGTGTTATTGATTTCGGGGGTAGCTGGGATCTTCATTTGCCGCTCGTTGAGTTTGCGTATAATAACAGCTACCATGCATCTATCGGCATGCCTCCATTTGAGGCTCTTTATGGGCGTAAGTGCTTGACTCCAGTATGTTGGGGAGAGGTTGGGGAGCGTCCTATCAGCGGCCCAGAGGTTCTTCAGGAGACTAGCGACAAGGTCGCTATGATTCAGCAGCGGATTAGGACAGCTCACAATCGCCAGAAGAGTTATGCGGATCGCCGGATGTCCGAGTTAGAGTTTCAGGTCGGAGACTCCGTGATGCTTAAAGTCTCACCCTGGAAGGGGATTATTCGATTTCGGAGGAGAAGTAAATTGGGTCCGCGTTATATTGGGCCATTCGAGATCATTGAGAGGATTGGGGATCAGGCTTATCGTTTGGATTTGCCTTCAGAGTTATCGGGAGTGCATAATGCTTTTCATGTTAGTCATCTCCGTAAGTGCTTAGCCCGTGATGATCAGAGGGTGCCGTTATCTGAGATTGAGGTCGATGATAGACTTCAATATGCCGAGCAGCCTGAGGCAGTGACAGATCGGAAAGTGAAGAGGTTGCGTAATAAAGAGGTGGCATTAGTGTTGGTGCAGTGGAAGCACCATAAGGGTACCAGCGCCACATGGGAGCCAGAGTCAGAGATGCGCAGTCGATATCCTCACCTCTTTGCTTCGAGCTAGATTCTGAGGACAGAATCTTCATGAGGAGGGAGGACTTGTAACATCCCGATTTTGAGATAGGTACGTGGAATTATTTCATTGGAATAATTATTTAAATTGGGACCCGGGGATATAAATTTGTATTTTGAGTATCGGGATCGGATTTTTGGGTATCGAACCGAGTTAAACCCAAAACGTATATATAGTTTACTCCTTTGTTCCTTCAATTCATTTTCAAAAGCCAGAGTTAAGTTTGAGTGTGTGTATGTGTGTGATTGGAATTCCAGCAACAGAGATCGAAACCTCAAGTTGTGATCGAAGCTCCCGAGATAGACATCAAATTCTTCTTTCGATTCGGATTCATATTAAGGTAAATTCGAGCGTGAATTCGTGAGTTAATTGTTATAAATCATGAGTGAGTGATTCAATTGAGTTTGTGATTGTTTTTGAGCAAATTCGAGTCCATGTCCGTGGTTAAAATCGAGTTGAAATGATGAATTGGGGTAATTCTCGAGCTGTTAAGAAAACAGAGCATTGTGGTTCTGTTCGTCCGTGTGCGCGGCCGCGATCCTCTGATCGCGGGCCGCGATGTTCTTGAGATGAGCGCAGGCGGTTTGAGCCCGAGCTCGGACCGCGATGTGAACGCGGCCGAGTGTGAGGTCAGCGCGGCCGCGACCGCGATTTGCTGAGTGCGGCCGCGATGCGGCTAGGATTTCGGGTCGGGTTTTTGGGTTATGTGAGTCGTGTATTCGGGTCTTCGGGGTATTGTGAGTTGTCGAGAGTTGTGTATAGAGTTGTTGGGTTGAGTTTGTGATGTTGTGTTGTGATATTGTGTTTCAGGATCTCGTGTTGACAGGGTAGGGAAAGGGCAGGGAACCGAGACTTAGTTTATCTAGCTGAGCAGGTGAGTTTGCATGTTTTTCTTGAGATACTTGTACGATTATTTACTGATACTTGCATGATCTGTTACTGAGCTTTTTACGAGATATCATGAATTTCTTACGAGTTTTATTGAGATATTATCATGCATGTATTACTGTGCTTTATTGAGAACTGTGTTTTATATATATGAGATTTGGGACACTTGAGCTGTTGAGACACTAAACCGTACGGCTGGGCAGGGATTGGGTCGCTACCAATTCCCTTTTAAGTTCCTGATGACTGCTTTGTGCGGCCTAGGGATCTGGTACGTGGGCCTATCCACGCGAGTTGAGCTATCTTGTGGGATCTCATATACTTGTTCAGTAGAGAATGCTGGACGTTTTATTATTGAGTTTATTATTTTCGGAGCTTTATAATCGTACGCTAACCCTTGCATTCTCACCAGCTTTAGCTGACCTGTGTGTGTTGTTGTGTGTATTCCAGGTGACCGGACTGTTAGTAGGCCTGCTGCACCAAAGTAGGTTTACACCATCTTTGTGATCGAGGAGTTAGCTACCTTTCATAGAGGTAGTTATATTTTGGGGATTGTTTTATATACTTCGGATAGGTTGTGTAATATTCCGAGACTTCCGTGACTATTTCTTATGTAAAAATAATGTTTTAAATTATCGGGTTTCCGCATGTATGTTTGGGAATAGTGTAGAGATTATTATATTATATCGTTGCTGATGTGGTAATTACGTGGCATTGTGGATTAGTTTGAGGGTGTTACATATATGCACAGGTTGATACATAGATATTAGTTATATTTTAATTATAAAGTAATTTCATTATAATATTGTATTGTACATTTGAATAATAAAGTTTTTTCATGTAAATAAACATAACATAATAGTTTCAAGGGGTAAAACCATACAATAGTAACCTACTTTTGAAAATTTATCAATATGGTACGTCTACTTTTTTAAATGTCGATATGGTACCTGTACTTCAATTTTTCATACCGATATGCCCATATTTGTAATAGACCCCTATTTTTTATACCATTAGAACCCTGTTTAGTATGTAAAAATCGGGCTCTATTATGTAGAATGACCATATCGATACAGAAAATTGAAGTACACGTCCCATATAGACGATTAAAAAAGTAGACGTACCATATCGATACATTTTCAAAAGTAGATTGCTATTGTAAGACCTTAACCCTAGTTTCAATGATAACTTCAAACATATGTAATCTATCTATATATATAATAAAAGAGAATATCAAATGCATACGTGGCGCTTCCACGTTACACCACAAAAGATAAATACAACTTTTAATTTTTAAAATAAAAGATAAATACAACTTATTATTATAAGATAAATACATATATAATAAAAGAGAACATCAAATGCATACGTGGCGCTTCAACGTTACATCACAAAAGATAAATACAACTTTTTATTTTTAAAATAAAAGATAAATACAACTAATTATTATAAAAAATAAAAGATAAATACAATTTATTATATACAACTTTTATTTTTAAATAAAAGATAAATACAATTTATTATTATAAAAAAGATAAATCCTAAATAGATTTATTTTTAAATAAAAGATAAATACAACTTATTAGTACAACTTATTATTATAAAAAAAGATAAATCATAAATAGATTTATAAATAAAAATACACTATTAATTTTTAATCTAAACCAGCTTTCTCTAACACCTTTTGAGAACCTTTATTCTCTACATCAGTAGACGTCTGCAACCTTATTGTTTTAGGAAAATCCACCAAACCTATTTCACCTCCATCTTCATTGCCTTCGTCGCGATCCCTTGACCTCAATACTTTGCCGCCACTGCATACCTTATATTTGCATTGTGTTCATCGTCAAAGAAAATCAAAACGAATCCATTTGAGATTTAAGAACATGAAGTGTTCTTTGTACCCTCTCTAGGTCTATTACGAATTATTCATCTTCATCACCAACCTAATCACTCTCCGGCCATTGATCAAGCATTTCAACGCCAACGACCTCCTCCAATTCGCTGGCGATAATCAAGTGACGAGATTCCTATGATGGGAGACTTTGATGACAAGAGATGAAGCTTTGACTTTCATCAAAAGGTATGCATACCACATAATATATAATGAAATATATAAGTAGTATGTTATATATAAAGTGAAATCTCAATTTTTATCAATTAAAATTTATTAGATTAGAATTAAAATTTTATTCACGTATTTACGTGGGACATAAACTAGTTATGTATAATTAAAATCATAATTTTTAAATGTGCAAAAAAAATTTATAATAATAAATGTAAAAAAGAGGCCTAAACAAAAAGATTATTATAATAAAAACGTTAAATAAAATATTACACAAAGATAAGAGTGTATTATGAAAAGTTTACAATAAAAAAAACCAACCAATCATGGTTGGCCACGTGTTACAAATCTATTGGACAAAACCATTTGGATAATGTATAAATGTGTGTTTTTAACAATAAATGCAACATGACATGCTCTCTCACACCTTCTCACGGTTAAAATCTAACCTCTCTCTCTCTCTCTGTAATAGGAACCAAACCTAAATTTTGTTATCTCCCAAATTTTTTTCATAAATTTGTTTAAACAAACATTAAAAGTTCATTTTTAGAAATTTACATGGTTTCGAGTTGTGAAAGCACGTTAAAACATACATTCACATCAACCACCATTCATTCACAATACATAAATATATTCACATGTCATTTTAGAGGCTTTTCAAAACTCGAAACCAAGTGAACATTTCCTTTAACAGTCTTATAATGTTTATATTAAAATGAAGATGAAAAACTTTTAAAACAATGTTTTTAATTTTTTTTAAATCTAGGTTTTATCAGTTTTACCGATAGATAATCGTTTTACATTGAACGTGAATCATGTATACGTGTGTGTATTGGAAGGCTAAGGTTGTGTTTAGTTAACGAAAACTAGTCATTTTTCAATTCCAGTTTCAAGTTATAGTTTTCGGTAAAAAAAACAAGAGTTTCAATAAAAAGTGAAAAGTTATTTAGATGATTAAGTTTTAGTTTTAAGAAAAATAAGATGGAAACATTAAAAAATTTTATTTTGTTAAATTTAAACATTTATCATTATTTTTTTTAAAATTGTACATAAAGCGCAAAATATTACTTGTGCATAAACTCTGTTTTATCCACAAACCTATTGCATGCAGTCATGCACAAGACAAAAATTTATTCATAAAAAAAGTTTCACGTTTTATGTATCAACAAATTTTATTTAGAAAAATATGAATGAGTGTATCATATTTATTATAAAAGAAAAGATGAATGAAAAGATTTTTTTTTTTTTTTAAATTTGAAATGTAGTTTCATATCAAATGAATTAAGTTGTAAGAAGTATATATGTTAATGCTTATACCTAAAAATTTGTAATTTACAGAATAACTTTAGCATAAATGAACAACCACTATGATTATTATAATTATTACTATGTTATAATAGAACATATTAAATAATCTAGTTTTCATGATTTTTTGTATTGTGTGTGTGTATATATGAATGTTATTTCCTAAAATATAGAACAATGTAGAAACTAGTTCTCATTATTAAATATAAATATATAACAATATTAGATAGAATATAGTTTTTATGATTTTTTTTTTTTTGTATAACGTATAAAAATATGTATATGAATATATAGAACAATATATTTTTGTTGCAAATCTATAAATTACAACTTGTAATAGTTGTTGATCATGGCCATGGGGAAAGCTATGGAAATATGAAATGATTTTAAGTGCGAGTTAAATGAGTCGTTACTAGTGGTGGGGAGGTGTATACATTCTATGGCAATTTACCAGTAAATATAATATAAAATATAAAAATGATAATAAAGACAATGTGAAATTTTTTAGATAAAAAAAGGTAACATAAAATTTAAATTTGACAAAAAAATGATATCGATATTGAGAAGGTAAAAGTAGATTATTTTTCTTTATCTAAAATTTGAATTTCACGTCTTTTCTGGACAAAAATAAAATTTTACTTTATCTTTTTTCGATCAAAATTTATTTACAATGTCTTTATTGTAAAAATTTATATTTTATATTAACTTTATTGGTTATTTTTATGCATTGTACAACGATTTCAAACTTGTATAAATTTGAGATTTTAAATGATTTCAAACTGTTTGTCATATTGATTTCAGACTTCAAATCTTAAAACCCCTTAAGTTAGTGTTGAAAATTAAAAGGTAAACTCCACCGTTTGAATATGTAACATCCCGATTTTGAGATAGGTACGTGGAGTTATTTCATTGGATTAACTATTTAATTTGGGACCCGGGGATATAAATTTGTATTTTGGGGTATCGGGATCGGATTCTTGGGTATCGGACCGAGTTAAACCCAAAACGTATATATATGTTGCTTCCTTTGTTCTTAAGCTCATTCCAAAATCCAGAGCTGAGATATATGTGTGTGTGTTTGCAAAACCCAGCAATCATAATCCGGAATCGAGAAGCTGAATCGAAGCTTTAGGCTGTGGAATCATCATCAACTTCGCCTTTTGTCTCGGGTTTGTATTTGAGGTAAAATTGAGCTTAAATTCGTGGGTTAATTGTTTTTGATTGAGGATAAGTAGTTGAATTGAGTTTAGATATGTGGCTGAGTAAATTCGAGTTGTAATTTTGATAAAAATCGAGCTGAAATGGATTAGAGGAATAAATCCCGAGCTGTGCAGAAAACAGAGCATGGCTGGTTCTGTTCGTCCGTGAGCGCGACCGCGATCCCCTGATCGCGGGCCGCGATGTTCTTGAGATGATCGCAGGCGGTTTGAGCCCGAGCTCGGACCGCGATGTGAGCTCGGCCGAGTTTGAGGTCAGCGCGGCCGCGACCGCGATAGGGTCAATGCGGCCGCGATTGGTTGAGTTCGGCCGCGATGCGGCTAGGGTTTCGGGTTGGGTTTTCGGGTTATGTGAGTCGTGTATTCGGGTCTTTGGGGTATCCTGAGTTGTTGAGAGTTGTGTATAGAGTTGTTGGGCTGAGTTTGTGATATTGAGATTGTGCTATTGTGTTTTCAGGGTCTCGTGTTGACAGGGTAGGGAAAGGGCAGGGAACCAAGACTTAGTTTATCTAGCTGAGCAGGTGAGTTTGCATGTTTTTGTTGAGATACTTGTACGATTATTTATTAATACTTGCATGATCTTTTACTGAGCTTTTTATGAGATATTACGAGTTTTCTTACGAGTTTTTATTGAGATACTATCATGCACGTATTATTGTGTTATATTGAGAACTGTGTTTTATTATATGAGATTTGGGACACTTGAGCTGTTGAGATACTAAACCGTACGGCTGGGCAGGGGTTGGGTCGCTCCCAATTCCCTTTCGAGTTCCTGACGACTGCTTTGTGCGGTCTAGGGATTTGGTACGTGGACCTATCCACGCGAGTTGAGCTACCTTGTGGGATCTCATATACTTGTTCAGTAGAGAATGTTGAACGTTTTATTATTGAGTTAATTATTTTACTGAGCTTTATAATCGTACACTAACCCTTGCATTCTCACCAGCTTTAGCTGACCTGTGTGTGTTGTTGTGTGTATTCCAGGTGACCGGACTGTTAGTAGGCCTGCTGCACCAAAGTAGGTTTACACCATCTTTGTGATCGAGGAGTTAGCTACCTTTCATAGAGGTAGTTATATTTTGGGGATTGTCTTATATACTTCGGATAGGTTGTGTAATATTCAGAGACTTACGTGACTATTTCTTATGTAAAAATAATATTTTAAATTATCGGGTTTTCCGCGTGTACGTTTGGGAATAGTGTAGAGATTATTATATTATATCGTTGCTGATGTGGTAATTACGTGGCATTGTGGATTAGTTTGAGGGTGTTACAGAATATAAGATCTGAAATATTTTTTTTCTAAATTAAATCAATATTTTATTTAATTATATCCAATTTAATTAAATAAAAGCATTTATATAATTTAATAAATTAAAACTAAAAATTAAAACTTCATCATCTAACAGGGCCGTCTCTTAGATTTCGGAGGCACTGTGCAATAACTATAAAAGAGGCCCTATAAACTTAAAATTATTATTAGCATCATCAACATTAGTCTTATTTTTAAAAAAACTTATCAAGAGCTTCACTTTGAGACTTAACAAGTTATTAAATTCATTTTTTCTATTTTATGTTTTTCATACCCAGACTCGTGTTTTCTAATCCAATAAGATATAAAAGTTTATATAGTGATTAGGAAAATGTTGAAAGAATGAAAACATACAACCTGATGGTGACTTATTGGGTTTTGGATTTGTGTTGTGACTTATGGGCAAAGGCCCATTTTGCCCTCCCTCATCACCGGGCCTGTCATCTAAACAAATTTTCACTTTTCATAGAAACTCTTGTTTTTTCCTAAAAACTATAACTTGAAAACTGAAATTGAAAAATGATTAGTTTTCGTTAACTAAACGCAACCTAACTATCAGTCTTAAAATTTTCATATTTCAGACTTTAAGATCATCTTTTAAATTTCAGACGTGATTTTAGATTTAAGGTTTCAAATTTTATAACCACCTCTTAAATTACAAACTTCAGACATTTAACCACTTAAAAAACAAACATCATCTTAGATTAATTCAAATCCAATGGATGATCAAGATTAAAAAGACTCATAAAAACGAAGACTTTTAAACCTAATCAATTACAATGTTATATAAGCTGCATAATTATTAGTCATCCCCAACTGTCATAGGTTTTAGTCCGGTTTCAAATTCGGAAATCCCTTGGGTTTAACCAGACCTTTCCTGTTTCATGGTCCAAGTCCTTGGTCGGAGACTGGTCCTGGTCTCAATCGTAGTGTCAAAATGCAAATGGTTCGAAATCGAAAACCACATGATCTATTGATCTACTACTATCTACCAAAATAAACTCGGTGACAACCCAAAAGAAGAACAAGACCAATAAGGATAGACTTTTGGGGCATCTATTCACTTATCAAACAACATTCTCCAAGACAGACATGTATATTAACATGCCCGGAGGTCATAGAAAAGGCAATGCTGAAACTAATACACAGCACTACGTCGCAGACTGGCAGTTGCTTCGGTTAATGAATCCAAAAGGGTCTCACCGACTTCACTCTTGCAAAGTGGGCATGAAGCATTGATCTTCAACCACTTGTCCACACAGTCTGTGTGAAAGAAGTGGGAACAAGGTAACTCCCTGAGTTCGTCATCGTTTGCATACTTAGCCAAGCATATGCAGCAAACCTGTCACATAAAATAGAGTTCGATGAAGATGATGAGACACTCTTAAATTGAATGTCAACTTTTAGTATAATTAGGTTATTTTATCAAGAAGTTAATTCTTTTATATTTTAATCACCATCTAGATTTTTCATTGCACATTGATCATCATCATTGTCTAAATGGCAATTTTTAGGACACTGTATGAGGATAATAATGCAACCAAAAGAAAATCCATGCTTGCCTTCTCTTGTGCAAAATCTCATCATTATAAAGTACAAACTGTAGCTTATTTCTTTGCACTTAGCGACAGTTTGTTAGCAACGGAAAATATGGTTCGAACTATCCAATTACCCTTAATCTCATTTGTTGGATTTATGCAAGTTCTTTAGAGCTTGTGGGAAAAAAAACCAGCAAAGAAGTTCGTACTTTTACTATGAAACTTGAATGGGACTTCCTAAACCAATCATTTTCTAGTGTAACTGTGGTTTCCGACCTTAAGCCGACTAACACATGGGATTAAACACATAGATTCAAATCGGTTATAACTCTCCTGAAGGGAGACTAACTTGGTCACACAAAGGTTGACATTTTTTCTCTTCTTTCTCCATTAGCCAATTTTGGAACTTGGACCTCCAAGGCTCCAATTTTTCAATCTATAATCCCGTCATGATAACCACCTTTGACAACCATTGATGGTTTCCTAAACCATCACTTCATACAGACGCTTATTTGTTTCCTAACGCCGTTTGCTAAACAATTGAGAATTCAACACACTTTGCCATGGCTTTGGAGTGATCGACTTTCCAAACTATAAATCCTATGGTTCATGGAAAAAGAAAAGTATGAATAGCACTAGAAGTTAAATTCTAGAAATAGAAACATGCATATAGAAGCCGAAAAAGCAAGGACTAACCGCATCTTCTCCAGATATGACACGCTCCTTTTCAGTTCCGGCAGCCACAACCCCACCTTCGCAAGCACCCGAGGTCGCCTCTTTATCAGATGTATGCTTATTTTTCTTGAACTTGTAGGTAGGCAGAGAATTAATTGACTCTGTAGTGGCTCCTCTATTTTGCCCAAGATCCTCTCTAAAGCCCAGGACCGAAATTATACAAGGGAGGCAGCAGCAGATTGTGGTGCACAAGATGAATGGCATTGCGTATCCGATACAACTAAAGGTAAGAAACACTATACATAACCTGTGATGTTAACCGCCAACCAAAGTTATGTGTAAGATCAATGAACTACCTGTACATATGAAAAAAGAACTAGAAAAGATGGAGGAAGGTAATGATTTGTACCTGTACAAGTTGGGAGCATCAGAAGAAGAAGAATGGCCTCCAAAGATCCACACATTTCCAACCACAAACCAAACTGCAAAGAAGCAATCTAATCCCATTTTGAAGTATTCAACAAGTACTTTGACTCTGCAAAAAGAAAACAAGTTTTTCCTTCTATCAGTTGTGTACATTTCTCGATAATTACCATTTATTGATCAACATATTGCAATGTCCTGTCATTAACTACATATTCAATCCTACCAGCACAATCAATATATTCTTTGACAAAAATCATGCCCCCTCCATTCCACAGTAAATTTGATACTAGACAAGTCTCATACTTTGGAATGGAGGGATGATGATTTTTGTGGCTTGCTGAAAGTTACAAAAATCATCTCTGATGTGACGTAACAGGTCCCTGCTCTGAGTGTTCCATTTCGCTTTTCTTCCTTAAGGCTAATGGCCTTGGATGTGCTCTGATAGATTTTGTCACATGCATGGCATGTGATGGGTGTTCTGCTCATTTGTTGTTTCACTTTGGTCCATGGTTTCATCCTCCTTCATTAAACTACATCTTCATCTTCATGTTATTTATCTCAAATCTTTTAAACCCAGATTCCATATTAAAGAAATCCAATAAACATATTTTGTTTCCATGATTTTCGGCCATCTCTAACAAAAGGGTTTGTGCTGATTTGGAACATGGATTTGTGCTAATTTAGCAAAAGCTTTGTCCACAAAAATGAAAAACCCATTTGACAAAAAGTGTTACCATCTCGCTACCTCTCTCATTCTTGTTCTTTCTGCCACATTAGTTGGAAAAATGTATGGGTATTGTCCCATTGGAGATGCTCTTAATACCATCTTTAATCTTTTTACGTTCATCATCTTCTTTAAAAACTAGGGAAAAAAACAATCAACACACACACACACACACACACACACACACACTCTCTCTCTCTCTCTCTCTCTCTCTTCCATGCCACCAACTCCTCCACCTTCAAAACCAATCAACAATCTCTATCTATCTTCTTTTTCTTCATCTACCACACCACCTCCTCCTCCTCCACAGTAGTTGCATCATCCCCACCCCACTACTGTTGCACCACCACCATTACAGTTTTGGTCCATCTGGTCTCTTTTGGTTACGATTTTGATCAACTGGGTTTTTATAAAAAGATAAAGAACATGAAGATGGCCTTTTTCATTTATTAAATTAAATTGGTGAAATAGATTAAATGACCAAAATGCCTTCAAGCGTAGAACGGTAGAAGTATAATATCCCACGTCAGCGATGATTTCATAACTTTTAGCAAACCACAAGGAAGAAAATTGATATCTGCTCTTAATATGTATGTATTTGTGTGTGTGTGTGCCTATGTGTGTGCGTGTGAACAATTTTCCTCGCACCTCAGAATATACGTTGTAGGCTCAATAATGAATCTCAAGATGTAAATATGAGTCCTATACCGTGTTCTAGAAGTACTAGAAAGTCGGTTACAATGGGTAAATCTGGAATTCTGGATTCTATTAGCAAAGATAGAATAAGAAGAAAAGCTGAGTCTTTAAGCTCAATATCTTTAAGGTATACAGTTGAACTTGACTACTGAATTCTGAATATAATATGAGAAGAAACAAAAATAAAAAAAAACAATGATATATTTCATCATGCGTTGCGCAGAAAGTTATGAGAAAAGAATTTCACAGAGAGTAAAACTCATTTACATGCATAATTGACGATTTCACTATGTTGAAGATGTTTAATGAAGATGTATGACTATCATCAGATTTAACAGGAAAGAAAAGTGTCCATAACATTTTAACAACCTTGGAGCCAAAGTGACTTGAAATGATCACATTAAAAGCCCAGCTAAAAGATGGAACCATTTAATTAATGTAGGGTAAATGGAATGAAGACCTGATGCACTTTAGCTTGGGGTTCATTTTGGGGATCACACTTCCAAAACATAAATTAAAGCGATCATGGATTATAAACTGTTCAGGGATCTAAAAACCTGGAAACTGGATGAGTTTGACATTGAATAGTAATTAGGTGATGATTAAATATGTATGCAAGTATGTAATCTGCTTCTGTAACCCATGTCACGCTCAACTGACCTCTGGATCCCCTAAAACATGCATTTTTCACATTGTCATCCCTTACATGTATCTTTTGAAAGTACGACTCACAAACCCTGACCCACAATACATTACATTTATATGTCATTTGTCCTTCAAGTATCAAGTGGATGATTGACTAAAAGGCTTGCCTTAAACTACTAATATAAAACATAACATATAAAATCAGTATATAAAGCAAAAAAGGGAAGAAAAAAAAAAGGCAGCAGAAACAGAAACGATATACCTTGCACTCAGTGATCTCATCGTCAAACGTCTTGTCGATGTACCAGCAGTGGTGCGAGTGTCCCCTTCCGAAATCCGTCCATTTGAAGATGAAGCAAAAGAGCTCGCAATGGCAGACAGGCTGCCGGGAGTAGAACTTTGGCGAGCCTCAGATGGTTCTTGATTTGAAGCATTGCGATTATGAAATCGCCAAAAGAGAAGAGGAAGTGTTACCACACACCCAGAAGCATAACCGATGACCCATGTGAATAATGGAGCACGAGGATGCTCGTGCCTTGACAAAGACAAAACAACAACAGCCGCTATAATTTGGCTCACCGTAATAACTAGTTCAACAGATATCCAATAGCCAGAATTCAAAGGGCTCCTACGTCGGCCATGGCCATTCCCTCTCCTAGAAAATGACGAATTCCTTGCATTTGTTCCACTAGTAGTAGAAAAAGAGTGCTGAAAACCAGGAGCTTGCACAATAGTTGACGGCATGTCTTCGTTCGGCCGTAAGTTTGATCCACTGACCGGTCTATTGAGGGTTGAGGTAGATGAGGAAGCTTCATTGCTATTTGTTATATCAATCACATGATCGCATTCGGTATGACTTTCTGCCCGTTCCATTGTTAGTGGTACCTTGCTTGTCTGAATTTTACGCTGTAGCCCCAATGAAGAAACACCCATCTAGACTCTCCAGCAAATCACAAAGTGGAGAAAACATGGGATTGCAAAATCAAAACACACTTCCAAAATCGCCTACACAGTCATACTCTTAAGAACTGCTCACCTAAGACTTTTGCCGTCACCCACTCAACATGAAATATCAAAATAAAGTAGCATCAGCCTGCAAAGACATAAAATATATCAACAACAATAAGTTTCTCCTTGCTTATAGCTTAAAACCACCATTCTATTTCTATTAAAAGAATAAATAAACATTCATTGATTGCAATTTCTTAAAAACACAAACTCTTGCTCTGAGCTTTAATTACATATGTTTTTGTTTATAGATCAAAGACATAACCTAGACAAATGTTTTGTGTCTTTATAATAGAAGATGATGTGCAATTTCTTTCAATGATGAGCTTTAATCCACCAATCAGATTACAACCATAAATAAAGATGAAGACAAGAGCAAATATCGCAGCAGTCAAGTAATCTATTGTTGCATATTGTTCATGAAACATCAGATTACTTCAAGGTTTCAGTATTCTCAATCTCAGACTACCTTCATTTCCTGACCCACTCGAACAACACATACACCAAGAAAGGTCAAAGGTTAATTGTCAAGGCATCCTGTTGATCAAAACAATTTGCTGAGCGAACATAAACATCATCCCCATTTGTTCGAGCTTCCAGCACCATCATCCTCTATTTAAATTATGATGTATTGAAGCCAACGAGGTGGTTAACTAATAATATACTACAATCTGATGAAGATTACTTCTACATAAATATATCTCGGAATTAGTGAAACAAAACCCCAAAAGAAACAAACATATTCAGCATTTACCCAAATATTGATTGGGTACCAAGTAGCCCAATAGCTACCAACCAAGAAACAGACTCGGTGCTTAACAATTGATGAAGAAAGTGAAATATCTATTGTAATGTGCAGTAAAATTGATTCAAATTGGCCAAGAATCGCACAGCTCAAAAAAAAAAAAAACAAATACTTTCACCATCAAATGAAAACACAAGACCTAGCTAGCATCATAAAGTTGACTGTCCACAATCAATCGATGATAACAAAGCAGCAAAAACTCAACACGACACCTGCATAATACTATTATGAAAAATGGATCATACCTAAAAACACAAGAATCTGATCATTAAAACAGTCCGTTGGCATCAATACGCACATCCCAAAACACCCCCAGCTGGGTTTTTATGAAATAAAAAGCATCGGTGAGTAAGCGATTAAATTAGCACAAAATGAGAAGAAATTTGGTTGCAGATGATGGATCGATTAATTGATTAACGGAGAGTAATCAGGGACTGATGAAGTTTTTGATTGTTTGAATTGAAGAGAGGTTTGTTTGTTTGTTTGTTGGGCGGAGCGATGGGAATTTGTATCTACAGATAGAATATGTATTTGGTGTTAGCCTTGACCTGACCCTCCATTGCGAGTTGTGACAGTCCATCTTCATACTGTAGCATTGTAGGTCCACACATAGATTTGACACATAACTCCGAATAATATGTTACAAAACGACTCACTTCCAATCTATCTATCTATCTATACTATTAAAAGAGTAAATAAATACCACATGACAAGCTCTCATTTAATTTGCCACATAGCATCCTCTCATTTAATTTGCCACATGCCGCTCTCTCCTTTTGCCACGTCATTTGCTGATTTTATTTTTAAATTTTAAAGCAAATCAAATCTATGTAAATCTAATATGGATTAATTTAATAACTAACTAACTAAAATTAAGTAAATTTTATTATTCATATAATTATTATATTATACATATATATAAAAAGGTTTAATAACTAAAAAGACAACATGTTTATTACGTTTTTACGGTTTAGTCACTTTGTATTATTTTATTTACCAATAAAATTCTTAGGTAATATATTTGTTTGTGATTGAAATTTTTCTTAATTTTTTCAAAAAAGTCTTCAAGTTTGTGGATTTTTCGGGAAAAAATAATGAAAACATATTGGTCTTGTTTGGAAAACATATTGGCTCTTAGGAAAAAATAACATGGAGAAACTAAATCGCAAAAAATATGAAAAAATGTTGTTTTTTTCATATTAAACCCTATAAAAAACCTTTTAACATGTAACTCATAAACTTATATAAAATACTATATATATATATATATATATATATATATATATATATATATATATATATATATATATATATATATATATATATATATATATATATATATATATATATATATATATAGAATATGGTTCGTGTGGGTACCTAAAAAATGCGGAGTACCGTGAGTACCTGTGAACACACGGGTTTTAGATGTGAACATGCTCCGAAAAAAAATCTTTTTTTTTTAATTTTTTTTTCATATTAATTTAGATACAAATAATATAAGCGTATTCGTAAAAGAATTACACACATTCACACTTTCTAGCCTCTTAAAAGTCATGTGAACATGAAAAAATTCATGTGAACATGCTTAGCTGTGAACATACATTCACAACAGTGCAGTTCATGTGAACTTGCACGTTTCACATAGTTATAGTGTGTGTTTAGGTGTGATTTTTTGCAAGTAGTCTTATATTATTAATTTAAACATGATTATGAAAAAAAATTTCAAAAAAAATGGTTTTAAGCGAGGTACCTCCGGTACTCCGCAAAACTAGTGGTACTCATTTGAACCCAAATCTATATATATATATATATATATATATATATATATAAATCTAACTGAATTTAAATATCTAACAAGACTTGCAAAGTTTTACATATATGTATATATGTTCTCCATATCAAATCGTATGACAAGTGTGAGTCTATTTATATACAAAATTAATGTACTATTTTGCAATTAATGAAAACACTGTGTTGTGTTGCTTCTCAACTTGGTAAATGAGAAGACCCTTTGAAAATTGCCATCCACATCTTTTGTCTTTTCATAATACTCCCCCTTGGATGATAATTTTAGTAAGAGTTCAATCATGAAATGCTGCCTCATTAAAAACCTTGCTAAAGAAAAACCCAATGGGAAAAAACTTTAGTCAATGGAAAAAGAGTACAGCGATTGGTTGACTCCCCCTCATATTGCCATCTGAAAATCATCACATGTTTTGTACATGTCGCATTCCAATGTTGTGGACATGTTTTCTGAAAATCGCTTTGGGAAGTGCCTTTGTAAAGAGATCTGCTGAATTGTTACTAGACTGAATGTATTTCATTTCAATCTGATTGTCCTTTATGAGATCTTGCGTGTAAGCGAAAAATCTTGGTGGAATATGTTTGGTTCTGTCACTCTTGATATATCCTTCTTTCATCTGCGACACGCAAGCTGTATTGTCTTCATAAATCAAAATTGGACTTTTGCTCATCTCTAGTCCACAAGAAGACAAAATAAGTTCTGTCACAGATTTCAGCCATACACTTTCTCTACTAGCTTCGTGTAGTGCAATAACTTCAGCATGATTTGAGGATGTTGCAACAAGTGTTTGCTTCTGAGAACGCCAGGAAATTGCAGTACCACCATTTAAAAACACGTATCCTGTTTGAGATTTTGCTTTGTGTGGATCAGATAAGTAACCTGCATCTACATATCCAAGTAAACCTTCTTTTGAATTGTTAGAATAAAATAATCCCAAATTAGTGGTTCCTCGAAGGTATCGGAAAACGTGTTTGACTCCTATCCAATGTCGTTTGGTGGGAGCTGAACTAAATCTTGCCAACAGATTTACTGCAAAAGAAATGTCAGGTCTTGTACAGTTTGTAAGATACATTAAAGCTCCAATTGCACTAAGATATGGTACTTCTGGACCAAGTAAATATTCATTCTCTTCTTGAGGACGAAATGGATCCTTATCAACATTAAGTGATCTAACAACCATTGGTGTGCTTAAAGGATTTGCTTTGTCCATGTTGAAACGTTTTAAGACCTTTTCCGTATAATTTGATTGATGCACAAGTATACCATTGTGCATGTGCTCTATCTGTAAACCAAGACAATATTTGGTTTTTCCAAGGTCTTTCATTTCAAATTCTTTCTTTAATAACACAATTACCTCATTTATCTCATTAATTGTGCCAATAATATTTAGATCATCAACATAGACAGATATGATAACATATCCAACCTTTGTCTTCTTTATAAACACACATGGACATATTTGATTGTTTGTGTATCCTTTACTTATCAAATAATCACTCAATCGATTATACCACATGCGTCCAGATTGTTTCAACCCATATAAAGATCTTTGCAATTTGATCGAATACATCTCTTTGGGTTTGTTTCCTAATGCTTCTGGCATTTTAAATCCTTCAGGAATTTTCATATAAATATCATTATCAAGTGATCCATACAAATAAGCCGTAACAACATCCATTAGACGCATTTCCAAATTTTTAGCAACGGCAAGACTAATTAGGTATCTAAAAGTGATTGCATCCATTACTGGAGAATATGTCTCCTCATAATCAATTCCTGGTCGTTGAGAAAAACCTTGAGCCACAAGTCTTGCTTTGTATCTTGTAATTTCGTTTTTCTCATTTCGTTTTCTTATGAACACCCATCTGTATCCTACTGGTTTTACAGCTTTAGGTGTGAGGATGATAGATCCAAAAACTTTTCGTTTATTTAACGAACTTAATTCAACTTGCATAGCTTCTTTCCATTTAGGCCAGTCAGATCTGTTTTGACATTCAACCACAGACTTTGGTTCTGGATCATCATTTCCAGTAATGATATCATATGCAACAGCATAAGAAAATTTTTCATCAATATCTTCCATCTCATTTCTTTTCCATATGATATTTGTATGGACATAATTGATTGCAATCTCAGTATTGGAGTCATCTATTTCCACTTCTTTGGAAATATCGTTATTTTGCGTTTCTCCAGGAACACTTTTCTTATTATCAGTTATATTTTCAGAGCTCTTTCTCTTTCGAGGATTTTTATCCTTGGAACCAAATGGTCTTCCACGTTTCAGACGTGCTTTTGATTCTTGAGTGATTTTATCATCAGCTCTTTTATTTGGAATTTCTATTCTAGCAGGTGTATTAGCCGCTGGCACATATGATTTAGTCACTCTTTTAGTATCAGTAAATGCATCAGGCAGTTGATTTGCAATTTCTTGTAAATGCATTATTTTCTGAACTTCTAGTTCACATTGTTTTGTCCGAGTGTCAAGATGAATCAATGATGGTTCACACCATGATACATCCTTCTCTTTGCTTTTATTTTCTCCCCCTAATGCTGGGAAAATTGCCTCATTGAAATGGCAATCAGCAAACCGTGCTGTGAAAACATCACCTGTCAGTGGTTCAAGGTATCTTATTATAGAAGGTGTTTCATACCCTACATATATTATAACACCTTGCCTTTTATTTGCATTTTTATTTTTAAGTATTTTGAGCAATTTGCGTAAAATGATGTAATTTCGAGATTTAGTATAAATAGGAGTTGGGTGCTCCATTTTCTCACTTTTGCAAAAACCTTCTAGCAAATTCCAGAGCTTCTCTCTCTAACCCGAAACTTCTCTCTAGCTTTTCTCCCAAACCGACCGGCCAAATCTCGTGTTCTATACGTCATCGGAAAGATCTCGAAGAGTAGAACACGAATCTGCTATTGCGTGTGAGATTTCGTACGGATTTGAGGTAAGAATCGATCAATTTCGTTTTCTGCATTTTTGGTTTTGAAACTATAAATCCGAATTTATCATTCTAGGCGATTTAAAGCTGGTTTCGTCTGAGTTTTTGCTAAAATATGGTAGATTATGTATAATATAACTAAACCGAGGCTTACTACTTAGATTATTTGTGGATTTGAGGCTTGAAATGCATGTTTAAAGCTGTAGCATATGAACAAACTCGAGAATGCGTAGAACAAACTCGAAAATAGATAGATCAGACTCGAATAGAGTTAAATTCGAGTATGGGGTTCGAATCTAGCCTCAGATTCGAATGAAGGTTCGAATCTAAGACCCCTTCGAGTCTGTCATCGAGTCTGACTCCCTATGTTCGAGTCTGTACCTTCGAATTTAGCATGATGAGGTTCGAATCTAACCATTGTTTCGAATCTACCTTCGAATCTGTCTACATGTGCTCGAATCTATCCATTAAATTCGAATTTAATTTATAAAAATTAATGAGCAACGCGTAAATTAGCAAAATAAATAGCAAAATGATTAGTTAGAAGTTATGGCTTATAGATATAGGAATATTGAGCTAGCAATATTAATTTAGCACATGTTCTGTAATATTAAACTTCAGATATTATACATAAGCTGTTTAGCCCAGCTGCGAGTCAAAGCCAGTGCCAGACTATATTAAAGCCTAGATAAGCAAGTGCAAGCGTTATAAAGCAATTTAAAGCGTAAATAAGCCCGAGCAAGTATTCAAAGCATTTTCAGTACTGTGAGTAACAGTTATTCTTGTTTACATGTTTTATATGAAATTGAGACATAAATTGCTTCTATGTGACTTCTTTGGAATTCAATAGACTTTTGTGAGTGAAGGCGAACACTGTGGTACAGGTGATGCCCAGCTTAGCCGGATCTTACATTTGATCTATTAATATGCATATTTATCTGCTATCTGTTTATTGTTCTGCATACTATACAGCAAACTTTGTGTTAGCGTTTCTTTGTGCATCTCATAAGCATTATATTTAGCGAGCAAGCAATTCTGATGTTCACCACTATCCCTTGAGCATTATGCGGGTAGCTAGCCCCGCATCACAGATTGATCATCTGTCAGCGGTAAACCCATAGTGGTGGCATCTCCGTTCTGCGTGAAATGTCTCAATTGTGCAGCGTTCTTTCTGGGTATTAAGCAAATGAGCAAGCAAGCAAGCAAGCAAGCATAACAGCCTTTATAGGCACTTTCGCCTCATATTTTACATGCATTCATGAATATCTGTTTACTCACTAAGCTTTAGCTTACAGTTGCTACTTACAATATTTTTTTACAGGAAAAGGTAAAGAACAAGCTGGACCTTCTGCTTAGGTCTTTTATCTGATCAACTCAGAGGACTTAGCTCACTTTCAGTTTGTGGTATAGCTTTATGATGCCTTGGGTTCTGGGTAGCTACTTTTATTTATGTTGTGATGTTTTTAGCAACTTAGTACTGTAACCTTGTAGCACGTGTAGTGCATGACTGATTGTAACGTTTTATTTAGCTTTATGCATTTATTATTATTCCTGGGATTAGCAAGCGTGTTTTGAAGCAAGGATGTGACAGGATGGTATCAGAGCATTAGTTTGAGGGATTCAAGTGTTAGCAATAACACTTGGACTCAAACTTTTAAGCGAAGATATTAGCTTTGAATGTCTAGGCTTTAACTTGACCTGAGATAGGCTTTGACTTTGCTTTAGGAATTGGGAAATGGGGTAGAATAGGAGTTATGCCTATTCTTATGCAAGTATTATTTATATAATTTCAGAACATGTCTGGATCTGGTGAAGGAGCTGGAGGTGGACTCACTCCTGAACAGATCATGCAAATCATGCAAACTATGCTTAACGAGAACAATGAGCGTCAAGCTAAGTTCTTACAAGATCAGTTTCGTGCTCGTGATGAAGCCGAAACTAAGCGTAGAGAAGAACGTAGGAAACAACAGCATGATGACACTGGACGCCACAACGACGACACCGACGAGGAGGAAGCCCCTGTAGTCCCTCCTAAGGGCTGCAACTTCCGTTACTTTAAGGCTTGCGGAGCTCAACCTTTTAAGGGTGCTGCAAATTCGATCGAAGCGCTTGAGTGGATCACTGGCATCGAGCGGATTTTTCTCATTAGTGACTGTGCTGAAGAATCAAAGGTCAGCTTCGCTACAACACTGTTCGAGGGTGGCGCTGTTATGTGGTGGAGATCTCAGGAAAACATGCACGGAGCCAACTGGATTAAGTCCCTATCTTGGGATGAATTCAAAGTTATTTTCTTTCGTCAGTACTGCCCAGCTGATGAAAAGAAGCGTTTGGAAGAGAAGCTGATGTCTCTTACTCAGGGAACCAAATCGGTGACTGAGTATGAGATTGAATTCACCCGACTAAGCTTGCTGTCTGACTATCAAGTCGCTACTGAAGAGCGAAAGATCGACCGTTTTCTGATGGGTCTGCATCCTGAATATCAGAAGTTCTTGAAGCACCGGGGATATACCAAATATGCTGACTGTGTTGAAGCTGCTCGAATTCTCGAGCAGGATTTTATTCGAGCTGGAGGAGTTCCTACTTCCTCTATTAACCCGACATGTCCATCACCGCCCAAGAAATCGCGCACCGGAAGCTATTCTGAATCTTCATCCAGATATTCTCAGCCACAGCAGTCTCAGTACCGACAGTTCAGCTCGCCTACGGCACAGCAAACTCGATCTTATGCGGTACATTCTGAGCCGAGGCAGTGTCGCCGCTGCCAGAAGTCACACATTGGGCGTTGTAACCCCAATGATGTAAGGTGCTATGTGTGCAACGAAATAGGACATAGCAGTGAAGAATGTCCTAACAGAGTTAAAGTTTGCAACAATTGTTTACGCCCTGGACATAATGAGCATGCATGTACACATCCGTTCAGCATGATTTACCCGAGTGCAGAGCATCATCCGCGATTGCAGCAGCAGCAGCACCGACCCCAACAACAATATCATCAACAAAGACAGAATCAACCAGCCCGACATAGCGCATCGCGTGGAGGTTCCAGTCGCCGTAACGAGCCAACTAGAAGTCAGAATCGCGCATTCCAAATAACAGCCGAGCAAGCGAAGGAAATACCAGATGTGGTATCTGGTACGTTTCTTGTTAACTCTATCCCTGCTAGAGTTATTTTCGATTCAGGAGCCAATCGCTCTTTTATATCAAGTGCATTTGCATCTAAGCTTGGAATTACTCCGACAACTCTGCCTGTTATATTTGATATCGAAACGGCCAGTAACGTGTGCGTGTCCACCGATAAAATTTACCGCGACTGCATAATTCTGTTAGATAATTGCACGTTCCAACTTGACCTCATTCCTATGGACTTTCACGAATTCGACGTCATCGTCGGTATGGATTGGCTTGATCATCATGACGCCAACATTGTCTGCAAGAAGAAGTTGATAAAGCTCACTACACCGGATGGCCGCAGTATCTGCATCTATGGTGACAGAAAGAAAGGTGACTTATGTTTAATTTCTGTAGTCAAAGCTAGGAAACATATAGCTAAGGGTTGCGTGTCATACTTAGCATATGCAATAGATGCTAAGTCTGAAAAGAAAACTTTAGCCGAGGTACCGATAGCCTCTGAATTTCCAGATGTCTTTCCCGAGGACATCTCTGGACTCCCACCAGACCGTCAGGTGGAGTTCAGAATTGATTTAGTGCCCGGCGCGGCACCAATTGCTCGAGCCCCGTATAGACTTGCACCTGCTGAGATGCAAGAAATGATGAAGCAATTGCAAGAATTGCTTGACAAGGGACTCATACGACCAAGTTCATCTCCCTGGGGAGCTCCTGTTTTATTCGTTAAGAAGAAAGATGGGACTCTCCGGATGTGCATTGATTATAGGGAGTTGAACAAGGTAACAATAAAGAACAAATATCCGTTGCCCAGAATAGACGATCTTTTCGACCAGCTTCAGGGAGCCAGTTACTTCTCAAAGATCGATCTTAGATCTGGGTATCATCAGCTCAAAGTTCATGAAGAAGACGTCCCTAAAACGGCTTTCCGTACCAGATATGGGCATTACGAGTTTCTTGTTATGCCCTTTGGCCTTACAAACGCTCCTGCGGCGTTCATGGATCTGATGAACCGCGTTTGTAGACCAATGCTCGATAAGTCTGTTATCGTCTTTATAGACGATATTCTCATCTACTCGAAAACTGAAGCTGAGCATGCTGTGCATCTTAGAGAGCTGCTAGAGTTGCTGCGCAAGGAGCGACTTTACGCCAAGTTCTCTAAATGCGAATTTTGGTTGCGACAGGTGCTTGCAATCTCGATTTATTTATTTTTAAGCTTATCTTTTCTTAAATTCATGCTCAGCGTTAACTTGCAAAATCTTGTATCTTATCAGATACAATTCCTTGGTCATGTGATATCTGGTGAAGGAATCTCTGTGGATCCTTCTAAGATAGAAGCCATTCAAATTGGGAAGCTCCCAAATCAGCTACTGAGATCCGAAGTTTCTTGGGATTGGCGGGTTACTACCGTCGATTCATTAAGGACTTCTCAAAACTAGCCATGCCTCTTACATCTCTTACTCGCAAGAATGTTCCCTTTATTTGGGAAGAAGCTCAAGAGACCGCCTTCCAAACTTTAAAGCAGAAACTCACCGAAGCGCCTATTCTGGCCTTACCCGAAGGTAATGAAGACTTTGTAGTCTTCAGCGATGCTTCATATCAAGGGCTTGGGTGTGTTTTGATGCAAAGAGGCAGAGTCATAGCATATGCTTCTCGCCAACTTAAGGATCATGAAAAGAGTCATCCGACTCATGACCTTGAACTTGCTGCTGTGACTTTTGCGTTGAAAACATGGCGGCATTATCTCTACGGCACCAAATGTCAGCTGTATACGGATCACAAGAGCCTTAAGTATATATTCAGCCAGAAGGAGCTCAACATGCGCCAGCGACGCTCCATGGAACTCATCAAAGACTATGACTGTGATATTCTTTATCACCCCGGCAAAGCGAATGTGGTGGCCGACGCATTGAGTCGTAAATCCTACTCTGCTAAATGTCTCTATACCTTGACTCATACTTCGTTTTCATCAACTTTGATCGATGAAATTCTCGTTTCTCAAACCGAAGCCCTAAAAGAAGAAAACCTCAACTCTGAGGACATGAAAGGGCAACTTCAGTTCTTAACCGATAGCCCTCGTGGCTTGAAGCTTTTCAAAAATCGTGTCTGGGTTCCGAAGTTTGGTAATGTTCGACAGAAAATTCTTTCGGAAGCCCACTGTTCTAACTTCTCGGTACATCCTGGCAGCACCAAGATGTACAACGATCTAAAAGCCGAATATTGGTGGCCCGGTATGAAAAGAGACGTAGGCCAATATGTTGATAATTGTGTTACATGCCGATTAGTCAAAGCGGAGCATCAGCAGCCTTACGGCAGTCTTCAGCCCTTACCGATCCCCGAGTGGAAGTTCGATCACATAACTATGGACTTTGTGACGAAGTTGCCGACTACACGAAGACAGCACGACGCAATATGGGTTATCGTGGATCGCCTAACCAAAGTCGCACATTTCATTCCGATTCGCGAAAACTATTCACTTGAGAAACTAGCCAAGTTGTACATAGACGAGATCGTTACACGACACGGTGTGCCTTTGTCAATTGTTTCCGACCGCGACAGCCGATTCACTTCGAGGTTCTGGAGTGCATTACAAGATGGATTAGGCACTAAGATCAGAATGAGCACAGCGTATCATCCACAGCCTGATGGCCAGAGTGAGCGTACGATCCTTACACTCGAAGACATGCTGCGGGCATGTGTTCTTGAGTTTAGTGGTAGTTGGGATGACCACTTGCCGTTAGCAGAATTTTCTTATAACAATAGTTACCACTCATCCATCAAAGCCGCACCTTTCGAAGCCTTATACGGACGCAAGTGCCGAACTCCTACGTGTTGGCATGAAGCCGGTGAAGCACCAATCGCCGGTCCCGAGCTACTTCAGCAGACAAATGAAAAGATCCGAATTATACGTCAACGATTGGAAACTGCTCAATCTCGACAGAAATCGTATCACGACCGACGCCATAAACCTTTAGAATTCCAGAAGGACGACTATGTTGTATTAAAAGTCTCGCCGATGAAAGGTGTGTTCAGATTCGGCAAGCGTGGCAAGTTAGCACCACGATTCGTTGGTCCTTTCAAGATCACCGAGCGTGTTGGAACTCAATCTTATCTGTTGGACTTGCCGAGCGAACTGTCCAACATACACCCCGTGTTTCACGTTTCGCAACTAAGGAAGTGCAAAGAAGATGACAGAGAAAAGTGGGCCGATCATCTGACTTATAAGATTAATGAGAAGCTGCAATGTGACGAGCCTGAAGTCATTCTAGAGACAAAGATGAAGAAGTTGAGAAATCGAGAGGTAGCAATGGTGTTGGTGCAATGGAGAACTTCTCACGGAATTTCTCAGACCTGGGAATCTGAGGAAGACATGAGAGTTCGATATCCGCATCTGTTTGAGCCTTAGGTACTTCGAGGACGAAGTGCAAGCGTGGTGGGCTCATACTATAACACCTTGCCTTTTATTTGCATTTTTATTTTTAAGTAATTTTGAGCAATTTGCGTAAAAAGATGTAATTTCGAGATTTAGTATAAATAGGAGTTGGGTGCTCCATTTTCTCACTTTTGCAAAACCGTCTAGCATTTCCAGAGCTCCTCTCTCTAGAATTGAACTTCTCTCTAGCTTTTCTCCCAAACCGACCGGCCAAATCTCGTGTTCTATACGTTAACGGAAAGATCTCGAAGAGTACTACGTGAATCTGCTATTGCATGTGAGATTTCGTACGGATTTGAGGTAAGAATCGATCAATTTCGTTTTCTGCATTTTTGGTTTTGAAACTATAAATTCGAATTTATTATTCTAGGCGATTTAAAGCTGATTTCGTCTGAGTTTTTGCTAAAATATGGTAGGTTATGTATAATATAACTAAACCGAGGCTTATTACTTAGATTATTTGTGGATTTGAGGCTTAAAAATGCATGTTTAAAGCTGTAGCATATGAACAAACTCGAGAATGCGTAGAACAAACTCGAAAATAGATAGATCAGACTCGAATAGAGTTAAATTCGAGTATGGGGTTCGAATCTAGCCTTAGATTCGAATGAAGGTTCGAATCTAAGACCCCTTCGAGTCTGTCATCGAGTCTGACTCCCTATGTTCGAGTCTGTACCTTCGAATTTAGCATGATGAGGTTCGAATCTAACCATTTTTTTCGAATCTACCTTCGAATCTGTCTACATGTGCTCGAATCTATCCATTAAATTCGAATTTAATTTATAAAAATTAATGAGCAAAGCGTAAATTAGCAAAATAAATAGCAAAATGATTAGTTAGAAGTTATGGCTTATAGATATAGGAATATTGAGCTAGCAATATTAATTTAGCACATGTTCTGTAATATTAAACTTCAGATATTATACATAAGCTGTTTAGCCCAGCTGCGAGTCAAAGCCAGTGCCAGTCTATATTGAGCCTAGATAAGCAAGTGCAAGCATTATAAAGCAATTTAAAGCGTAAATAAGCCTGAGCAAGCATTACAGAGCATTTCAAAGCATTTTCAGTACTGTGAGTAACAGTTATTCTTGTTTACATGTTTTATATGAAATTGAGACATAAATTGCTTCTATGTGACTTCTTTGGAATTCAATAGACTTTTGGGAGTGAAGGCGAACACTGTGGTACAGGTGATGCCCAGCTTAGCCGGATCTTACATTTGATCTATTAATATGCATATTTATCTGCTATCTGTTTATTGTTCTGCATACTATACAGCAAGCCTTGTTTTAGCGTTTCTTTGTGCATCTCATAAGCATTATATTAGCGAGCAAGCAATTCTGATGTTCACCACTATCCCTTGAGCATTATGCGGGTAGCTAGCCCCGCATCACAGATTGATCATCTGTCAGCGGTAAACCCATAGTGGTGGCATCTCCGTTCTGCGTGAAATGTCTCAATTGTGCAGCGTTCTTTCTGGGTATTAAGCAAATGAGCAAGCAAGCAAGCAAGCATAACAGCCTTTATAGGCATTTTCGCCTCATATTTTACATGCATTCTTGAATATCTGTTTACTCACTAAGCATTAGCTTACAGTTGCTACTCACAATTTTTACAGGAAAAAGGTAAAGAACAAGCTGGACCTTCTGCTTAGGTCTATTTTCTGATCAACCCAGAGGACTTAGCTAACTTTCAGCTTGTGGTATAGCTTTATGGTGCCTTGGGTTTTGGGTAGCTGCTTTTATTTATGTTATGATGTTTTTAGCAACTTAGTACTGTAACCTTGTAGCACGAGTAGTGCAAGACTTATTGTAATATTTTATTTAGCTTTATGCATTTATTCTTATTTCCTGGGATTAGCAAGCGTGTTTTGAAGCAAGGATGTGACAGTGGAGATGACAATATGCATTGGACTTGACAATTAAAATCAAAGAATTTGAAGGAGTTAATTTGAATCCAGATAATATAAATGAATTAATGTGTAATAACCGTAAAATTTAAAACACTTAAAATTTAAAAACACACAACTAATCTAAAACATAATAATAAACCTAATAAAGTTATCGGTGAACATAGCAGTACGACTTTTACTTTTGACGATTTCGGGGACGAAATCATTTTAAGTGGTGAGTGTTATAATAACCAGAATTTTTAAATAACATTTTAATAAATAAAAAAAATACAAATAATAATATTAACTTAATAACGTTTATTAATCATTAATATACATCAGGCTGTTTAATTAAATAAAATTAAAGGGACTAAAGTGACAAACTTTATAACTCAGATAAATTAACTTATAATAAGATGGGCCTAATTATAAATAACCTAAGTAAGCCCAACCCAGATAATGAGTATTACATCTGTATTTAATATCATTAATCCCAAAAACCTAAACCCTAATTACAACTCTGAAAAAAAAAGAAACGCAAAAGAAACTGTCGGCCGTTCAAGTAATGTGGGAGCAGATCAGAAGTAAACCAAGTATTCATGATGAACTTCACTTAAACTATCCACTCTTGTTAATGTATGAATATGAGGTTTTATATATGAACTAAGTGAAGAAAATCAAAGAATCTGAAACTAGATTTATATGTAAATAAAAGATAAGAAACAAACTTAATATATGGGTTTTGAGAGGCGGTGACAGTGGTGGTTGTGGTTCGTGACCGGCGGCGGCGCACCAGGGACGACCGCAATGGTCTTGGTCAGCGGCGGCCGTTGAGGAATGAGTGTGTGAGATCCGAGAGCAGTGAGGTCGAGCGGTGGAGATGGTGGAGTTGTGGCGGCGGCAGTAGGGTTTATGCGCTGTCGTCGTGGTTGTTGTGGTTGTCTCCGAGATCGAGAGGGACGGGGTGAGCGAGGCAGAGTGGACAAGAGGAAGATGGAGGAGATGATGGCGGTTCGGTCGCCGGTCGGAGGAGAGAAACGATGAGGGAAGAGAGAGTGTAGAGAGAGAGAGAGGTGATGAGAGAGAGAGAGATTGAAATCGTATGTGTGTGTGATGTGGGTGTTGTCCGAAAAGAAAGGGAAGAAGAAAAGGAAAAGGGAATCGGGTCATGGAACCCGACCCGTAAACTTAAATAATTAAATAAATATACCGGCGATGTTAACTAACTACCTCATCTAACCAAAAACAAACTATATTATTTATTAAACTGTCAAAGCTTAACATAACTTTCGATTGATTTCAACTATTAAATTTAAAATTAAATTAAACATTAACAAATGCTCATAATCACTAATACTAAAATAAAATAGCTAAATATAAATCCTCGAATAGCGGTCAACTCTCAGCACACTGCCCATCATCAACCCTAAGTACCTGTCGGAAGAAAGAACACAACATGAGCCAAACGCCCAGTACGGAGATCGATTACAAGTGCAACATATACGAATTCAAAGACTAAAGAATGTTTTGAAAATAAGTTTCTTTAAAAGGAAAGTTTTGAAAATGGTTTTTCTTTAAAAATAAATATCCACCTCCACACCAGATCAAACAAAGAATATAATGGCTGAAGCAACAAAGGGTTGGGTTATATTTTACCGAGCGTCCTAACATCATATACAACAATCAATCTCATAATCAATCTCACAACCACTCATATCACTCAAGACTACACTGAGAGGCCACATCAGTGCATCTGGCCGGAAAGAGTGTATGGCATTACACTACAGTTCCGCAACACTCATAACATAGCCTAGGATGCATCCATACGCCTCCCTGAAATAATCAACAGCTCATTCCCCGAGCTAACATAAATCTCAATCAATCATTCAATCATGAATCGCAAACAAAAGGGAGACGCCGTAGCCGATCACACTGTTACGGAAGTGTCATGCCATTGGTGCCGCAATGGCATGCCTGTGGTACCTCCACAGGTAGTTCACCCGGTAATCCTATCTCTTGTCTACTGTCTAGTGTTCAAGCATAACAAAAGGCCCGAATAAACATTTCAAAGATAAATAACCATTTTAATACAAAAAGGGCCACATTTCACAAAACAATATCACATTCACAAAAGCCATGAAAATAACTGTTTTCCAAATATGTTTTCTTTTCGCAAATGTTTTACGAGCGTTTTAAAAACGATATTTGCTTTTGAAAAAGAAACTGACACGAGATATAAAAATTCGACTGTCAAGTATTAGCATGCAATTCACACAACGAACAACTCAAGAGTAACGCTGAAAGAAGTACGGGATCCGTACCTTAATAGCAGCTCCGCAAAATCACGACGTGACAGATTTAATCCGCTACGAATCAATTCGATCTATAAGAACGAACTTAAATTAGAACTCAGCTAGGTTGGTCTTCTAACTACCCAATCCACTATTTTAATACATACTTTTATTAATAATAATTATTAAGTTCGGTTCGCAATTATTGTTGGTTCAACTTAAAATATTTCATTAACCTTTATTAATTGAATCGGTGTTCCAATATTAATTATGTAATTCATCTATACTTTAGTCGGTATTCAGCTACATATAATTTTAGTGTATTTATTTTAATCTCAATTGAACATTTAAATTAACTTATAAGTGAACCTTAATTTAATATCAAGTCGTTAATATAGTTTATTCCATTTTAATCCTTTAATAACTAGTAATAACATTTAATTGATATTAATCGTAAATATAACCGTGAATAATTAATTGATTTGTTACCCGTTTATTATTTTATATCGAATTGGTTCCAATATATTAGGTTTATTAAATGGGTTAAAAAAACTAATTATTAATTAATAGGAATAATAATTTTGTAAGAATTTTAAATATAAAACAAAATATTAGATTTATTTAGTATTATATATATTTATTTAATTATTTAAATTTACGGGTCGGGTCGGGTTCCATGACCCAATTCCCTTTTCCTTTTCTTCTTCCCTTTCTTTTCGGACAACACCCACATCACACACACATACGATTTCAAACTCCCTCTCTCTCTCTACACTCTCTCTTCCCTCATCGCTTCTCTCCTCCGACCGCCGACCGGCGCCGCCCAACGGCGCAACAAAAACCGCCATCATCTCCTCCATCTTCCTCTCGTCCACTCTGCCTCGCTCACCCCGTCCCTCTCGATCTCGCAGACAACCACAACAACCACGACGGCAGCGCATAAACCCTACTGCCGCCGCCGCCGCCACAACTCCACCATCCCCACCGCTCGACCTCACTGCTATCGGATCTCACACTCTCATCCCTCAACGGCCGCCGCTGACCAGGACCATTGCGGTCGTCCCTGGTGCGACGCCGCCGGTCACGAACCACAACCACCACCGTTACCGCCTCTCAAAACCCATATATTAAGTTTGTTTCTTATCTTTTATTTACATATAAATCTAGTTTCAGATTCTTTGATTTTCTTCACATAGTTCGTATATAAAACATCATATTCATACATTAACAAGAGTGGATAGTTTAAGTGAAGTTCATTACCTCGATCTGAAGAAATCACGAATGAATACTTGGTTTACTTCTGATCTGCTCCCACATTACTTGAACGACCAACGGTTTCTTTTGCGTTTCTTTTTTTTTCAGAATTGTAATTAGGGTTAAGGTTTTTGGGATTAATGATATTAAATACAGATGTAATACTCATTATCTGGGTTGGGCTTACTTTGGTTATTTATAATTAGGCCCATCTTATTATAAGTTAATTTATCTGAGTTATAAAGTTTGTCACTTTAGTCCCTTTAATTTTATTTAATTAAACAACCTGATGTATATTAATGATTAATAAACGTTATTAAGTTAATATTATTATTTGCATTTTTTATTTATTATAAAGTTATTTAAAAATTCGGGTTATTATATAATAGCTACTGTAGAGGAGGTTTTTTTTACCTAAAAGAGGTGTGTGATAACGATCGTGTATCATTGATGGTGACCAGTCAAAATTGTAGGGCATCTGCATTGAGCCATGTATAGAAATGAAAATTGGAGCCATGATTTACGACACAAATGGAGGAACTATTATAAATCAAGTGTTTGGTCCATTAACCAATGAGAAGGTGAATTTGATTAAACGTGGACATGATGATAACTTTGAGAACTCGTTCAATGGTGACAGTTCGTCACTAAAGAGAATCTAGTGGAGTTTCTAAGTAGAAATTGTGAGGATAACAATAGGAATTGGAAGTCCAGATTGACGATTTAATTCAACAATTTAGTTATGTCAGTCTGAACCTAGGAAGTTTAATCAAATAGATCGCTACTATAGAAGAGATTTTTCAATTCAAAGAATTGTGTGATAACGAACGTCTATAATTGATGGTCAAAAGTCTACATGGTAGGGTATCAACATGGTACCATGCATACGTATGGGAATTAGAGTCACGATTTACGACAAGAATGGAGAACAGGTAGATCAAGTTGTCATTAACCAATCTGATGGTGGATTTGAATAATCAATAACATGATGATGACTTTGACGATTCGTGGGGACGTTGGAATGCCTGATTGACGATTGTAATCTTAGAATTTGATTGAGTTAGTCTGAATCCAGAAATGATAATCAAATGGATGGCTACTATAGAAGTGGTTTTTCAATTCAAAGAGGTGTGTGATGACAAACGTGTATCATTGATGGCCACAAGTCTACAAGGTAGGGCATCAACATAATGTCATGTATAGGTTAGGGGAATTGGAGCCATGATTTACGACACGAATGGAGGAACAGATAGATCAAGTGGTCGCAACTTTAATCAATCAAATGGTGAGATTGAGTAATCGTGGACATGATGGTTACTTTGAGAGCACGTTCAATGGTGACGGTTCATCACTGTATAGAATCTAACAGAGAGGTTACGTCAAAATTGTAGGGTAGACAATAATCATTGGAAGGTCAGATTTACGATCGAAATCCAAGAATCTAATGGAGTTAGACGAAATCCAAATAGGATAATCGAATGGATGGCTACTATAGAAGAGGCTTTTCAATTCAAAGAAGTGTGTGATAACGAACGCATATCATCGATGGCCATCAGTCTAAATGGTAAAGCATCAGCATGGTGCTACGCATATGAACGGGAATTGGAGTCACAGATTTACGACACGAATGGAGGACCAAACAGATCAAGTGGTCTTTCAATTATGAAATCAAATAATGGATTTTAATAATCACAGACACGACGATGACTTTGAAAACTCGTTCAGTGGTGACGTTTCATCACCGAATAGAGTATGGTAAAGTGGCTACGACAGAATCATGGGGATAACAATACACACTGGAAGGCTGGATTGACGATTGAAAATCTTAGATATATATAGTCTGAATCCAGAAAGGTTAATCGAATGGATGGCTAATGAAGAAGAGGTTTTTTAATTCATTGAGGTGTATGATAAGGAACGTATATCATTGATGGCCATTAGTCTAAATGATAGGCATTAACATGATGCCATGTATATGACGAGAATTGGATCCAAGATACGTGAATGGAGGAACAGATAGACCAAATGGTCGCTCCATTAACCAATGTGATGGTGAATTTGATTAATCATGGACATGATGATAAATTTTAGAACTTGTTCCCTCATGAGGTTCGTAGCTAAAGAGAATCAAGTAGGGCGACAAAGATGAAATCATGGGTTTAAAATAGGCATTGGAAGGGCAGATTGACGATTGAAATCATAGAATTTGACTTTATCATAATCTAAAAAGTTTGATCGAATGGATGGCTACTATCAATGAGGTTTTTAATTCAAAGAAGTGTGTGACAAAGAACGTGTATCAATGATGGCCGCTAGTCTACATGGTAGGGTATAAACATGGTGTCATGCATATGACAGGGAAGCAGAGTCATGATGTAGGACACAAATGGATGAACACATATATAAAGTGGTCGTTCAATTAACCAATCAAACGGTGGAATTGAAATATGATTAACATGCTGATAACTTTGAGGTCTCGTTCAATGGTGACACTTCACCATCGAAGAGAGTATGGTAGATCGGTTAAGACGGAATTATGGGGTGACAATAGCCATTAGATGGCCGGATTGACGACTGAATCCTTAGAATTTGATGGAGTTAGTCTTAATCCAGAAAGGTTAAACGAATGGATGGAAACTGTAGAAGATGTTTTTCAATTCATTGAGGTGTATATCGTTGGTGGCCACCAGTCTAGACGGTAGGCATCAACATGGTGCCATGTATTCTATTAACCAATCAAATGGTGAATTTATGACATGAATGGAGGAACAAATATATCATGTGGTCGCTTTATTAACCAATCAAATGGTGAATTTGATTAATCGTGGACATGATGATGACCTTGAGAACTTATTCAATGGTGACAGTTCGTTTGAATCTAAAAAGGATGCTCAAAGGACGATTCAAATCTATAATTTGATCCAGTTAGTCTGAATCCAAAAAAGATGATCAAATGGATGGCTACTTTAGATGAGGTTTTTCAATTTAAAGAGGTGTGTGATAACGAACTTGTATCATAGATGGTCACCAGTCGACACGGTAGGAAATCATTTGATGGAGTTAGTCTGAACCCTAAAAAATGGATGGTTATTGTAGAAGAGGTGTGTGATAATGAACATGTATAATTAATGGACTGGTCTACATGTAAGGCATCAACATGGTGCTATGCATATGAGTGAGAATTGGAGCCATGATTCACGACACAAATGGAGTAACAAATAGATCAAGTGGGTTTTCAATTAACCAATCGGATGGTTGGTTTAATTAATTGTCGACATGAGAATAACTTTGAAAACTTGTTCAATGGTGATGGTTTGTTACCAAAGAGAATCTAGTAGAGTGGCTTAGGCAGATGCGTGGGGATGACAATAGACACTGTAAGGTCTGATTGACGATTGAAATTCTAGAATTTGATGGAGTTAAGTGTGAATCTAGAAAGGTTAATTAAATTGAAGGCTACTGTGGAAGAGGTTTTTGAATTCAAGGAGGTTTTTGATCACAAGTAGATCCAACATGTTTCGAGATGCTACCATGGACTAATTAAATCTTGCTGGAATAATGCCCGTGTCTCCGCAAAATAACAAAGCAAGATTCCTAATTTTGCTACAAGTTGAAACCCAAGATTAGCCCTTGTTTTCATAGCCCAAGTTGTGGTTAATTACCAAAATGTAGCCCATGATAAAGAACTTAGCCCATGTTTTGTCCATAACTCACTGATTTCAAGCCCGATTTGAGTCAAATAAAAGCCCAATGAAAGCTAAGCCTATTTCCTATCTTTTCAACAAGAATAAAGACCAATAAAGGACCATTTTCCAGGTATAAGAAGCTGCCCAAAAGAGTGTTCATGTTCAATGCACTTGTCGATATTAATTACAAGGCAATTTAAAAGTCTTCTCTTCATTTCAAGGCATTTTGAAGGGTCATGGCCATTTACTTGGAGGATATTAAAGGTTTTGCAAGATACAATGAATCAAGACACATTCTAGAATATTCAAGTGGTGAAATGTCAAGAAGGTCCTTTTGATAAGTAGTTTCGCTTATTTGATCGCTTATCGTGATAGCTTTTGTTACTTATCTAGATGGTTGGTTTTCCTTATATTTTCGTCTATAAATAGTGGCCAAAGTTCTCATTTGTAATCGTCCTTCATTTGAGCAATATTGTGAGTTTTTAACTCTTCTTGTTCCTTACGAACTTTTAGAACTTATCAAGTGTTCTAGCATGTGGCCCGTTCAAAACTTATCAATCACCTTTGTGGTGTTGGTTGTGGCGTTTTCTTATACAAAGGTTCTTGCCTCTTTATAGGCAATGGGTCGCGGGTTCATCATGATGGAGGATCATCAAACCATTCCAAAGATGTCATGGAAATACGTGAAGGCCTGATGATAAGAGGACGAGCAAAGAAGATCAAAGAAGTTTTTACGAGCTTAGTTGTTGATATCCGAGAGTCTGAATGCAAAGACGATGCTCAACCGCAAGTGATGAAACATGTTACTAGACTTGAAGCATTGGATCCTAATATGGAAGCATAAAAGCCCAAAAGTTGCATTTTCTTGAGTCTTTGAAATACTATGGGCTAGTACTAAGCCCAAGTGGTAGAATGAATGTATTTTGAAGTCCATTAGAAGTTTATTTGAGTCCAATAAAGGCCTAGAAATGCCTAATCCGTTTTTTTTAGTTTAAAAGTTCTAGAATTATCTACCAAGTGATGAGTGCGGAAGCGTAACCATAATCATAATGAACGACCACTATATGGACGTTTTCAAAAATACATCGATATGACTTTAAAAGGTAGAAATGTTTTACATAACCCGTAAATGATAAAGAGTAGTTCGCAAGGTACAGAGATTTAAATACATAATTAAATTATCCAAAATAATGCAAATAAATCTCCGACGGTTTGAAAAAGAATGCGACTCCTTAAGTGCGGAAGCTTGAAAGTGGTTACTTCTGAAGGCATACTTGCCTTAATTTCCTGAAAATACACGCTAAAATACGTCAACAAAATTGTTGGTGAGCTCATAGGTTTACACGTAAATCTAACTTGTATGGACAACAATAATAGAGTTTGAATTTATAAAATCATAAATTCCATGTTACGTATTACATATAAACCATCATGCAACCGAAGCTTAATTATAAATGAGTTTGCCCTGTGCAGTATTCCCATACGTAATACCGTGTGTTAAATATATAAGCACTCGCTGTTAGCCGAACCGAGCTAACCCGAATGGGGGACATGACTCCCAATAAATCTATCCACAATATATTCGCGCTTACAAATAAATGCAATTAACGGTTCATGATATAAGGGCGGATGGAACCACATGTGTAATACATAATAGAAATGACGTTGTTGTTGTGTCCATATAAAAACGAAGCATGTATTTCATCCCCAAAACATAACATTGTGAAAAATAGGGGCTATGAGGACTCACCGAACTTGGGATGGCAAAACTATGCGCAAAAATGCAAATGTGCGTTGTTTGATGGGTGATGAAACCGGAGGTGTTTAACCGAGTCCTAAATGATAATAATGTAACAACCTAACTTTTGATTAGTTATGTAATGACTATTTTGAGATAATAATATAATTTTGTTATATTATTTGGAATTTGCAAATATTGATTTAGAATAAAAATATATTAAGTAAATATAATTTTATATTATATTTATGATATAATTAAATTGAGTAAAATAAAAGAGATGTATTATACAAAAATAGAAGTGGGTTAAAGTCAAATGAAGTATATAAACTGAAATAATGATCATTTAAGATCATTAATACAAAAGTTACTCTCTCTCTACTCTCTCTCTACATTGTACGGTTTCTTCATAAAACCTTAAGAATTATCACAAATTTGCAATCAATTGGAGAATTGAAGACAAGTGAATGTTACTATCAACAACAATCAACAAGAATCTGCAAAAATTGAGGTAAATTTCCTTATAAATTTACATATTTTGATTGTTTGGTTCGGTTTTATGAGAAACCGAAATCAAAGAATTAAAATGAGAAGAATTTGTATTGCATGTATATAAATTTTGTAGATTATGATAAATTAAAGTTAATAGATGTTAAAGAAACAAGAATTTTAGTTTGGATTATCCAAATAAGAAGAAAATCGGAGTTTTTGAAAGAAAAGATGTTCTTGACAAAATTATGAATTTTGGATGATCTTGATCAAAATATGATGTTATTGATAGAGAAATTGGTATAAAATTAACCCAATAATCATAATACATCAATATATAACATTGCATGTTACTAAAAATGAGTTTTGAGTAATTTTTATGAAAAATCCGTATGAATATGACCAAGAACACCAAGAACATTTCTGGGAAAAATTAAGAAGGTATGAGTCCGAATTCGGTTGAAACCGAATTCGGATGAGTGGCTCATTTCGGATGGTACCTAATTCGGATCCCAATCTCGGATCTTGCTTTGGTCCCATTTCGGATGATGTCAAATTCGAAGGATCCCATTTTCGGACCTAAATGTCCTAATTCGGATGGGATGCTTTATTTCGGTTCTTATATATATGTATTTCGGATGGCACCTAAATTCGGTCCCATCTCCGAATCCGGATGACTGACTCGGACACAACTTGGTCCGAATTCGGATGCTAAATTCGGACTAGCCAATTCGGGTCCCCAATTCAGATTGGTCCGGATCCGGATGATCCGAATCCGGATGGTCCGAAATTGGATGATCTATTTTGATATTTTTGCAAAATGATTAACAGAGTTATCAGTTATCAGAATCAGATAGAATTAAAGAATTTATGACCAAAAGATGATGACATTGATAAGATAAGTTATCAGATATCAGACTCAGATAAAATACAAGAATTTGAAGACTAAAATGATGATGATAAAAATGATGAAAATGACATGATATTATCATGAATGATTTTGAACAGGTTCAGTATATTCTGAACAAAGATTTAAAGACTTAAAGAAGATAGACTGACAGAGATAAAATCCTGAGATAACTCAGGTGGCAGATTCTTATATCTGTTTGACCAAGACCCAGAACTGTGAGTTATAGATATTCAAATTGAACATGCACAGATCCGGTTGAGATATATTGATGCTGTTACATTTATTGACATTCATTTATCAGCTGAATTGAGACCTGTGCACACCATGGATGGGTGTTGCCCAGTGAATCATGATAGCTATTTGCTTATCTTTTCAGATTGTATTTAATATTATCTCAGACTTTGCTTTATGATTCGTTGCTATCATGACTCCTAAGACATATGCTTACATCATTGATCAGACTTTTGATAAGATTGATTCAGCTTGATTAGCCCTTATGGTCTATTGTTCTAGACCCGGCTATTTCACCAGTTCTTATGAACTTGGTAATGACCTCCGATGTTCCGCCATATTGACTTACTGGTAGCTAGCCCAGTATGTGGCTGATCCCCACGATATAAGCGTGAGTGTGGCTTGAACATCATCCGATCTTATGATACTATATCTCAATCATGAGGGCTGTAGCGGCAGCCAAGACATATCACGCTTAGATTTATGACTCCGCTTGACACGCATGTTAATATTGAAAATCTATAAACTCACTAAGCTTTGCTTACAGATGTTGCTTTAAAATTTTACAGGAAAAGCCAAAGGAAAATCACCTGCAAGACCTAGTGCTTAGGTCATCAAGAAATCCAAGTTTTGAAGCTTTCTTAGACCACTACTCAACAATTATCTGGTACTGATTGGAAGATATCAAATGTGGTGGTTCTGGGTAGACTTGATGTAATGTTTGATGTGATGATTAGATTAGATGTTACCCTTTTATAACTTTATTCTGAAATATGTAACTTAAATCCTAATCTGTAATGTACATGTAATTTCATTATTCCGCAATTTAATTACCCTATCTTAGTATGGTTGATATCGTATTGCATGATATGGGACCTAGACTGGTGAGAACTGCCCCGTAAGGGGTGGTCTTCACAGGATGGTATCAGAGCACTAGTTTGAGTGAATCAAGTATTACGTGAGTATACTTGATCTCAAACTGAAGCAATACATATGTATCAATCATTTAGGTGGTTTGAACTGAGATAGGATGTGCAGACTGTTAGGATGGGAAAAAGGGTACATAGATCTAAGTCTATAAACTGATAGTTAATTGATTTTAATTTTCAGTAGAAGATGTCAGGATCAGGATCAGGTGATATTCCCAACAATATGACCCAACAACAAATGTTTGAAATGATGCAACAATTTCTAGCCCAACACTCAGAACAACAAAACAAAATGATGCAAGAACAGTTTCGTGCCAGAGATGAGGCCGAAGCTAAAAGACGTGAAGAAAAGAAAAATAAGAGAAAAGAAAAGCAAGTCCAGACCAATGAATCTGATTCTGATAATTCAAATCCAGAAACCCAAATAGCTCAGCCAAAAGGCTGCAAATTTAAAGATTTTAAAGCAAGCGGTGCTCTGAACTTCGAGGGTACTGTAGATCCGATTCAGGCGATGGATTGGATCAGTCATACGGAAGAAATTTTTAGAATCTCTGACTGTTTAGATTCTAAGAAAGTGAGCTACGCGTCTGCGTTGTTTATTGGAGCTGCTCGCGCATGGTGGAAGACACAGCGAAGCATATACGGGGAGGAAGTCATTCAGACATTGGAATGGAACCAGTTTCTACACATGTTTAACGCGAAATACTGCCCGGTTGACCAGCGAGATAAGATGGAAGTCCAATTAATGCAACTGACTCAGGGAACGAAGACTGTAGATGAATACGAACACGAATTTTCGAGATTATGTGGCTACTCTTCTTACCAAGTGGCAACAGAGGAAAGGAAAATGAATAGGTTCCGAGTAGGACTCAATCCAAGATACAGACATCCGATGAGCGCTATCAAATATAAGAGTTATCTGGAAATGGTAGAAGCAGCGAGACAGATTGAGCGAGGATACTTAGAGTACGGCGATCAGCTATACGCTCCGTCTACTAACCCGATGAATCCGTCTCCTCCAAAGAAACAGCGATTTGGCAGATTCTTTAGGCCAAATAAGTCTCAGTCACAATCTCAGCAATCCCATCAGCATAGTTCACAACAGAAAGCACAAGTTTACTCCCTCACGAACGAGCCACGATTCTGTAAGCGATGCCGAAGATCACACATGGGACTATGTAATCCGGATGACGTTACTTGCTTCGCGTGCAACATGATCGGTCATAGTAGTGAAGAATGTCCACAGCAGGGACGTGGATGTGCGAAATGCGGTAAGAGAGGGCACTTCATGTATCAGTGTCGTAGCGGACCACGTTATCAGCCACAGTCATCAGCTGGAGGGTCGACAGTTAAAAGTTCTGCTGCAACACCAACTGCAAGGACACGTGCGTTCCAAATAACGGCTGAAGAGGCGAGAGAAACACCTGACGTAGTCACCGGTACGTTTCTGTTAAATACGATACCTGCTCGAGTATTATTTGATTCTGGCGCAAGTCGTTCCTTCATATCGACTTCTTTTGCATCAAGATTATCTAAGTCCCCATCGAAGCTTCCTTTTGTACTTGACATTGAGACAGCCAGTAACAGCTATGTTATGGCTGATTCTGTATATCGAAACTGCACACTACTCGTAGATAATATTGTATTCAATCTCGACCTCATCCCGATTCCGTTGAAAGAGTTCGATGTCATCATCGGCATGGACTGGCTAATGAACAACGAGGCCACAATTATCTGCAACCGACGAGTAATCAGAATCAAATCTTCAGACGGCCGAGTACTTGAGATCAAGGGCGAGAAGCGGAAAGGTGCGCATTGCTTTATAACTGTAGAAAAAGCTCACAAATACTTGTCTAAAGGTCACGACTCTTACCTTTGCTATGTTTCATCTGAATCTAACTCCGAAGCTCAAAAGAAACCTTTATCCGATATTCCTATCGTCTGTGAGTTCCCAGACGTATTTCCTGACGATATTTCTGGAGTGCCACCGGAACGACAAGTCGAGTTCAGTATTGACTTGGTTCCTGGTGCGGCTCCTATTGCAAAAGCTCCATACAGACTTACACCTGCAGAAATGCAGGAAATGTCAAAGCAACTGCAAGAGCTGTTGGAGAAGGGGTTTATCCGACCGAGTTCTTCTCCGTGGGGTGCACTAGTCTTATTTGTCAAAAAGAAAGACGGAACCTTCCGTATGTGCATCGACTACCGCGAGTTGAACAAGGTTACAATAAAGAATAAGTATCCTCTGCCCAGAATCGATGATCTGTTTGATCAGTTACAAGGAGCCAGTTACTTTTCGAAAATAGATCTCCGATCTGGGTATCATCAGTTAAAAGTCAGAGAAGAAGATGTTCCAAAGACAGCCTTCCGTACAAGATACGGTCATTATGAATTTCTCGTGATGCCGTTCGGCTTGACAAATGCACCAGCAGCGTTCATGGACCTCATGAATCGCGTATGCAGACCCATGCTGGATAAATCAGTTATCGTATTCATAGACGATATTCTGATTTACTCCAAAACGGAGGCTGATCATTCTATTCATTTACGACAATTGCTAGAGTTATTGAGAAAAGAAAGACTCTACGCAAAATTCTCTAAGTGCGAATTTTGGCTCAGACAGGTATAATTTCTATTATATATGTCTTGAGTTATTTCCTAAGTATTCTTTGATTTACATCAGAACTTGAAATCCTACTTTGATTCTTATAGATCCAGTTCCTTGGCCACGTTGTTTCTGGCGAAGGGATTTCCGTTGATCCTTCGAAAGTCGAGGCTGTTCAGAAGTGGCAAACACCTCGCAATGCCTCAGAGATAAGAAGTTTCCTTGGATTGGCTGGTTATTATCGGCGATTCATAAAGGACTTCTCAAAGATTGCTGTGCCGCTTACAATGCTAACACGAAAGAATACTCCTTTCGTTTGGACTGATAAACAGCAAGAGGCATTCGATATTCTGAAGCAAAAATTGATTCAAGCGCTAATCCTAGCTTTGCCAGAAGGTAATGACGATTTCGTTGTTTATAGCGATGCCTCTGGTACTGGCTTAGGATGTGTTCTGATGCAAAGGGGAAAAGTAATTGCCTATGCTTCAAGGCAATTAAAAGACTATGAGAAAAGTGCACCAACTCATGATCTTGAGTTGGCTGCTGTTACCTTTGCACTGAAGATCTGGCGTCACTATCTATATGGGACTCGTTGTCAGCTCTACACCGATCATAAGAGTCTCAAATACCTTTTCACTCAAAAAGATCTGAACATGAAACAGCGTCGATCCTTGGAGCTTATCAAGGATTATGATTGCGAGATCTTATATCATCCCGGCAAAGCAAATGTTGTCGTGGATGCGTTGAGTAGAAAAGTATATCCAGAAAAGTGCTGTTATGCCCTAACTCCAGTTATATTCTCTTCTGATCTTATTGAAGATATTCGAGTTGCTCAAGCTGAAGCATTGAAAGAAGAGAACATAGATTCTGAAAATCTAAAAGGGCAGTTACAATTTCTGACTCTGAACCATTTGGGACTTCACTGTCTCAAGGGAAACCGAATCTGGGTTCCTAAGTATGGTTCAATCCGCAGCACTCTTCTATCTGAAGCTCATCAGTCCAAGTTATCTGTTCATCCTGGCAGCTCAAAAATGTACTTTGATCTGAAAGCTGACTATTGGTGGCCAGGAATGAAGAAAGACATCAGAAAATGTGTTGAAAGCTGTAAAGTATGTCAGATGGTTAAGGCAGAACATCAGAAGCCCTTCGGGGATATGCAACCACTGCCAGTTCCTGAATGGAAGTGGGAGCATATAACAATGGACTTCATTACAAAGCTGCCAAAGACCAAAAGACAGCACGACTCCATCTGGGTAGTCGTTGATCGTTTAACTAAATCAGCACATTTCATTCCAATGAAAGAAACATATTCCCTCGATAGACTGGCACAGTTGTACATCACAGAAATTATTCTCGTCACGGTGTGCCAAAGTCTATCGTTTCAGATCGTGATAGTCGCTTCACATCCAGATTCTGGCAAGCATTACAAGACGAGATGGGTACTCGGATTTCTATGACTACTGCTTATCATCCAAATGCAGATGGCCAGAGTGAGCGTACTATTCTAACTCTTGAAGATATGCTTCGTGCCTGCATTTTTGATCTAGGTGGTAACTGGGATGACCACTTACCGTTGGTCGAATTCTCATATAATAACAGTTATCATTCAACGATCAAGATGGCTCCTTTTGAAGCTCTATACGGAAGAAAGTGCAGAACTCCTACCTGTTGGCGCGAAACAGGCGAATCGCCAATAGCGGGTCCTGCCCTTCTACAGTTGACTCACGAGAAGATTCAACTCGTTAGAAGAAACATACTTGAAGCTCAAAGCAGGCAGAAGTCATATTATGACAATCGGCATAGATCAATCAGTTTTGCAGTTAACGATTGGGTGATGTTGAAAGTATCCCCAATGAAGAATGTGGTACGGTTCATTAAAAGAAACAAGTTAGCTCCGAGATTTATCGGACCGTTCAAGATCGTCGAAAAGATTGGAAATCAGTCTTATCGTCTTGATCTACCAGCGGACTTAGCTGGAATACAGCCTGTATTCCATGTTAGTCATTTGAGAAAAAGCCTAGCTGACGAAAGGGAAGTTCAGATACCACATGTTAACCTGCAGATTGATGAGAAGCTTCGCATGGTTGAAGAGCCAGAACGTATTCTGGACTCGAAGACCAAAAAGCTTCGGAATAAAGAGATACAGATGGTGCTCGTCCAGTGGAAACACCACAAAGGTTCGCATCAGTCTTGGGAATCGAGAGATGTTATGAAAGCTACATATCCCAGTCTGTTCGAACATAGCTAACTTCGGGGACGAAGTTTGTGCGTGGTGGAGCCCATTCTGTAACAACCTAACTTTTGATTAGTTATGTAATGACTATTTTGAGATAATAATATAATTTTGTTATATTATTTGGAATTTGCAAATATTGATTTAGAATAAAAATATATTAAGTAAATATAATTTTATATTATATTTATGATATAATTAAATTGAGTAAAATAAAAGAGATGTATTATACAAAAATAGAAGTGGGTTAAAGTCAAATGAAGTATATAAACTGAAATAATGATCATTTAAGATCATTAATACAAAAGTTACTCTCTCTCTCTACATTGTACGGTTTCTTCATAAAACCTTAAGAATTATCACAAATTTGCAATCAATTGGAGAATTGAAGACAAGTGAATGTTACAATCAACAACAATCAACAAGAATCTGCAAAAATTGAGGTAAATTTCCTTATAAATTTACATATTTTGATTGTTTGGTTCGGTTTTATGAGAAACCGAAATCAAAGAATTAAAATGAGAAGAATTTGTATTGCATGTATATAAATTTTGTAGATTATGATAAATTTAAGTTAATAGATGTTAAAGAAACAAGAATTTTAGTTTGGATTATCCAAATAAGAAGAAAATCGGAGTTTTTGAAAGAAAAGATGTTCTTGACAAAATTATGAATTTTGGATGATCTTGATCAAAATATGATGTTATTGATAGAGAAATTGGTATAAAATTAACCCAATAATCATAATACATCAATATATAACATTGCATGTTACTAAAAATGAGTTTTGAGTAATTTTTATGAAAAATCCGTATGAATATGACCAAGAACAACAAGAACATTTCTGGGAAAAATTAAGAAGGTATGAGTCCGAATTCGGTTGAAACCGAATTCGGATGAGTGGCTCATTTCGGATGGTACCTAATTCGGATCCCAATCGCGGATCTTGCTTTGGTCCCATTTCGGATGATGTCAAATTCGGAGGATCCCATTTTCGGACCTAAATGTCCTAATTCGGATGGGATGCTTTATTTCGGTTCTTATATATATGTATTTCGGATGGCACCTAAATTCGGTCCCATCTCCGAATCCGGATGACTGACTCGGACACAACTTGGTCCGAATTCGGATGCTAAATTCGGACTAGCCAATTCGGGTCCCCAATTCAGATTGGTCCGGATCCGGATGATCCGAATCCGGATGGTCCGAAATTGGATGATCTATTTTGATATTTTTGCAAAATGATTAACAGAGTTATCAGTTATCAGAATCAGATAGAATTAAAGAATTTATGACCAAAAGATGATGACATTGATAAGATAAGTTATCAGATATCAGACTCAGATAAAATACAAGAATTTGAAGACTAAAATGATGATGATAAAAATGATGAAAATGACATGATATTATCATGAATGATTTTTGAACAGGTTCAGTATATTCTGAACAAAGATTTAAAGACTTAAAGAAGATAGACTGACAGAGATAAAATCCTGAGATAACTCAGGTGGCAGATTCTTATATCTGTTTGACCAAGACCCAGAACTGTGAGTTATAGATATTCAAATTGAACATGCACAGATCCGGTTGAGATATATTGATGCTGTTACATTTATTGACATTCATTTATCAGCTGAATTGAGACCTGTGCACACCATGGATGGGTGTTGCCCAGTGAATCATGATAGCTATTTGCTTATCTTTTCAGATTGTATTTAATATTATCTCAGACTTTGCTTTATGATTCGTTGCTATCATGACTCCTAAGACATATGCTTACATCATTGATCAGACTTTTGATAAGATTGATTCAGCTTGATTAGCCCTTATGGTCTATTGTTCTAGACCCGGCTATTTCACCAGTTCTTATGAACTTGGTAATGACCTCCGATGTTCCGCCATATTGACTTACTGGTAGCTAGCCCAGTATGTGGCTGATCCCCACGATATAAGCGTGAGTGTGGCTTGAACATCATCCGATCTATGATACTATATCTCAATCATGAGGGCTGTAGCGGCAGCCAAGACATATCACGCTTAGATTTATGACTCCGCTTGACACGCATGTTAATATTGAAAATCTATAAACTCACTAAGCTTTGCTTACAGATGTTGCTTTAAAATTTTACAGGAAAAGCCAAAGGAAAATCACCTGCAAGACCTAGTGCTTAGGTCATCAAGAAATCCAAGTTTTGAAGCTTTCTTAGACCACTACTCAACAATTATCTGGTACTGATTGGAAGATATCAAATGTGGTGGTTCTGGGTAGACTTGATGTAATGTTTGATGTGATGATTAGATTAGATGTTACCCTTTTATAACTTTATTCTGAAATATGTAACTTAAATCCTAATCTGTAATGTACATGTAATTTCATTATTCCGCAATTTAATTACCCTATCTTAGTATGGTTGATATCGTATTGCATGATATGGGACCTAGACTGGTGAGAACTGCCCCGTAAGGGGTGGTCTTCACAAATAAGGACTTAATATCACTAATATATGATAATATGTATATTTATAGATTTTTATGTCTTAAATCACCCAACATTACAAGTTTATAAATAAAATGCGCTTAAAACGTCAAGTTTATATATATATAATTTTCCAGCTTTTTCGGAGGTTTTTCGGCCTACTTTGAGGCTGTTTTTAACCAAGTTCCAAAATGTTTTAGACTTTGGTTTTCTAGGACATTAAACTACTATATACAAAGGATTTTTAGAATCAAGAACGGCCATTTTTCGAGTTGTTTAGGTTGGTGAAAAAGCTCGTTAAAAACGCTATGTTGGCCATTTTTGAGCTGTCAAACTTTCGGTTTCCCAAATAATTTCTGGAGGTCTTAAACTTCAAAATAAATTATGAAAAATTACAGATCTATAGTTAAGACATAGATCTAACTTTTGAGAAAAGAATCAACTCATTTCGTTGAGTTATGAATTAGTTATGATTTTTCAAAGTCGATATAAATTTTCTGCCGAAAATCCGTAGTTTATAAACTTAAAACAACTTATGATTCTTGTTGTTTATTCAAAGACTACTTGTATAAAAGTCATAATAGTTATAAAAACACATATATATCACATGTTTTCATAATATTAACACTTTTATAATGTGTTCACATATTCACAAACACATTTAAAGAAACAACTTAAAAATAAGAACTAGAAACTTATAAACTTGAGTTTTTATGAAACTTGTTGTTGTAGGTGATTATATATATTATGCAATGTAACATCCTCGGATTTATTTTAATGTATTTTGGTTAATTAAGTGGAAAATATATATTTAAGATAAAATTTGAGCAATTATTATGTATTTGGGTTATTTAGAAGTTTGTTGTTATTTTAAGAAAATTTGAACTTTGAATTATTATTATGGAGAATTAAGATTATAAAAGTTATTAATGATAATTTTAAGATTAAATCAGTATTTTATGGAACCGGTTAGGTCGACGGGTGAAATGTGCAAAGATGATTAAGTTGAATAAAAAGGGCAAAAAGGTTTCATTTGTCACCTTTACTCTCTCTCACTACTCTCTCTCTAGAATTTTCTCTCTACTTCTCTCTAAGATATTTCACAAACCGACCGTCAGATTATCGAGAATTATACATCAACGGAAAGATCTCGTGGAGTACAACAATAATCTACAAACGGATTTTTGATTTCATACGAATTGAGGTAAGAATCGACACTTTTAAGTTTGTTTTTTCGGTTTTGAAGAACTAGAATTTCGAATCTGTCATTTTATGTAAATTGGAGTTTGTTTTGCTTGAAATATTGCAAGATTATGAAAGTATATGCATAATAGAATCAAATCTAGGTATCATACATGATATATCAGTGATTTTAGGCCTTAGAATGAAGGATTTAAGCTGAAATGATGAACAGACTCGAATATGCCAAGAACAGAGTCGAAATGCAAGAACAAACTCGAGTTTTATACTAGATTCGAATGTGTACCATCAGATTCTAAGGGGGGGATTCGAATCTGCCCCTAGATTCGAAGCTAGGTTCGAATCTACCAAGGGGGGGTTCGAATCTATCATCAATTGTGATGGTGGGTTCGAATCTAACCCATAAAATTCGAGTTTAATGCCTAAAATTGAGAATGCTACTCTCTAAACTCGAGTATTATGAATGAAATTCATAAACAACACATAAAATGATATGAAATATGCAAAGGACAAGATGTAAACTTGAAATGGGTTCAAACTTAATTATGGTATGAATTTGGTCATGTACCCGAAATGGGGAAAAATATTGCAAAACTTACGAAACTTGGTTTTATGATTTAAACGGTTATTGATACGAAGTATTGTTGTAATTAATATAACAGGTCCCTTGTGGTGTTGTTTAACCCACAGTGGTGTACTTGGTGGATCCGGTTGAAAGCCCGAAGAGAAATAATAATTGGTTATCATTTAATTACGCAACCACTGTGAGTACATATGATTTCGCATGTTTATATCTGCTTTATGATTGCTTTTGCTTACTGAGACATGTTGCTTCATTATTCGTTTGGAATTCTACTAACTTGCGTAAATTTGGATGCACATTCTTATTTGATGCATGTCCGTTCGTTTGTTGTGCATCTATGATGGACCTGCGGGTCGCATCTGTTACTCTGATGTTACTGCTCTATATGACGCTGGAGCTGATCCCTCCAGGTCCGGTAGGCAGTATGTCATCCCCGATGTTATGTCTGTCTCAGTAGTGTGTTTTAAAAGACGAGTTGCGGGCTCGTAGAGCGACGGCTCTTGTGTGGGCGTACTTTGTGTACGTGGAGAGTGCACGACGTGCGTCGTCGGTGCTACTCTTGTGGGCATCATAAGGATTTATAAAATGCGTAAATCTGTGTATTCACTAAGCATTCGCTTACCCCTCAGTTGTCTTTATTTTTACAGGAAAGGGTAAATCAGCGGCCGGACCTTCTAGTTAGGTCGTTTGGAAGATTTGGGAGACTCGTCACTATTTCATCGGTAATTTATGTTATGAGACAATGAGACAATGTTGTAATATTCTGGATGATTGTAATAAATGTATGGGTGTGTAGACTTAGACTTGGTACCTTATAGCACCGTAGGGTGTTTAACACTTGTTGCACTACTTTATTTATGTTTTTAATGTTTCCGCACTTAATTTAGGTTATCAGATCATTATGTTATTGCATGTTGATGTTTAATCCTGGGAATATTGTAATTGGTGGTTGTTGTGGCAAGGGTGTCACACGAGATGGTATCAGAGCAGTAGTTTGAGATTCAAGTGTCCTTGAGGTCTTGATCTCAAACATTAGGTAATGATATGTAGTGGTTTAAGTAATGATCTGAACTAAGATAGGTTATGATCTAGTAATTATAAGTGATTGACTATCATACGGGACAAATAAGTGGTGTCTTTAAATTAATGACATGTTACTCAACAAATTATATGTTTATAATTTCAGAACATGTCTGGAGGAATGACACCAGAAGAAACCAGAGAGGTGATGCTAGCCATGATGGCTGAGCAGAACAAGATGATACAAGATCAGTTTCGGGCTCGAGATGAGGCCGAAGCTAAGAGAAGGGAGGATAAGAGAAAGAACAAGGAGAAGGAAGGGGGTAACAACGAGGAACGAGATGACAACATTGGGTCGTCTAACAAACCCAAAGGTTGTCGTTTCAAGGACTTCAAAGGAAACGGAGCTGTAGAGTTTAATGGATTGGGAGACGCTGTTGCTGCACTTGAATGGATAACAGCTACTGAAAGAACATTCCGAATCAGCGATTGTGCTGAGAAGGATATGGTTCGGTATGCTACAGCAATGTTCACAAACGACGCAATTATGTGGTGGAATTCCATGGTTAATGCTTTAACCTTGGAAAAAGTAAGTGTAATGACTTGGGCTGAGTTCAAGCACCTATTCACTCAGCAGTACTGTCCGGTTGATGAGCGCCGGAGGTTGGAGGCAAAGTTCATGGCGCTGATGCAAGGGACTAAGACGGTGTCCCAATATGCTGTAGAATTCACGAGGCTGAGCCTGTTTGCGCCTCATCAGGTGGACACTGAAGAAAGAAAAGTGACCAGATTTGAGGCTGGTCTGGATATTGAAATAAGGAGGGTTATGAGCAACGTCCGCTACCCTACATTTGCTGGCTTACTTGAGGCTGCCAGAAATGTAGAGCAGATTCTGATCATGTCGGGTTATTCGATTGGGTCCGCTGCTGCTTCCACCAACCCAACACAGCCGTCACCGCCGAAGCGCCAGCGCGAGGGAGGATATTCTGGTTCTTCCCGGTCTTCACAGTACTCATCTCAGCAGTCGTATCGTCGACCATCTGGTTCTTCCGATCGTGGTCGTGCTCGTGCCTACTCCATCAACACCGAGCCGCGATACTGTAATAGGTGTCACTTGGAACACTTCGGCAAGTGCACCAATGGACGTGCTTGTTTTTGTTGTTGTGAGTTGGGCCATTATCAGAGTGATTGCCCAAGGAGGGGAGATGCTTGCCATAAGTGTGGTGTATTGGGACACTACAGTAGGAATTGCAGAAAGTACGATCCAGCTGCTGCTGCTCCATCTACAACACGATCTTCGGGAGGCTCAAGTGGTGGTTCAGTTAACCAAGGCCGGGGTCAGTCTCAAAGGGCACCTGCTCGTGCTTTCCAGATAACTGCAGAGGAGGCAAGGGAAAATCCGGAGGTCGTCACGGGTACGTTCATAGTTAATTCTATGCCAGCACGAGTTTTATTTGGTTCGGGTGCCAATAGATCGTTTGTTTCTACTATGTTTGCACAAAGACTTGCCATGCCACTATCTAGATTATATGCTGTTCTTGATATAGAAACTGCTAGTAACACTTTAGTAAAAGTAGATCATGTCTACCGTAACTGCACATTAGTGATTGAAGATGTAGTCTTCAATTTGGATCTGATACCGATAGAATTCAGTGAGTTTGATGTCATAGTCGGGATGGACTGGTTGATTGAGAATGAAGCCCATATAGTGTGTAAGAGCCGAATGATTAAGATAACTACTCAGGAGGGGCGTGAGATTTGCATCTACGGGGATAGGAGAAGTGGGGATCTGTGCTTACTGACCATTGCAAAAGCTCGAAAGCTTGTTGCAAAGGGGTGTGACGCCTATCTGGCATATGCTATTGATGCCAAGGCTGAAAAGAAAACGTTGGCCGACGTGCCTGTTGTTTCACAGTTTCCGTATGTGTTTCCGGAAGACTTGTCTGGAGTACCGCCTGAGAGACAAGTAGAATTTAAGATTGACTTGATCCCTGGAGCTGCGCCGGTAGCTCGTTCTCCTTATCGCCTCGCCCCAACTGAGATGAAAGAGATGATGACACAACTCCAGGAGTTGTTGGACAAAGGCTTCATTCGGCCGAGTTCATCGCCGTGGGGAGCTCCGGTGTTATTTGTTAAGAAGAAAGATGGCACCATGAGGATGTGCATCGATTACCGGGAGCTGAATAAGTTGACGATTAAGAACAAATATCCACTGCCGAGGATAGACGACTTGTTTGATCAATTACACGGGGCTAGTGTATTTTCTAAGATTGATCTGAGATCGGGATATCATCAATTGAAGGTTCGAGAGGAAGATGTGCCAAAGACAGCATTCAGGACTCGGTATGGACATTACGAGTTTCTGGTGATGCCTTTTGGATTAACCAACGCCCCGGCAATGTTTATGGATTTAATGAATAGGGTTTGTAGACCGATGTTGGATAAATCGGTGATAGTGTTTATCGATGATATATTAGTATACTCTAAGTCTGAAGCCGAACATGCTGAACATCTGAGAGAACTGTTGGAATTGTTAAGGAAGGAAAGGTTGTATGCCAAGTTCTCAAAGTGCGAGTTTTGGCTACAACAGATACAGTTTCTAGGACATGTGATATCTGGAGCTAGGATTTCGGTAGATCCAGCTAAGATAGAAGCGATAAAGAACTGGGAGCCGCCTCAATCAGCTACCGAAGTTAGAAGTTTTCTTGGACTGGCAGGATATTATCGGAGATTTATCAAAGACTTTTCGAAAATTGCAGTTCCTCTAACTGCATTAACCAAGAAGAATGCACCGTTTATATGGGAAACTGTGCAACAGGAGGCCTTTGAGGTTCTGAAGAAAGCATTAAGCGAGGCTCCGATACTTGCCTTACCTGAAGGCAATGATGACTTTGTAGTTTATACCGATGCTTCGAGGTTAGGGTTAGGTGTTGTACTGATGCAGCGTGGAAAGGTAATCGCTTATGCCTCGAGACAGCTTAAGCAACACGAAAAGAACTATTCAACTCATGACTTGGAGTTGACTGCGGTAACATTTGCTTTGAAATTATGGAGGCATTACCTTTACGGAACTAAGTGTCAACTGTACACTGATCATAAAAGTTTAAAGTATATCTTTAGTCAGAAGGCAGAGACGATCAATGGAGCTAATAAAGGATTATGAGTGTGAAATCCTTTATCACCCCGGAAAGGCTAATATAGTAGCCGATGCCTTGAGTCGGAAAGCTTATGCTAAGGATTTCTGTTATATGATGACGTCTACAATGCTGACCTCCACGATAATTGATGATGTCAAGGCTGCTCAGGAAGAAGCCTTGAAAGATGAGAATATTGGTGTTGAGGATATTAGAGTACAAGTTAAGAATATGGAAACAAGTGAATCGGGACTGAAAGGGATATACGGGAGGATATGGGTGCCGAAGTTTGGTGGAATGAGACAAGTAATTATCGAAGAACCACACCAGTCTAGGTTTTCTGTACATCCCGGAAGCACAAAGATGTATAATGATTTAAAGGCAGATTTTTGGTGGCCGGGACTGAAGAAGGACATAGGGCAATATGTAGAAAGATGCCGAACTTGTCGGTTGGTAAAAGCCGAGCATCAGCAACCGTACGGCAGTATGCAACCGCTTCCTATTCCGGAATGAAAGTGGGAGCATATTACTATGGATTTTGTTACAAAGATGCCGAAGACTAAGCGACAGCATGATGCAGTTTGGGTAATCGTGGATCGGTTAACTAAGTCGGCTCACTTCATACCGATTCGTGAAAGTTATTCGCTGGAAAAGTTAGCTCAGATTTATATGAACGAGATTGTTTCTTGGCATGGAGTGCCTAACTCCATAGTGTCGGATCGAGATAGCCGATTTACTTCAAACTTCTGGTCGGCACTACAAGAAGGGTTAGGGACGAGAATAGCAATAAGTACGGCCTATCGTCCGCAAACCGATGGCCAGAGCGAACGAACAATTCTCACGTTGGAGGACATGATGAGATCGTGCGTGTTAGATCTAGGTGGAAACTGGGATGATCATTTGCCACTTATAGAGTTCTCGTACAATAACAGTTGAGGAGCAACGAGATAGAAATGGTGCTTATACGTTGGAAGCATCATAAGGGAGCAAATCATACATGGGAAGCTAAGTCAGAAATGATAAGAAAGTATCCGAAACTGTTTGAATCCGAGTAACTTCGAGGACGAAGTTGAGCGTGGTGGAGCCCATGCTGTAACATCCTCGGATTTATTTTAATGTATTTTGGTTAATTAAGTGGAAAATATATATTTAAGATAAAATTTGAGCAATTATTATGTATTTGGGTTATTTAGAAGTTTGTTGTTATTTTAAGAAAATTTGAACTTTGAATTATTATTATGGAGAATTAAGATTATAAAAGTTATTAATGATAATTTTAAGATTAAATCAGTATTTTATGGAACCGGTTAGGTCGACGGGTGAAATGTGCAAAGATGATTAAGTTGAATAAAAAGGGCAAAAAGGTTTCATTTGTCACCTTTACTCTCTCTCACTACTCTCTCTCTAGAATTTTCTCTCTACTTCTCTCTAAGATATTTCACAAACCGACCGTCAGATTATCGAGAATTATACATCAACGGAAAGATCTCGTGGAGTACAACAATAATCTACAAACGGATTTTTGATTTCATACGAATTGAGGTAAGAATCGACACTTTTAAGTTTGTTTTTTCGGTTTTGAAGAACTAGAATTTCGAATCTGTCATTTTATGTAAATTGGAGTTTGTTTTGCTTGAAATATTGCAAGATTATGATAGTATATGCATAATAGAATCAAATCTAGGTATCATACATGATATATCAGTGATTTTAGGCCTTAGAATGAAGGATTTAAGCTGAAATGATGAACAGACTCGAATATGCCAAGAACAGAGTCGAAATGCAAGAACAAAGTCGAGTTTTATACTAGATTCGAATGTGTACCATCAGATTCTAAGGGGGGGATTCGAATCTGCCCCTAGATTCGAAGCTAGGTTCGAATCTACCAAGGGGGGGTTCGAATCTATCATCAATTGTGATGGTGGGTTCGAATCTAACCCATTAAATTCGAGTTTAATGCCTAAAATTGAGAATGCTACTCTCTAAACTCGAGTATTATGAATGAAATTCATAAACAACACATAAAATGATATGAAATATGCAAAGGACAAGATGTAAACTTGAAATGGGTTCAAACTTAATTATGGTATGAATTTGGTCATGTACCCGAAATGGGGAAAAATATTGCAAAACTTACGAAACTTGGTTTTATGATTTAAACGATTATTGATACGAAGTATTGTTGTAATTAATATAACAGGTCCCTTGTGGTGTTGTTTAACCCACAGTGGGGTACTTGGTGGATCCGGTTGAAAGCCCGAAGAGAAATAATAATTGGTTATCATTTAATTACGCACCCACTGTGAGTACATATGATTTCGCATGTTTATATCTGCTTTATGATTGCTTTTGCTTACTGAGACATGTTGCTTCATTATTCGTTTGGAATTCTACTAACTTGCGTAAATTTGGATGCACATTCTTATTTGATGCATGTCCGTTCGTTTGTTGTGCATCTATGATGGACCTGCGGGTCGCATCTGTTACTCTGATGTTACTGCTCTATATGACGCTGGAGCTGATCCCTCCAGGTCCGGTAGGCAGTATGTCATCCCCGATGTTATGTCTGTCTCAGTAGTGTGTTTTAAAAGACGAGTTGCGGGCTCGTAGAGCGACGGCTCTTGTGTGGGCGTACTTTGTGTACGTGGAGAGTGCACGACGTGCGTCGTCGGTGCTACTCTTGTGGGCATCATAAGGATTTATAAAATGCGTAAATCTGTGTATTCACTAAGCATTCGCTTACCCCTCAGTTGTCTTTATTTTTACAGGAAATGGTAAATCAGCGGCCGGACCTTCTAGTTAGGTCGTTTGGAAGATTTGGGAGACTCGTCACTATTTCATCGGTAATTTATGTTATGAGACAATGAGACAATGTTGTAATATTCTGGATGATTGTAATAAATGTATGGGTGTGTAGACTTAGACTTGGTACCTTATAGCACCGTAGGGTGTTTAACACTTGTTGCACTACTTTATTTATGTTTTTAATGCTTCCGCGCTTAATTTAGGTTATCAGATCATTATGTTATTGCATGTTGATGTTTAATCCTGGGAATATTGTAATTGGTGGTTGTTGTGGCAAGGGTGTCACATGCAAGACTTATATAAACATAAATATAAGATGTAATAGGTTAGTATTTACTTACTTTGATGTTTTTAGAAGAATGAAAATGAGTAGAAGGTTGGATCTTCAAAAGTTTCACCAAGAACACTTCAAAAATATGAAGAACACTTGAATGAACACTTTGTTTGTTCTTGAGGGCTTGAGGCCGGATCTTTGAGGGAGAGAAAGGAGAGATTTGTGTTGTGAAGGTGTGAGAAATGAAGTGAGTTTGAACCTCTATTTATAGATGAATAAAGGTGGTGAAATGATGAAAAATCTTGGATGAAAGGAAAGAAGGGGATTTGATGTAGAAATGTTGAGTAAAATAATACAAACTTTTGGTCCTTGTGTCCTTGTGTCCTTGTATGGCCGGCCTACTTGATGTATTTTTGATGTATTTTTATTTTTTTTTTGTATAAAAGTATTTAGAAATGTATTCTTGTATTTCCCTTTTTTTGTAAATTCATAAATACTTTTGGATGCATTGTTTTAATTAATTGTTTTAGTCTTGCATAATTAAGGTTAAGTAATTGTATTAGTGTATGATTAGTGTCACTAATCATGATTTAATTATGTACTTAGTTGAATTAATCCTTCATGTCGTAAATTGATCGGATTAATTGATTTCCCGATTCATCGCACCGATGAATTTGATTCTAATTGAGTTGAATTTTCTAATAAACCTTGTTAATCACCTGATTAATTTCTAATGACTACTGATTAGGCTATAATTGACTATTAAATGTAGATTAGGGTTTTGTTGCTAACCTGTTTTAGTGTCGGATGTTACAGTCTACCCCTGTTAAGGGAATTTCGTCCTGAAATTAGCTCGTGTTCTCCACTTCTTGAGTACTTGAGAACAGGTGAGGATATTTTTCCCGGAACTGATCTTCGCGTTCCCATGTAAACTCCGGACCTCGCTTAGAGTTCCATCTGACTTTTATTATTGGGATCCGACTGTGCTTGAGTTTCTTGACTTCTCGGTCCATTATTTCTACAGGTTGTTCAATGAAGTTCAACTTATCGTCTAACTCCAGCTCGTCCATGGGTATAACGAGTGATTCATCAGCCAGACACTTCTTAAGATTGGACACGTGGAAGGTATTATGAACGTTACTAAGCTCTGGGGGCAGGTCGAGTCGGTAAGCTACCGGGCCAATTCTTTAGGTGATCTTGAATGGTCCGATATAACGAGGATTGAGTTTTCCTCGTTTCCCAAAACGGATTACGCCTTTCCAAGGCGAGATTTTCAACTCCCTCTTGGAATTCCAAATCCTTCCGTCGAATGTCTGCATAACTCTTCTGTCGATCCCGCGCGATCTTTAATCGATTTCGAATCTGGGCTATCTTTTTAGTAGTCTCTTGGATGATCTCAGGTCCAGTGATCTGACTATCTCCTACTTCAGCCCAACAAAGAGGTGATCGACACTTCGCCCGTAGAGTGCCTCGAATGGGGCGGTCTTAATGCTTGAGTGATAGCTGTTTTTATAGGAAAACTCGACTAATGGCAGGTGTCTGTCCCAACTTTTGCCAAAATCGATGACACATGCCCTTAACATGTCTTCCAGCGTCTGAATCGTCCTTTCACTCTGACCATCCGTTTGCAGGTGATAGGCTGTGCTTATATCTAGGCGTGTACCCAGTGCTTCTTGTAATGACTGCCAAAATCTTGATGTGAACCGGATGTCCCTGTCTGATATAATTGATACAGGTACTCCATGCCTTGAGATGTCTTCTTTAAGATAGATTCGTGTTAACTTATCCATCTTATTAGTCTCCTTGATGGGCAGGAAATGTGCGGTTTTGGTAAGCCGATCCACAATCACCCAAATAGTGTCATAACCTCCAGAAGTCTTTGGCAACTTGGTGATGAAATCCATGGTGATGTTTTCCCACTTCCACTGGGGTATTTCTGGTTGAACTAGCAATCCTGATGGTTTTTGGTGCTCAGCCTTAACCTTCAAACAAGTTAAGCACTTGCTGACATAGGTAGCAATGTCAACCTTCATGTTTGGCCACCAGTACATTCCTTTCAAGTCGTGATACATTTTATCTGACCCTGGATGGATAGCATATCTTGTCTTATGCCCTTCATCCATGACCAGCTTCCTTACTCCTCCGAGTTTTGGTAACCAAATTCTGCCGATGAAGTATCGACATCCATCCGGCTTGATTTCAAACTGCTTATCCATCCCTCTCAAGGCTTCATCCAGTATATTACCCTCCTTGACTGCTTCTTCTTGTGCCTCGCGGACTTGAGAGTTTAGGTTTGACTGTATAGTCATGACCAAAGCTCGGACTCTCAAGGGTTTAACCCATTCCTTTCGGCTCAGGGCATCAGCTACAACATTTGCCTTCCCCGGATGATAACGAATTTCGCAGTCATAGTCACTAAGCAGTTCAACCCAACGACGCTGCCTCATATTTAACTCTTTCTGATTCAGAATATGCTGAAGGCTTTTATGTTATGTGAACACCGCGCACTTAGTTCCATACAAGTAGTGCCTCCATATTTTGAGAGCAAACACCACTGCTCCAAGTTCTAAGTCATGAGTCGTATAATTCACCTCGTGAATTTTGAGCTGCCGTGATGCGTAAGCAATGACTCTATCCCTTTGCATGAGCACACAACCTAATCCATTGTGTGAGGCATCACAGTAGACCACAAAATTTTCAGTCCCTTCAGGTAAAGACAGAATTGGTGCACTACACAATCTTTGCTTTAACTGCTGACATGCCTTTTCTTGCTCGTCACCCCAGATATACTTCACATCCTTCCGAGTCAATTCTGTTAAGGAACCTGCTATCTTTGAGAAGTTTTCGATAAATCGCCTATAATAACCGGCAAGTCCTAGAAATTGGCGGATTTCCGTGGGGGTTCTAGGAGTCGCCCAGTTCTTTATGGCCTCGATTTTTGATGGATCAACTTGGATTCCCTGGCTGTTGATCACATGTCCAAGAAATTTAACTTCTCGCAACCAAAATTCACATTTCGAAAATTTGGCGTATAACTGTTCCTTCTCTAACAACTCCAATATCAGCTTGAGGTGGTGTTCATGCTCCTCCTTATTTCTGGAATAGATGAGAATATCGTCTATGAACACTATTACAAATTTGTCCAGATACGGTTTACACACTCGATTCATGAGGTCCATGAATACGGCTGGTGCGTTAGTCAAACCGAATGGCATTACCTGGAATTCGTAATGTCCATAACGAGTTCTGAATGCTGTCTTGGGTATGTCTTCTTCCCGAACCTTTACTTGATGATAACCGGATCGCAGATCAATCTTAGAGTAGAAGCTAGATCCCTGTAGTTGGTCAAACAGGTCATCAATTCTGGGGAGAGGGTAGCGGTTCTTTATCGTTAACTTGTTTAGCTCTCGGTAGTCTATGCACATTCTGAAGGATCCGTCTTTCTTTTTCACGAACAAGACCGGAGCTCCCCAAGGTGAGGAACTTGGTCGAATGAATCCTTTATCCATCAACTCTTGTAATTAATTGGATAGCTCTTGCATCTCAGAAGGGGCGAGTCTATATGGGGCCCTTGCGACCGGTGCAGCTCCCGGCACCAAATCGATTTGGAACTCTACTTGCCTAGTTGGCGGAAGTCCAGGCAAATCTTCCGGGAAGACCTTCGGATAGTCACGAACCACTGGAATATCCTCGAGTTGCTTCTCCTCCGACTCTTTTTCTACAATTTGCACCAGTACTGCATGACAACCTTTCCTAAGGCACTTTAATGTTCTTAGGCCGGATATGACATTCAACTATCGGTTCTTTCTTTCTCCTTGGACTGTTAGGAACTTCTTCTTGTGGAGTGGTATCCGTACCACTTTCTTACCACACAAAATCTCGGCATGATTGTGTGACAACCAATCCATACCAACTACTACGTCAAAACTTCCGAGTTCTATAGGCATCAAGTCTATTTTAAAGGGATGATCTGCCAGCTTCAGTTTGCATTCCTTAATGATACTACATGCCTCTATTATTTTACCGTTAGCCAGTTCTATTGTATAAGAGTTGTCTAAGGGAAAAGGAGCGACATTCAATTGCTTACTAAACTTATCAGATATAAAGCTCTTATCAGACCCAGTATCAAAGAGTACGTAAGCATAAATGTCATTTAAAAGAAACGTACCTGATACTACGTGGGGATCTTGACGAGCGTCACCTGCTCCCAACACAAAAGCTCTCCCCTGAGCTCCTCCACCATTCCTCAGCTTCGGGCACTCACTCTTGAAGTGCCCAGTAACTCCACATTCAAAGCAGCCTTTTTGATTGCTGCCACTGGTTCCCGGGGCTCCAGATTTACAGTCTTTGGCCATATGCCCCAAACGTTTGCATTTCTCATAGTGGGTTGGACAGGGACCCTGGTTGTGATGGAAGGTGCATTTAGTGCATAAAGGCTTGGTACCGGTATAACCTCTTCTTGGCTCTTCTCCCGCTGCGTAAGCCTTAATGGTTTCGGGCTTTTTGGATTGTGAACCCGCATTCTTCCCGGTCTTGTCTTCCCACTTTCTTTTGTTTTCCCCGGCATTGGCTTCATTTCTCCGGGATACTTGGTCCATAAGATTATTGGCCATCCTGATGGCATCTTGTAGGGTGGATGGGTTGGAGGCAGTGACATTACCTTGAATTTGAGGAGCGAGTCCCCAAATGTAACGCTCGATCTTTTTGTACTCCGGGGTCACCATTTGAGGGCACAGAATGCTCAGCTCATGAAATCGGTTGGTGTGCCCCGTCACATCTGTTCCCTTCATCGACAGGTTCCAGAACTCCGATTCCATCTTCTGGAGTTCGTTCCTCGGACAGTACTCGTCCGTCATCATTTGCTTTAACGCGGACCATGTGAGCTGGTAGGCTTCATCGATACTTACAGACTGGACATAGGAATTCCACCATGTGAGGGCGCTATCTTGTAGAGTGTGAGTAGCAAACTTCACTTTATCTCCCTCAGCACATCCGCTGACGCGAAAGACAGATTCTAACTTCTCAAACCATCGTATCAAGCCAACGGCTCCTTCAGTCCCGTTGAAATACCGGGGTTTGCAACTTAAAAATCCTTTAATTCCACAACCTTTTGCGTGGATTTCAGTTCCTCCCGTGGTGCGACTAGCACCACCATCTCCATTAGCTGAGCTATTCCTATTTGCCTCATACGTGGCTATAGCGGCAGCCGCCACTCTTTGTGCGACTAGCTCTTCAATGTCAGCAGCGTTCATTGCTCGTTTCGGCGGCATTATCTTAAAATTTTAAAGAAAAAGCATAGTGTAAGAAATTGAATCTTAAAGAGGTAAATTTTCCTTAAAGCACAATACTATAATCATCAAACACAATTTCATAAATAACTTGCAATTTTCATTAATCATTCGAAATTTTCTTACATTAGGGGCGGGTTATTACCCGAAAATTTTGTCCTATACTATTACATGATATTTTCCTACCATTACAAAGATAGATAGAAGTGCACTAAGTGTGGGAGTGATCGGGGGTCTCTCCCTTTTCCATCGCGTTGAGGCGCTGAGTCAGCTCCTCGATCCGAGCTTGGCTTTCGGCTAGTTGCTGCCGAAGCTCATTCAGGCCATCCTGTTGGATGGTGAGAGCATGCTGGTTAGCCCAGTAGATGTTGGAGTTTTGCCATTCCTCCCGCTCTAGACGAGCGGTCATCCCACCGATATCTAGGTTAAGTGATCGGATCTGGTGGTCATGCCTAGTCGACCGTGCTATCAGAAGTGGTATGGTTTGCTCGGTAGGCTCTTGGGTGAGGGTCGGGACAGGTGCGGAGGATGGTCCTCCTATCTCAAAGTTGGTAGGATTTCCCTCCATCTGCCTCCATTCGCGGAGGGTCTCCGGTATCCAGGTCCATCGCCGGGCGTCTACCCGTCGGTGTGGTGGTGGGGGATTGGGCTGGGGAGTCGGGATAGGAATAGACTCCCCTCTTGGTGGGTTCACCCGCTTTCGGGGTGTGTACAGCATTTTGGGGCCGTTAGAGTAAGGCCTATACGGCTTATGTGACGGTTCGGCTGGATGGTATGGAACGCGAGCAGGGACCGTTGGGGGCAATGGATCTTCTTCCTCCATCGGCTCTTCTTCCGTCTCCCACATCGGATCTTCTGAGGGGTCCTCTTCTTCCGATGTGTCTTCCTCGTGGAAAATCTCAGTGGCCGTGGGGCTAGCAGGAGTGTACTCCTCTTCTGAATCCGATATGATGATTGTTTCCGGATGGGACATGATTTCTGCTATCAAGGTCCATTCATAGTCTTTTAGTTAGTTACAAAATATTTTTAAAATCAGTAAAACTTAAGTGCAGTTATAGTCTAGGGTACTAATGCAACCTAGTTCACTATAACTATGGCTCTGATACCAATCTGTCACACCTTGCTACCTCGGTTGGCAGCGAGACGTGACGAGTGCGGAAGCGTAACCATAATCATAATGAACGACCACTATATGGACGTTTTCAAAAATACATCGATATGACTTTAAAAGGTAGAAATGTTTTACATAACCCGTAAATGATAAAGAGTAGTTCGCAAGGTACAGAGATTTAAATACATAATTAAATTATCCAAAATAATGCAAATCAATCTCCGACGGTTTGAAAAAGAATGCGACTCCTTAAGTGCGGAAGCTTGAAAGTGGTTACTTCTGAAGGCATACTTGCCTTAATTTCCTGAAAATACACGCTAAAATACGTCAACAAAATTGTTGGTGAGCTCATAGGTTTACACGTAAATCTGACTTGTATGGACAACAATAATAGAGTTTGAATTTATAAAATCATAAATTCCATGTTATGTATTACATATAAACCATCATGCAACCGAAGCTTAATTATAAATGAGTTTGCCCTGTGCAGTATTCCCATACGTAATACCGTGTGTTAAATATATATGCACTCGCTGTTAGCCGAACCGAGCTAACCCGAATGGGGGACATGACTCCCAATAGATCTATCCACAATATATTCGCGCTTACAAATAAATACAATTAACGGTTCATGATATAAGTGCGGATGGAACCACATGTGTAATACATAATAGAAATGATGTTGTTGTTGTGTCCATATAAAAACGAAGCATGTATTTCATCCCCAAAACATAACATTGTGAAAAATAGGGGCTATGAGGACTCACCGAACTTGGGATGGCAAAACTATGTGCAAAAATGCAAATGTGCGTTGTTTGATGGGTGATGAAACCGGAGGTGTTTAACCGAGTCCTAAATGATAATAAGGACTTAATATCACTAATATATGATAATATGTATATTTATAGATTTTTATGTCTTAAATCACCCAACATTACAAGTTTATAAATAAAATGCGCTTAAAACGTCAAGTTTATATATATATAATTTTCCAGCTTTTTCGGAGGTTTTTCGGCCTACTTTGAGGCTGTTTTTAACCAAGCTCCAAAATGTTTTAGACTTTGGTTTTCTAGGACATTCAACTACTATATACAAAGGATTTTTAGAATCAAGAACGGCCATTTTTCGAGTTGTTTAGGTTGGTGAAAAAGCTCGTTAAAAACGCTATGTTGGCCATTTTTGAGCTGTCAAACTTTCGGTTTCCCAAATAATTTCTGGAGGTCTTAAACTTCAAAATAAATCATGAAAATTTGCAGATCTATGTTAAGACATAGATCTAACTTTTGAGACAAGAATCAACTCATTTCGTTGAGTTATGAATTAGTTATGATTTTTCAAAGTCGATATAAATTTTCTGCCGAAAATCCGTAGTTTAAAACAACTTATGATTCTTGTTGTTTATTCAAAGACTACTTGTATAAAAGTCATAATAGTTATAAAAACACATATATATCACATGTTTTCATAATATTAACACTTTTATAATGTGTTCACATATTCACAAACACATTTAAAGAAACAACTTAAAAATAAGAACTAGAAACTTATAAACTTGAGTTTTTATGAAACTTGTTGTTGTAGGTGATTATATATATTATGCAAGACTTATATAAACATAAATATAAGATGTAATAGGTTAGTATTTACTTACTTTGATGTTTTTAGAAGAATGAAAATGAGTAGAAGGTTGGATCTTCAAAAGTTTCACCAAGAACACTTCAAAAATATGAAGAACACTTGAATGAACACTTTGTGTGTTCTTGAGGGCTTGAGGCCGGATCTTTGAGGGAGAGAAAGGAGAGATTTGTGTTGTGAAGGTGTGAGAAATGAAGTGAGTTTGAACCTCTATTTATAGATGAATAAAGGTGGTGAAATGATGAAAAATCTTGGATGAAAGGAAAGAAGGGGATTTGATGTAGAAATGTTGAGTAAAATAATACAAACTTTTGGTCCTTGTGTCCTTGTGTCCTTGTATGGCCGGCCTACTTGATGTATTTTTGATGTATTTTTATTTTTTTTTGTATAAAAGTATTTAGAAATGTATTCTTGTATTTCCCTTTTTTTGTAAATTCATAAATACTTTTGGATGCATTGTTTTAATTAATTGTTTTAGTCTTGCATAATTAAGGTTAAGTAATTGTATTAGTGTATGATTAGTGTCACTAATCATGATTTAATTATGTACATAGTTGAATTAATCCTTCATGTCGTAAATTGATCGGATTAATTGATTTCCCGATTCATCGCACCGATGAATTTGATTCTAATTGAGTTGAATTTTCTAATAAACCTTGTTAATCACCTGATTAATTTCTAATGACTACTGATTAGGCTATAATTGACTATTAAATGTAGATTAGGGTTTTGTTGCTAACCTGTTTTAGTGCCGGATGTTACAGCGTTCTCGTATTCCTTTGGTTATTAGTTCTTATAACTGACGAGTCAAGGAATTGCTCTAGGCGTGTTGGAGTCCCAATTATCGGGTACTTTGACGCCTATTCTATCGTATACGAAAGTTCCAAGTTACATTTAACTTGCGGGTCAATGTTTCGTATCATTTGGTATCAAAGCTACAAAGGTTCGATTCTTAAGTTTTTTGCATTTTGTTCTTATCACTGTGTTTGTCTATCTTTCTCATCATCTTATCTTTTACATTTTTCTTGTTTTGTCATATTAAAAAAAAGTAACGTTGTTCAACAAAATAAGAGCAAAAAAAAGAAGGGCAAAAAAAAATGCATAAAAAAGTGCAGCAAAAAAAAATTAAAAGAAAGGGTGAAAACAATAATAAATAAAAGAAAAGAAGTTTATATGAACACGTGTGCTTGAAAATCAATAATTTATCTTCCATATCATTTTTTTGTTTCAACTTCTTCTCATTGGTTAGTACTTTGTTTCTCCTCACCTTACTACTTTTTTTTCTTGTTTATCCCATCTTCTTTAAAAGTTCTAAACTAGTTGGTATCCAATTAAGTTCTAAAGGATTTTCTTGAACACTTTCAGTTTGTGCTCTTATTTGATATGTTCTTTTACCAATTGAGCTCCACAAGAAATAGAGAGGTAAAAGGCATTGAGTTGTGAGAACACTTGAGGGTAAAAGCCAAATATTTTTTTGTGTGATACACGAGCGTTGAGTGACATCTCTTGAGTGAAACACGTAAGGGAGTGAGGAGAGGAAATATTTTTTTCCAATTACTCTTGTTTTTACAGATTAAAAGATGGAAGATAATCAACCCCTCCCTAACCTTCAAGTTCAAGCGCTCATGGCTGAAATGCGACGTTTAATGACGGACGAGTTTAATCAAATCCATGAAAGAATGGATAGATTGCAGCACGTGGACCTCATGCTCCACCACCATCACAAGTTTCTGATGAAAATCATGAAGATGACGCTCGAAGTGATGAATAGGATAGAGGATCTGAAAGAAGGAGGCATAGAAGAAACCATGGTGCTAATAGAGGACTCAACAACATTAAGATGAGAATTCCATAATTTTAAGGAAATAGTGATCCAGAAGCGTATTTGGACTGGGGAAAAAAGGTTGAACTGATTTTTGCATGTACTAATTATCGCAAGGATCAAAAGGTGAAAGTAGCAGCAATTGAATTCACAGATTACGTTATAGTATAGTGGGATCAATTAGTCACCAACCGAAGAAGAAATGGAGAAAGACCTATTTCTACATGGGTTGAAATGAAGGTTGTTATGTGTAAAAGGTTTGTTCCCTCTCATTATTTTTGAGACTTGTATCGCAAATTACAATCTTTGAATCAGGGAGCAAAGTCTGTGGAGGATTATTACAAAGAGATGGAGATTGCCATGATTAGAGCAAATATTGAAGAAGATAGGGAAGCAACAATGGCAAGATTCTTGAGTGGCTTGAATCAAGATATTTCTAATGTCGTGGAGTTGTAATATTGTCTAGACCTAAAAGAGATGGTTCATACGACCATGAAAGTTGAAAGACAATTGAGGAGAAGAAATAGTTTTTCTAAGGGAAGTACGTCCAACTCTCAATATTCTCATATGCCAAAAGGGGAGACATCTAAAGGTACCTTTTCTGCACCTTTAAAGAACCAAGATGATGCCACAAAAGGTTGGGAAACGGGCAAAGGCAAAGGTTTTGTTTCTACCCCTACACGAACTCGTGAAATGAAATGTTTTCGTTGTCTAGGTGTGGGGCACATTGCTTCACAATGCCCAAACAAAAAAGTTATGATTCTTCATGAAAGTGTTAAAATAGAGTCTGAAAATGAAAAGGAGGATGTTTCGGATGATGAAGAGGACTTGGAGCAAACTGAGGCAGACAGCGGAGAGTTCTTGGTGGTCAAGGAAGTTTTGAACATACAAGCCAAGGTGGAAGACACACAACAATGAGTAAATATCTTCCATACACGAAGTTTGGTGCAAGGTAAAGTATGTAGCCTCATGATTGATGTTGGGAGTTGTACCAATATTGTGAGTAATGAGGTAATTGAGAAGTTGAATTTGCGCACGTTGAAACATCCACACCCATATAAGCTTCAATGGTTGAATGAATGTGGCGAAGTGAAGGTGACTAAACCGGCCTTGATCACATTTTCCATCGGTAAGTACAAAGACGAAGTGATGTGTGACGTGGTTCCAATGCAAGTAAGTCATATACTTCTTGGTAGACCTTGGCAATTTGATAGGAAAGTTATCTATGATGGATTTATTAATCAATATATGCTTAAAGATCATGAAAATAAAGTAGTTCTTGTCTCGCTAACCCCACAACAAGTGCAGGAGGACCAAATTAAAATGATCACATCAAGGCGAGCTTGGAAAGATGAGAGGAAAAATAATGAGTGCAAAGAGTGTTGAGGGCGAGAAAAGTGAGTCAAATGATAATGAGCGGTAAAAATAAAGAAAAGAGTGTTGAGGGCGAGAAAAGTGAGTCAAATGATAATGAAAAAAGAGATTGTGTCAAGAAAAATTTCTTTGCAAAAATGAATGAAGTTAAGAGAGCGATTGACGAAAAAAAGAGAGTGATAGTGTTGGTATTCAAGGAAGCTTGTACATATGTTGAAAAACTAACCAACAATCCGCCAAGTTTTGTTGTGAATATTTTGCAGGAATACGAAGATGTCTTCCCAAAGGAAGAACCAAGTGGTTTACCACCTTTACGAGTGATCGAGCATCACATTGATTTCGTTCCACGGGCTGCTCTACCAAACCGTCCAACCTATAGAGCTAATCCCGAGGAGACACGATAAATCCAAAGGCAAGTGATGATTTGCTTTCAAGAGGAAGAATTCAAGAATCCATGAGTCCATGTGCTGTACCGGTCATTGTGGTACCCAAGAAGTCAGGTGAATGGACAATGTGTACGGACTGTAGAGCCATCAAAAAAAATAATGGTAAAGTATCGCTACCCTATTCCAAGGTTAGGTGATATGTTCGATGAGTTGCATGGTGCTAAGATCTTCTCAAAAATTGATTTGAAAAGTGGCTATCATTGAATTCGAATTAATGAAGGTGATGAATGGAAAACAGCTTTTAAAACAAAGTTTGGTTTGTACGAGTGGTTAGGTATAACTAATGCTCCGAGTACATTCATGAGGTTAATGAATCATGTTTTACGAGAGTACGTTGGTAAGTTTGTCGTGGTCTATTTTGATGATATCCTGATTTATAGCATTAATGTTGAAGTTCACTCTGAACATTTGCGTCTTGTTTTGGAAACTTTAAAAAAAGAGTCATTATTTGCTAACTTAAAGAAGTGCACATTTTGCATGGATAAGGTTGTTTTTCTTGGTTTTGTTGTAAGTGGCCAGAGAATTGAGGAGGATGACGAGAAGGTCAATGCAATCAAAGAATGGCCAACTCCAACAACAGTGTCCCAGGTTAGAAGCTTCCATGGGCTTGAAAGTTTCTATCGAAGGTTTGTTCGTGACTTCAGTACCATAGTTACGCCCCTTAATGAACTTGTGAAGAAGGAGGTTAGCTTTCACTGGGGAGAATGGCAAGAAGCTGCATTCAATTTGCTGAAAGAACGGTTGACAACTACTCCTATTCTTGCATTGCCTAATTTCAATAAATTGTTTGAACTTGAGTGTGATGCATCCGAGGTGGGTATTGGGGCTGTTTTGATTCAAGAAGGTAGACCAAATGCATGTTTTAGTGAAAAATTAAAGGGGGCTCACTTGAATTGTTCCACTTATGAAAAAGAGCTCTATGCATTGGTTAGATCTTTGCAAACATGGCAGCATTACTTAAGGCCTAAGGAATTTGTGGTTCATACGGATCATGAGTCTCTTAAGTACCTTAAGGGGCAAGCTAATTTGAGTAGGAGGCATATCAAATGGGTTGAATTCATTGAGTCATTTCCTTATGTGATCAAATATAAAAAGGGTAAAGAAAACATTGTGGCTGATGCATTGTCTAGACGTCATACTCTTATCACCACATTGAGTCCTAAGCTTCTTGGGTTTGGATCACTTAAAGAAATGTACAAAGATGATTCTAATTTTTCTTCCTTATACGCTGCTTGTGAACATGCTTCATTTGGTAAGTTTTATAGGCATGATGGTTATTTCTTTAAAGAAAACAAGCTATCCATTCCAAAGTGTTCTATACGGGAGCTATTTGTACGTGAGGCTCATGGTGGAGGGTTGATGGGCCATTTTGGTGTCCAAAAGACATTGGATATTTTGAAGGAACATTTCTATTGGCCTAAGTGGAGAGAAGATGTTATGAAGATCTGTGAAAGATGTGTTTCATGTAAACACGCCAAATCAAAATCCAAGCCTCATGGGTAGTATATACCACTGCCAATTCCTCAGCAACCATGGGTTGACATCTCCATGGACTTTGTGATCGGGTTGCCTAGAACAAAGAATGGTCATGATTCTGTGTTTGTGGTGGTTGATCGATTCTCTAAGATGGCACACTTCATTACGTGTAAGAAGACTGATGATGCTTCACATGTTGCAGACTTGTTTTTCAAAGAGATTGTTCGCTTGCATGGTGTGCCGCGAACCATAGTAAGTGATAGAGATGTCAAGTTTCTGAGTCATTTCTGGCGTGTTCTTTGGAGTAAGTTGGGTAGCAAACTTTTGTTTTCTACCACAAGTCACCCCCAAACCGATGGGCAAACAGATGTGGTTAATCGAACCTTATCTGAATTACTTCGAGTGATTATTCCGAAGAACTTGAGAACTTGGGAGAATTGGTTGCCTTTTGCAGAGTTTGCTTACAACAGGAGTGTTCATTCTGCCACTAACTTTTCTCCTTTTGAAGTTGTTTACAGATTCAATCCATTGAGTCCTCTTGACCTTGTTCCTCTTCTTATCAAAAAACGATCAAGTTTAGATGGAAAGCGGAAGGCAGAATTCGTGAAGCAATTACATGAAAAGGTAAGACTCATTATTGAGAAAAGGACAGAACAATACACAAAGCAAGCAAACAAAGGCAGGAAAAAGATAGTGTTTGAAGTTGGAGATTGGGTACGGCTGCACTTGAGAAAAGATAGATTTCTTACCAAGCGAAGATCCAAATTGCAACCTAGAGGAGATGGACCATTTCAAGTGCTCGAAAGGATCAACGACAATGCTTACAAGCTAGATCTTCCCGGTGAGTATCAAGTTAGTTCAACATTCAATGTTTCTGACTTGTCTCCTTTTGATGTACGTGATGATTCGTGGACGAATCCTTTTCAAGGGGGAGAGAATGATGGAGGATCATCAAACCATTCCAAAGATGTCATGGAAATATGTGAAGGCCCGATGACAAGAGGACGAGCGAAGAAGATCAAAGAAGTTTTTACGAGCTTAGTTGTTGATATCCGAGAGTGATGGAACTCCAATAATCAACAAAATAAAGATAAGTGGAGACGAATTAAAGATTGACGATGGAGTTTTGACAAATGAGCCACTTCAAGAAATGCATGGACCAATGACACGTTCGAGAAAAAAGAAGATGCAAGAAAGTCTCAATAAAATAATTGCCTCGACCCATACCAAAGAAATATTGAAGACCCAAGGCTACAAGCCCAAGTTAATAAACCATCTTAGTGTTGTTGAGCTTGCTTTATAAAGTGTGGATTTTGGGTCTTCATGGCCCATTTTGATAAATTGTTTAGCTTTTTATGGAATCTTCTAGATTAAGCTAGTAAAAAGATTAAGAGTTTTTTTAATTAATTTAGGATGAATGAAAAGTCTTTATGTAATAAGTATGGGTTGTTTCAAAGGTCATCTTTTCCCTATAAATAGATGATCTTTCAAGCTTGTAATAAACACATTTTCAAATCAAATCATATTGTGAGGTTTTTCCTTTCACTTGTAGTTCTCGTAATTGAACTCATTTGGGTCTTGCAAAACTAATTGTGCTTGCAATTATCACTTGGCTACAACTAAGTATTCTTCCACTTAGTTGTTGTGTTTCGTATAACTTCGATTATTTGCTTTCGTTGTAATTCAAAGGTGTAGGATTCATATATCCAATATTGTTGAATTCATACTAGTAAGGGGTTGGTTTCTTGGAAGAAAGATCATCAAGGACGATCTGATAAAATTGTGAACTCTTCTACGAAGAATTCATATCATTTGGTATCAGAGCTAAGTCTCCTTGTTTGATCATTTCCTTTTATTTTACTTGTTGTTCCGTGCTTACATTCTGTTAAAAAAAGTACAATCATAGATTTCTACTTAATGTGCTTCATTTCCGAGTTTTACCATTAGTTCTTATTATCTAGTAGTATAAAGAAAAGAAAAAAAAGTGTAAAAAAAAAGGCAAAAAAAAAATTCCTCAAAAAATAGGTATCCGGGAAAAAAATTGTAGGCCATTCAAAGGTTTGTTTACATCATTTCCGCTATCTTCTTTTGTTTCTAAGCTTCTCCATAATCTTTTCATATTTGTTTCATGCCAAGTGTTTTATTGTTTGAGCACCTTGTAAGGGTTGAACTTGTTCTCATTAGAACTACGAAAGTGAGGGAATTCGAGTGGTAAAAAAAAAAAAGCAAGAGTGACACATCTAAAATAAAAGCCTAATTTTAAGAGTGAACACTTGGGGTGTGTAGTATAGAATTGGGAAATAAATTCGGGGGGAAGGGTGTGAGGATTAACAATTTTTTTCAATTTTGTTTGTTTTTATCAACATGGAAGGAGTATAAGAAACCTTGGAACACAAGGCTTGGAGAGAGCATTTGTTAGGACAATTCAACAAAATGATGGAAACTATGATGGAGCGAATGGATCGTTTGGAGGTGTCGATTCATAATGAAGGCAATAGTGATGGAACCGAAACATCCAACAACAATCGAAGAAATCAAAATAGAATTGACAGTAACCTTGGCAGCATCAAAATGAAGATTCCTTCTTTCCAAGGTAAGAATGATCCGGAGGCGTATCTAGAGTGGGAATCAAAGGTGGAAAATGTTTTTCGGATCCATAACTACTCTGAAGATAAAAAGGTAAAACTCGCATCCGTTGAATTTTATGGTTATGGTTTAACGTGGTGGGATAAGTTGGTTTTGTCTAGAAGAAGAAATGGGGAGCGGCATATTGTGATGAGGAGACGTTTTGTTCCACCTCATTACTATCGTGATCTTTACAATCGACTCCAAGGCATAAGTCAAGGTTCAAGGAGTGTGGAGGAATACTACCAAGAGATGGAAATAGCCATGACAAGGGCAAATGTTGATGAAGATCCCGAAGCTACCATGGAAAGGTTTTTAGGAGGTCTTCGTAAAGAAATTTCAGATGTGGTAGAATTGCAACATTATATGGATTTAGAAGAGATGTTACATATGGCTGAAAAGGTTGAAAAGCAACAAAAAAGAAAAGGAAGTTCAATTAAGTTTTATTACAACTCTTCTTCTTCCTCTTCTTGGAAAACAAATAGATGGGGGAAAAATGAAGATATCAAAAAGAAAAAGGATTTTCAAGAGTTTGGATCCAAAAGGTCTTTTTCATCAAAAGGTGACAAGAATACTCCTTCTTCTTCTGCTTCTTCTTCTTCTCATACTTCAGGGTTAACATGCTTTAAATGTTTGGGAAAAGGACATATAGCATCACAATGTCCTAATTCCAAAACTATGATAATGCTTGATGACGGTTCTTGTTTGAGTCAAAGCGAAGATGAAGATGATGGCAAGAATACAACACCTTTAAGTTCCGACGATGAGAATGAGTTAAGGGCAATTGAAAGTGGTGATGAACGTGAGGCTCTTGTAACCATGAGGGCTTTGAACATTCAAGCCAAGGAAGAGGATGATCAACAACGCCACAACATCTTTCATACACGATGCCTTATCCTTGATAAGGTATGCATGTTGATCATTGATAGTGGGAGTTGTACTAATTGTGCTAGTTCTTATCTTGTAGATAAGTTGGATTTACCGACAATCAAGCATCCGAAACCATACCGTTTGCAATGGCTTAATGACCATGGAGAAATAAAGGTAAATAAACAAGTGTTGTTGAAATTTTCCATCGGAAAGTATGAAGATGAGGTTTTGTGTGATGTAGTACCAATGACGGCGGGGCACGTTATTCTTGGACGTCCATGGGAGTATGACCGTAAAACAACTCACGATGGAAGTTCAAATAAGTATCATTTTGTTTTGAAAACTAGAAGTTTCACTCTTATACCAATGAGTCCACAACAAGTGTTGAAAGAACAAATAAAAATGAGAGAAAAAAGGCAAAAAGATGAGAGTTTGAAAAAGCCAAAAGAGAGTTGGGGTAACAAAAAGCGAAAAAGAAAGAGAGAATAAAGTGTCGAGCGGGAAAAATAAAAGTGAAAAGCCAAAAGCAAGTGAGACAAAAGGCACTTTGTTTGCAAGCATGAGAGATGTAGATAGGGCTTTATCTTCTCACAAACTTCTTTTTGTACTTTTGTACCAAGAGGTTTGTTTATCTATGTCACACCCTGCTACCTCGGTTGGCAGCGAGACGTGACGAGTGCGGAAGCGTAACCATAATTATAACGAACGACCACTATATGGACGTTTTCGAAATATTACATCAATAAAATTTAAACTGTAATAATGTTTTACAAAATGAAAGAAATGAAGTTCGCGTAATACAGAGATTTTAATACATAATTAATGCGTCCAAAAATAATGCAGTCAAATCTCCGATAGTTTCGAAATATGCATGCGACTCCATGAAATGCGGAAGCTTGAAAGTTGGTGTATCCGAAGGCACACTTGCCTTAATTACCTGAAATACATGCTAAAATACGTCAACAAAATTGTTGGTGAGTTCATAGGTTTACACGAAAAGACCAGTTGTATGGACATTATCAGATGCGTTGAATTTATAAAAATCATAAATTCCATGAGATGTATTACGTAAACCATCATGTCACCGAAGCTTAATTAGAATGTATTTGTAACACCCCAAAATTTCTAAAACAATTAAATACCAGCCAATTATAATATTTGAGTTATTTAATGTAATACTTTGTTATTATTGCTAGCATAAATATTTTGAGGAATTTACTTGAATATTGAAGTTGTTATATTTCTCAAATAATGGAAATTATAGTTGCATTTTATTAAATGAAAGAATGTATAGGTGGGGTATGATTGGTAATTTATTGAAAGTAGGAGGGTGGAGTTGGCCAAAGGCCAAAACTCCCCCTTTTTCTTCCCTTGAAGCCGTCCAACACACACACACAATGGTGTGTGTGTGTGTTCTTGTTCTTTTGAGAGAAAGAGAGAAAAAGATGAGAGAGTTGAGCTAGGGGTTTGGTTTTTGTTCCAATTTTGTTAGTGTTTTGGTGAAGATTGAAGCTCCATTGAAGGTATAAACATCTCCTCTCATCATCTTCTTCATTTCTCTCCATTTCACCATTGTTGAAGAATGAAACCCTAAATGGGTTTATGTTGAAATATTTATTAAAGGCTCCAATCTTTTAGTATGTTGTTATATGATCAAAATGGAGCCATAATATGTAATTACATTGGTAGTTTGAGTTAGTTTTGATTGGAACCCAATCTAGGGCTCAAATGAGCTTTAATGGGTTATGGATTGAGTTTGATATTTTAGTAGGATAAATATGCTAAAATCTTTATTTGTATATGTTAAATATTAATATGGAATCGAATGGAAGTTAATAGATGCTCATTTGGAGCTTTAAAGTGGTGATTTGGATTTTAACCCATTTGTGAACTCAAAAGAGTTCATACGAATGAATGAATGGTCTTTCATGATTTAAATGTGTGTGAAAGGTGTAAAATGGTCTAAAGATGTTATATTATTGATTTCAAGTATTGGTTGGGGTTAAAATCGAGCAAATGCTCAAGTTGGTGTTTTAAGTCGAAACCGCACGCCAAGTGTTCGGTGAAATGCCACAATGGGTTCTTAATCAATGTTGGTTTGGGTTTAATGTTTGAATATGTTATGAATGTATAAACATAGCCTAAATATGTCAAATATTGCTATGGAATTGATTAGAATTGAATTCAAGCTCAATTGGAGCTTTGTGTCGCCGGTTGGAGTTTTCGGTCATTTTCGGACTCGTTCGGAGCCCGTATGAGCTCCATGGAATCATGGAAGGTTATGAAATCATTCTAATATGTTTGTAGGTGTCTAATTGACCTTAATATGCTATAACTATTGTTAGTAAAGTCGCTCCAAAGTTACAAAATCATTTACGAAGGTTTTAGGGGCTTTGGTGAGCATTGGGGGCTTGAATGGTGCAGTTGGACCAGACCAGAAGCCTGGTCGCGGCGCTACCCTCCCCTGGGTCGCGCCATGACCACCTTGCTGCCCCACATTTGTGTTTTGGTTGGTCGGGGGTCGGTGTTTGGGTCTTATTCGTTCGTTGCACCTCTAAATTAAGTGTTTTAAGGGTTTGAGAGCCTTTGATCCATTCCGGAACTCCTAAGGCCTCATATGAACTTGGTACTTTCGGTTTGATAACCCAATACCCTTAGCCCGCTCTTAGGGGCTTATCTTGTGTTCGGGGGCTTACGTGTACGCGTTATGAATGCTTCTAGGTGAATTGACTCGAAAGGAGTTTGATTGCAAGCTTTAGCCATTCTCCGGGCTATTGTGGCTTTATTGGAAGGCTTTGGAATCTTCTTAACCAATCACTGTGAGTTCTAGGACTAATGTAGATGAATGATTACATGTTAATTGTTGTTATGCATTCGTTGATAACATGCTACTTGATCATGCATATTCACAAGCTATAGATAGATTCATTATAGCCTTATAGAACATGTTGTCATGCATCATGAATTGAAAAGTGAATTGTCATGCGAGTTGACATTGTTGTGGATTGCTTTGTCATGCATCATGAATTGAAAAGTGAATTGTCATGCTAGTTGACATTGTTGTGGATTGATTTGCCATGCATCTCATATGGTATGCTTAACTGTTTATATGTATGAATAATAATAATTGGAAGATGGCAATTTGTGTTGGTTGATCTAGTAGGTTGGACTACTCATTTTTGTGATTGATTAATAATAGTTGAGTTGTAAACATGATGCATCATGAGTTATATATTGGGTCACCCTTCGTGACTACCTAATTGACTATGCGTGGCGATAAGGGGCTATTTAATCAGTAAGTTTACTAGAATAATCATTCGGCCCCGATGATGTATTAGACTTGCTAATAAAGAAGGGTTAGTAGAATCACGTAGATGGTTTCCTTTTGGTCTTATGGACCGTTATAGACTCTCATGAGTAATATTGAACCTTAAATTATTGTGGAATGCGTTTTGGACTCCTTTGGATATCCATGAAATATTCCTGGCCCCTTTGGATGCCAGATGCCGACATACTTGCACCGTCGGAAGTCCCGTACTTGCTAGGGACAGTCCCGTACTTGCTAGGGACAGCCTCGTACTTGCTAGAGGCAATACCACTCCCGACTTTGACAGGGAACCCTAGACGACCATGGGGTATGTGGTATTTGGATTTGGATGGGATTATCTCGTGTGAGGACAGCAACGGGCCGCCTGCGGGCGATGATTTTGACACGTTGGGCTGCAAGCATGAGTTATATCCTAGTGGCGGTGTTGACATCATGTGAGGACGGCAACGGGCCGCCTTCGTGGCGATGATTATGACACGTTGGGCCGCAAGCATGTTTGTTCACACCTTTGAATTGGAGTTATTAGTAGTACGTACTGTGGTAATGTAACGTGCCGATTTGGTAAGGCATCTTTGCAAAAGCGTTACAACGTGCTACTATGACACGCGTTGGAATCCCCACTTTGGCTCGACTATGTCTAGCGGTGTAGTGGATTCCAAGAGTTGAGTTGGTCCTCACCTTGACTCGGCTAGGCCGGGCGGTGACGGTGGAATATGTGACATTGGTAAATATCGTGAATGCTAATAGTCCTTAGTGAGATGAGTCATCTTGTTGAGAATTCGAATAGGTAAATAATTGGTGTGGGACACCGATAGTCCTCAACGAGGATGAGGTGATCCCATTCTATCTTGGCATTGGCCATCCTTGGCCCCTATATCTTTAGTTGATTGAAATTATGTGTTGGATATACATGGTTAGCATGTTAATTGTTATTTATATTAATCCTGGAATTCACTAAACAACTTTTGTTGTTTACCCCTTTAGTTGTTAACCTTTTGCAGGTTTGAGCTATCGAGCGGGAAGAGTATATTCTTCCTCGTTATTCAAAGTGTAGACTCGAGACTAACGGTATGCTTTGGTGATTGTGTTGGGTTTGGGTTAGTCGACCTCTTGGCCTTGACTATTCGTTTGCAGGATCATGACCTGTAACCTTGTAGATTCAATAGTTGTTTATTCGGATGCATCACTTATGATGCATTAATTGTAAAAGTTTTAATTCTACCCTAATTCCGCAAGTATTGATGTATAAATTATTGTTAATTACACTAAAATATGTATTATTGTTGTATGGGTGTTTCAATTTGGTATCAGAGACGTGGTTCATCGAATGAGTATAGTGCACGATACTCACCCTTGAACCCTTGGATGATGCTTATATTGACCCACCTAGGCAAATATTATGATAACAAACATAGGTTTGAACTTTGGCCTAGGATGGGGATACTTTGGGTAGACAAATGTTAATAACGAGTTGTAATATATAAAAAAATTGAATTATATATTTCAGATATGGCCGACGATGAGCGTAGTCGTATTATGGGAAGTGATGAAATGGACCCGAAGGAGTCTCAACTACTCCGCAAGATGGCGGAAATGGTAGAGGAGGGTCGATTAAAGAATGAGTTGATAATGGAGGCAAACTTCAAAGTTTTGCAAGATGTTGTTAGAAATAAAGATGATTTAGGTAAAAGGAAAGGTAAGGAACGTGTTGGTTCCTCTTCTAAGTCATTGAGGGAAGGATGCACTTTCCAAGACTTTATTAAATGTAGACCTCCCGAGTTTGCAGGAGGGGTTGAACCCCTTCAATCTTTGTATTGGATTAAGGAAGTTGAGAAGAAATTTCGGCTATGTGGATGCGTTGAATCTGACAAAGTGGAGTACGGAGCTGCCTTGCTGACCGGTCCTGCTTTGGTATGGTGGGATGCCGAGATTGCCATGTTGGGGCAAGAGTTTGTAGCTTCTTTGACTTGGGAGCAATTTAAGGATCGATTTAACCGACATTTTAGTCCATCGTCATCCTTGTTGAGAACTAGGCGTGAGTTCATTCGACTATCCCAAGGTGAAAGGAATGTGGACGACTATATATCGGAGTTTAACTCGAAGGCCCTATTCGTGGGACATCTTGTGACAGATGAAGCTCAGAAGATCGAGTTCTTTGTGGAAGGATTGCGAGGGGAGATTCGGGAATTTGTTAGAATGGGTGAGATCCCGACATTTGAGAAAGCTGTGGAGTGTGCTAGACTCCGCGAGTACGAATTGTCCCGTGAGGATCGTGTGGTGCATTCCTCGGTGGGAAATATGATTGAAGTTCCCAATGATTTAGTTCGACTGTTGCGTGTGGTATACCCTAGGGAGGTTGATCCGTGGTCTCAGACTCGCCCTTCGTCGAGACATCATGTTCCGCCCCAATCTTCGAGACCTAAATCTCGACGTCGATGTTTGAAGTGTATGAAGTTTCATAGGGGAAAATGTATGAATGACGCCCTGGTGTGTCATGAATGTGGAGAGGCTGGTCATGTCCGACCTAGATGCCCAATGCGAAATTTAGTTTGTCCGAGGTGTGGCCATGCGGGCCACGTAATTATGGATTGCCCTCAATGGAAGGCTAATTTTGACGAGGCTGGAGCTACAGCCGAGTATGAATCTTCGTAGTGGAAGCATTGTTTTCCAGTTATGACCCCTATGACATTTTCTTGAGACGCTTTTATGTTGTTGTTGAGTCCTATTTGAATCATTTTGACAAATTGTCGTTGAGGTGGAATGAATGCATGTCTAAGTAGTCGGCTTAATTAGGAAGCCAATCTTATCACTATGAAATTATGATGTAATTGCGTGACATTAGACATGGTGATAGTCAACAAGTGTTGATAGCACTCCGACTTTGTAGGAGTGGTGGACTTTATTTCTAGTAGGCGATACCTAATGTTGATTAAAATTGATAATTCAGGTAAATGTGTGGCATTTTGACTACCACCCCGTTGGTAAGCCAAAACGTAAATGAACTTTCTAGATGTAAAAGCTTCTTGTGGAATTCTAGTTGTTTGAGTAGCATTAGATTGTGTCAAATTTGAATGGCAATGCCTTGGAAAATTATCCCCAATAGTAACTAATTTGTCAGTTGAAAAGAAGAAATTTGATGTTTAATGGTAAATTTACTGGAAAATTTAGGAGTTGCGTTAGCGCAACGGGGGAAGTGGGCAGTTTGTGCCTCCAAGATTAGTCAAATGACTATAAATGAGGTTAAACCAATAATGATTTTTGGGGTTTAGTGACAATTGTTTTGTTAATCATTGTGGTAGAATAGATGACATGTGTCATCACATTGATATATAAACATGATAATTTGTGTGTACTCCAAAATTGTGAAAGGGGAGTATATTTGCTTAAAATGTAAGAACCAACTTGTCCAAAGAAATTGAATATTTGGTAATAAACCCTTAATTTGTGAGTAAGGGTGAATGAGCTCTAAGTTGAAATTGAGCAAGCTATTGTGGACTAGCTCTAAGTCTCCATTGAGCACTTCGTTGATTGTTGTTTACTTGATACAACAAAATTTCGTTTACTTACATGTCGGTAATTTGATAAAATATGTAAGCTACCTTGTGGATAAATAATAGTTCTTAGAGAACAATTGAATCGATATGTTCATTTGGAATGATGAAGTCATTTGATGTGACTAGATAATATTCTAGATACTTGAATACCATGTGGTCCGGTGGTAATACTATGTGTATAGGATCTTATTATGTCGTTTAACTCGGTCAAATCATGTAAATGATCTAGCGGGGATGTGTTGCGTAACGCAACCAGGATTATGTCGTTGGGGTAATCATATTATTTGAAATAATTGTTGTTTGGATGTGAGGTCGCTAGCATCTGTTCATCTTTGTGTGCTCATTGCCAATGCATTTCGGAAAGTGTAAATTAGCCTCCGCGGTGTAATAAGACATGTGGTCTTCAAAACACCTTTGAATTGTGTTGATTCTTAGGATTCCGAGGACGGAATCTTTTAACGGGGGAAGAATTGTAACACCCCAAAATTTCTAAAACAATTAAATAGCAGCCAATTATAATATTTGAGTTATTTAATGTAATACTTTGTTATTATTGCTAGCATAAATATTTTGAGGAATTTACTTGAATATTGAAGTTGTTATATTTCTCAAATAATGGAAATTATAGTTGCATTTTATTAAATGAAAGAATGTATAGGTGGGGTATGATTGGTAATTTATTGAAAGTAGGAGGGTGGAGTTGGCCAAAGGCCAAAACTCCCCCTTTTTCTTCCCTTGAAGCCGTCCAACACACACACACAATGGTGTGTGTGTGTGTTCTTGTTCTTTTGAGAGAAAGAGAGAAAAAGATGAGAGAGTTGAGCTAGGGGTTTGGTTTTTGCTCCAATTTTGTTAGTGTTTTGGTGAAGATTGAAGCTCCATTGAAGGTATAAACATCTCCTCTCTTCATCTTCTTCATTTCTCTCCATTTCACCATTGTTGAAGAATGAAACCCTAAATGGGTTTATGTTGAAATATTTATTAAAGGCTCCAATCTTTTAGTATGTTGTTATATGATCAAAATGGAGCCATAATATGTAATTACATTGGTAGTTTGAGTTAGTTTTGATTGGAACCCAATCTAGGGCTCAAATGAGCTTTAATGGGTTATGGATTGAGTTTGATATTTTAGTAGGATAAATATGCTAAAATCTTTATTTGTATATGTTAAATATTAATATGGAATCGAATGGAAGTTAATAGATGCTCATTTGGAGCTTTAAAGTGGTGATTTGGATTTTAACCCATTTGTGAACTCAAAAGAGTTCATACGAATGAATGAATGGTCTTTCATGATTTAAATGTGTGTGAAAGGTGTAAAATGGTCTAAAGATGTTATATTATTGATTTCAAGTATTGGTTGGGGTTAAAATCGAGCAAATGCTCAAGTTGGTGTTTTAAGTCGAAACCGCACGCCAAGTGTTCGGTGAAATGCCACAATGGGTTCTTAATCAATGTTGGTTTGGGTTTAATGTTTGAATATGTTATGAATGTCTAAACATAGCCTAAATATGTCAAATATTGCTATGGAATTGATTAGAATTGAATTCAAGCTCAATTGGAGCTTTGTGTCGCCGGTTGGAGTTTTCGGTCATTTTCGGACTCGTTCGGAGCCCGTATGAGCTCCATGGAATCATGGAAGGTTATGAAATCATTCTAATATGTTTGTAGGTGTCTAATTGACCTTAATATGCTATAACTATTGTTAGTAAAGTCGCTCCAAAGTTACAAAATCAGTTACGAAGGTTTTAGGGGCTTTGGTGAGCATTGGGGGCTTGAATGGTGCAGTTGGACCAGACCAGAAGCCTGGTCGCGGCGCTACCCTCCCCTGGGTCGCGCCATGACCACCTTGCTGCCCCACATTTGTGTTTTGGTTGGTCGGGGGTCGGTGTTTGGGTCTTATTCGTTCGTTGCACCTCTAAATTAAGTGTTTTAAGGGTTTGAGAGCCTTTGATCCATTCCGGAACTCCTAAGGCCTCATATGAACTTGGTACTTTCGGTTTGATAACCCAATACCCTTAGCCCACTCTTAGGGGCTTATCTTGTGTTCGGGGGCTTACGTGTACGCGTTATGAATGCTTCTAGGTGAATTGACTCGAAAGGAGTTTGATTGCAAGCTTTAGCCATTCTCCGGGCTATTGTGGCTTTATTGGAAGGCTTTGGAATCTTCTTAACCAATCACTGTGAGTTCTAGGACTAATGTAGATGAATGATTACATGTTAATTGTTGTTATGCATTCGTTGATAACATGCTACTTGATCATGCATATTCACAAGCTATAGATAGATTCATTATAGCCTTATAGAACATGTTGTCATGCATCATGAATTGAAAAGTGAATTGTCATGCGAGTTGACATTGTTGTGGATTGCTTTGTCATGCATCATGAATTGAAAAGTGAATTGTCATGCTAGTTGACATTGTTGTGGATTGATTTGCCATGCATCTCATATGGTATGCTTAACTGTTTATATGTATGAATAATAATAATTGGAAGATGGCAATTTGTGTTGGTTGATCTAGTAGGTTGGACTACTCATTTTTGTGATTGATTAATAATAGTTGAGTTGTAAACATGATGCATCATGAGTTATATATTGGGTCACCCTTCGTGACAACCTAATTGATTATGTGTGGCGATAAGGGGCTATTTAATCAGTAAGTTTACTAGAATAATCATTCGGCCCCGATGATGTATTAGACTTGCTAATAAAGAAGGGTTAGTAGAATCACGTAGATGGTTTCCTTTTGGTCTTATGGACCGTTATAGACTCTCATGAGTAATATTGAACCTTAAATTATTGTGGAATGCGTTTTGGACTCCTTTGGATATCCATGAAATATTCCTGGCCCCTTTGGATGCCAGATGCCGACATACTTGCACCGTCGGAAGTCCCGTACTTCCTAGGGACAGTCCCGTACTTGCTAGGGACAGCCTCGTACTTGCTAGAGGCAATACCACTCCCGACTTTGACAGGGAACCCTAGACGACCATGGGGTATGTGGTATTTGGATTTGGATGGGATTATCTCGTGTGAGGACAGCAACGGGCCGCCTGCGGGCGATGATATTGACACGTTGGGCTGCAAGCATGAGTTATATCCTAGTGGCGGTGTTGACATCATGTGAGGACGGCAACGGGCCGCCTTCGTGGCGATGATTATGACACGTTGGGCCACAAGCATGTTTGTTCACACCTTTGAATTGGAGTTATTAGTAGTACGTACTGTGGTAATGTAACGTGCCGATTTGGTAAGGCATCTTTGCAAAAGCGTTACAACGTGCTACTATGACACGCGTTGGAATCCCCACTTTGGCTCGACTATGTCTAGCGGTGTAGTGGATTCCAAGAGTTGAGTTGGTCCTCACCTTGACTCGGCTAGGCCGGGCGGTGACGGTGGAATATGTGACATTGGTAAATATCGTGAATGCTAATAGTCCTTAGTGAGATGAGTCATCTTGTTGAGAATTCGAATAAGTAAATAATTGGTGTGGGACACCGATAGTCCTCAACGAGGAAGAGGTGATCCCATTCTATCTTGGCATTGGCCATCCTTGGCCCCTATATCTTTAGTTGATTGAAATTATGTGTTGGATATACATGGTTAGCATGTTAATTGTTATTTATATTAATCCTGGAATTCACTAAACAACTTTTGTTGTTTACCCCTTTAGTTGTTAACCTTTTGCAGGTTTGAGCTATCGAGCGGGAAGAGTATATTCTTCCTCGTTATTCATAGTGTAGACTCGAGACTAACGGTATGCTTTGGTGATTGTGTTGGGTTTGGGTTAGTCGACCTCTTGGCCTTGACTATTCGTTTGCAGGATCATGACCTGTAACCTTGTAGATTCAATAGTTGTTTACTCGGATGCATCACTTATGATGCATTAATTGTAAAAGTTTTAATTCTACCCTAATTCCGCAAGTATTGATGTATAAATTATTGTTAATTACACTAAAATATGTATTATTGTTGTATGGGTGTTTCAGTATTTGCCCCGAGCAGTATTCCCAAAATACCGTGTGTTGAATATATATGCACCCGCAGTTAGCTAAACCACTAACCCGAGTGGGGGACATGACTCCCAATAGATCTATTCACAATATATTCGCGCTTGCAAACAAATGCAACTAACGATTTCATGATATAAGGGCGGAGATTCTCATACGTAATACATAATAGAATCGAGAAGTTTTCGTGTCCATATAAAAACAAAGCATGTATTTCATCCCAAAACATAACAGTGTGAAAAATGGGACTATGAAGACTCACCTTGTTGGTTTTTGATGATGTTTTTGGATCTGAGTTAAGCACTTGTTCGAATGGTTGGGACTCGTCCTAATATTTTTACGAGTTCGGGTCAATATCATCATAATACGTGTTTGAGTACTTCGTAAATATTTTTCATGTACTTGTGATGTACGAATAATTTTTGTGGGATTTTATTTGTGAATTTTCGATTTATGGATATTTATTTCTAAAATGGTTTGCATGCATGCATACTTACGTATATATGTATAAATACATATATACGAAAATGCATACATATATATGTGAGCATGTGCATCATTATGAAAAAGGATATTCATATATTTTGCATGGAACATTTTTACGAGTATTATGAAAAATCGAGTTGTAAATGAAAAGTATTATATTTTAGTAAATGCATTTAATTTTTCATGTTTTATAAATAAAGTAAATAAGAAAACTTACCAAAGTTGAAGAACACTTGAAATCATTAAAGTTGGCCGATTTTCTTTCTTGAGAGAATATGTATGTTGGTGTGATTTTTGAGAATGGTTTTGTCTTCTATTTATAGAAGAAAAAGGTTATTAAAAATAAAGGTAAATTAATTAAAATTTTCAGTGAAATGATGAAATGTGAAATGGTGGATCGGTTGAGTGTTGGGTAAAAAGGTGTGGCCGATTTCATCATTACATGTTGCATGTTGTTTCATATTATAATAATACAATAGTACAAGCTAGTTGTCCTTTAAAGGACAACTTACTTTTTAGAGTGATAAGTAGTATGGCTTTTCATGTATTTTATTAATAAAGTACAAAAGTATGCACGAAAAAGGTGGCAGCCTGTATTATTACTGTATATATATATATACGTACTTAGAAAAACCTCTGAAATGTTAAACTCGATTCAAGTGTGAATCGAGTTTGTTGCAGTGTCAATCGAGTTTTATATCTTTACACCCGAGTTTTATGCCTTTGTCATTCGAGTTTTATGCCTTTGTTATCCGAGTTTTATGCCTTTGTTATTCGAGTTTTATGCCTTTGTTATTCGAGTTTCTTGCTTCTTTAGTCGAGTTTCTTTGTTTAACTGTTCGAGTTTTACATAGTTTCATTCGAGTTTCATCCCTTAGGAATGAGATTTGTATCTTTATCATCCGAGTTTTATATTGCATCATCCGAGAAAATCCCTTCTTCATTCGAGTTTCATCAGAGTGTTATCCGAGTTTATGCCTTTACTAATCGAGTTTCATCACATCATTCGAGTTTACACTTACACGATTCGAGTCTTATGTAATATCGTTCGAGTTTATTAATTGTATGATTCGAGATTCATACAACATTGTTCGAGTTTCTTACTTCATTATTCGAGTTTCATATTAGTTTAATTTTTGAGTTTCATACCTTATTTTTAGGCCAGTTGTTACAGTCTCCCCCCGTTGAAGGAATTTCGTCCCGAAATTAGCTCGTGTTCTCCTCTGCTTGGACTTTTGAGAACAGCTGGGGGTACTTCTCTCGGAATTGATCTTCGCGTTCCCAAGTAAACTCAGGACCTCGTTTAGAGTTCCATCGGACCTTTATTATTGGAATTCGACTGTGCTTGAGTTTCTTGACTTCTCGGTCCATTATTTCCACCGGTTGCTCAATGAAATTCAATTTATCGTCTATCTCCAGCTCGTCCATGGGTATCACGAGTGATTCATCAGCCAGACATTTCTTAAGGTTGGATACGTGGAAGGTATTATGGATGTTACTAAGCTCTGGGGGTAGATCGAGTCGGTAAGCTACCGGGCCAATTCTTTTGGTGATTTTGAATGGTCCGATATAACGAGGATTGAGTTTTCCTCGTTTTCCAAAACGGATTACGCCTTTCCAAGGCGAGACTTTCAGCATTACTTGATCTCCCTCTTGGAATTCCAAATCCTTCCGTCGGATGTCTGCATAACTCTTTTGTCGATCCCGCGCAATCTTCAATCGGTTCCGAATCTGGGCTATCTTCTCTGTAGTTTCCTGGATGATCTCAGGTCCAGTAATCTGACTATCCCCTACTTCAGCCCAACAAAGAGGTGATCGACACTTTCGTCCATAGAGTGCCTCGAATGGGGCGGTCTTAATGCTCGAGTGATAACTGTTGTTATAAGAAAACTCAACTAATGGCAGGTGTCTGTCCCAACTTTTTCCAAAGTCGATGACACATGCCCTTAGCATATCTTCCAATGTCTGAATCGTTCTTTCACTCTGACCGTCCGTTTGCGGGTGATAGGCTGTACTCATATCCAGACGCGTTCCTAGAGCTTCTTGCAATGATTGCCAGAACCTTGACGTAAATCTGCTGTCTCTGTCTGATATAATGGATACTGGCACCCCATGCCTTGAGACGACCTCCTTAAGATAGGTTAGTGTTAGCTTATCCATCTTGTCAGTCTCCTTGATTGGCAGGAAGTGTGCGGTCTTGGTCAGCCGATCCACGATCACCCAGATGGTGTCATAACCTCCAGAAGTCTTTGGCAACTTAGTGATAAAATCCATGGTGATATTTTCCCACTTCCATTGGGGTATCTCTGGCTGGACTAGCAATCCTGATGGCCTTTGATGCTCAGCCTTAACTTTTAAGCATGTTAAGCACTTGCTGACGTAAGTAGCAATGTCAGCCTTCATGTTTGGCCACCAGTATGAACCCTTCAAATCGTGATACATCTTGTCCGACCCTGGATGAACAACATATCTTGTTTTGTGCCCTTCATCCATGACCAGTTTCCTTATGCCTCCAAACTTTGGTAACCAAATTCTGCCCATGAAGTATCGGCATCCGTCTGACTTAATTTCAAACTGCTTATCCATGCCTCTCAATGCTTCATTCAGCAGATTATCCTCCTTGACTGCCTCTTCTTGAGCCTCTCGGACTTGAGAGTTTAGGTTTGACTGTATGGTCATTACCAAAGCTCGGACTCTTAATGGCTTAACCAGTTCCTTTCGGCTTAGGGCGTCAGCTACGACATTTGTTTTTCCTGGATGGTAGCGAATCTCGCAGTCATAATCGCTAAGAAGTTCCACCCAACGTCGTTGCCTCATATTTAATTCTTTCTGATTCAGAATATGCTGGAGGCTTTTGTGATCCGTGAACACCGTGCACTTGGTTCCATACAAATAGTGCCTCCATATTTTGAGAGCAAACACCACTGCTCCCAGTTCCAGGTCATGAGTCGTATAGTTTACCTCGTGAATCTTGAGCTGTCGGGATGCATAAGCGATGACCTTGTCCCTTTGCATGAGCACACAACCTAATCCGTTGTGCGAGGCATCACAGTAGACTACAAAATTTTCAGTCCCTTCGGGTAGGGACAGAATTGGTGCACTACACAACCTCTGCTTAAGCAGCTGAAACGCCTTTTCCTGCTCTTCACCCCAGACGTATTTCACATCCTTACGGGTCAACTCCGTTAAGGAACCTGCTATCTTCGAGAAGTTCTCAATGAATCGCCTATAATAACCGGCAAGTCCTAGGAATTGGCGGACTTCTGTGGGGGTTCTAGGGATTGCCCAGTTCTTTATGGCCTCGATTTTTGATGGGTCGACCTGAATTCCCTGACTGTTGATCACATGTCCAAGGAATTTTACTTCTCGTAACCAAAATTCACATTTCGAAAATTTGGCGTATAGCTGCTCTTTCTCTAACAACTCCAAGATCAACTTGAGATGTTGTTCATGCTCTTCTTTACTTCTGGAATAGATTAGGATATCGTCTATGAACACTATTACAAATTTATCCAGATATGGTTTACACACCCGATTCATGAGGTCCATAAATACGGCTGGTGCGTTGGTTAAACCGAATGGCATCACCTGGAATTCGTAATGTCCATAACGAGTTCTGAATGCCGTCTTGGGGATATCTTCTTCCCGAACTTTTACTTGATGGTAACCGGAGCGCAGATCAATCTTTGAGTAGAAGCTAGATCCCTGTAGCTGGTCGAACAGGTCATCAATCCTAGGGAGGGGGTAGCGGTTCTTTACCGTTAACTTGTTTAGTTCTCGGTAGTCTATGCACATTCGGAAAGATCCGTCTTTCTTCTTAACGAACAGAACGGGAGCTCCCCAAGGTGAGGAACTTGGTCGAATGAATCCTTTATCCATCAATTCTTGTAATTGACTGGATAATTCTTGCATCTCAGAAGGTGCGAGTCTATATGGGGCTCTTGCGATCGGTGCAGCTCCTGGCACTAAGTTGATTTGAAATTCTACTTGCCTAGCTGGAGGAAGCCCAGGCAAGTCTTCCGGAAATACCTTCGGGTAGTCACGTACTACTGGAATATCCTCAAGTCGTTTTTCCTTCGACTCTTTTTCTACGATCTGGACCAACACTGCATGGCAACCCTTCCTAAGACATTTTAATGTTCTTAGGCCGGATATGACATTCAATTGTCGGTTCTTCTTTTCCCCTTGGACCGTGAGGACTTTCTTCTTACTGAGTGGTATTCGCACCACTTTCTTTCCACACAAAATCTCAGCCTGGTTATGTGACAACCAGTCCATACCAATCACCACATCAAAACTTCCGAGTTCTATAGGCATTAAGTCTATCTTAAAGGAGTGATCTGCTAGCTTTAATGTGCATTCCTTAATGATACTACTTGCCTTTATTATTTTGCCATCTGCAAGTTCTATTGTATAGGAGTTGTCTAAGGGAAGAGTAGAAACATTCAACTGCTGGCTAAACTTATCAGATATAAAGCTCCTATCAGCCCCAGTATCAAAGAGTACGTAAGCGTAAATATCGTTTAGGAGATACGTACCTGATACCACGTGGGGGTCTTGACGAGCGTCTCCTGCTCCCAACACAAATGCTCTCCCCTGAGCTCTCTCTTCGTTCCTCAGTTTTGGACACTCATTCCTGAGGTGTCCCGTTGCACCACACTCGTAACAGCTCCTTGGGTTGCTACCACTGGCACCCGGGGCTCCGGATCTACAGTCTTTGGCCATATGGCCCAAACGTTTGCAGTTTCCGCATTGGGTTGGACAGGGGCCAGGGTTGTGGTGAAAGGTGCATTTGGTGCAAAAAGGCTTAGTACCGGTATAGCTTCTCCTTGACTCAACTCCTGCTACATAGGCTTTAATGGTCTCGGGTTTCTTGGACTGTGAACCCGTGTTCTTCCCGGTCTTTTCTTCCCACTTTCTCTTGTGTTCCCCGGCTTTGGCTTCGTTTCTCCGGGATACTTGGTCCATAAGATTGTTGGCCATCCTGATGGCGTCCTGTATGGTGGATGGGTTGGAGGCGGTAACGTTCCCTTGGATTTGAGGAGCGAGTCCCCAAATATAGCGTTCAACCTTCTTGTATTTCGGAGTTACCATCTGCGGACACAGGATACTTAGTTCATGGAATCGGTTGGTATATCCTGCAACGTCCGTTCCTTTCATTGATAGATTCCAAAATTCTGATTCCATTTTCTGGAGTTCGTTTCTTGGACAGTACTCATCTGTCATCATCTGTTTCAATGTGGACCACGAGAGCTGGTAGGCTTCGTCAATTCCTACCGACTGGACGTAGGAATTCCACCATGTGAGCGCGCTATCTTGCAAGGTGTGAGTAGCAAATTTCACCTTGTCTCCTTCAGTGCATCCGCTGACACGATATATGGATTCTAACTTTTCAAACCAACGGATCAAACCGACTGCTCCTTCGGTTCCATTAAAATACCGGGGTTTGCAACTTAAAAACCCTTTAATCCCACAACCTTTCGTGTGGGTTTCAGTTCCTCCTGTGGTGCGACTGGCACCACCATCCCCATTGGTTGTGCTATTTCGGTTTGCCTCGTAGGTAGCTATGGCGGCAGCCACCCTTTGGGCAACAAGCTCTTCAATGTCAGCTGCATTCATGGCTCGTTTTGGCGGCATTATCTTGAAGTTTAAAGAAAATCATAGTGTAAGAAGTTGAATCTTAAAGATGCGGCACAATACTAAAATCATCAAGCACAATCATATAAATATCTGGGAATTTTCATTAATCATTCGAAATTTTTCTTACATTAGGGGCGGGTTATTACCCGAAAATTTTTTTTATCCTATGCTATTACATAATATTTTCCTACTAATACAAAGGAAATGGAAAAGTACTAGGTGTGGGAGTGATCAGGGGTCTCTCCCTTTTCCATCGTACTGAGGCGCTGCGTCAACTCCTCGATCCGGGTTTGGCTCTCGGCTAGTTGCTGCCGGAGCTCATTCAGTCCGTCCTGCTATATAGCAAGGGCGTGCTGGTTGGCCCAATATATGTTGGAGTTTTGCAACTCCTCCCGCTCTAAACGAGCGGTCATCTCCCCGATATCCAGGTTAAGTGACCGGATCTGGTGGTCATGCCTGGTAGACCTTGCGATCAAAAGGGGTATGGTCTGATCGGCGGGCTCTTGAGTGAGCGATGAGACAGGTGCGGAGGATGGTCCTCCGATCTCGAAGTTTGGAGGAACTCCCTCCATCTGCCTCCATTCGCGGAGGGTCTCCGGTATCCAAGTCCATCTTCGGGCGTCTACCCGTCGGTGTGGCGTCGGGGGATTGGGCTGGGGAGTTGGAACAGGAATAGACTCCCTTCTCGGTATGATTACCCGTTTCCGGGGTGTGTACAACATCTTTGGGCCGTTAGGATAAGGCCTATACGGCTTATAGGATGGTTCGGCCGGGTGATACGGGACGCGAGCAGGGGCCGCCGGTGGTGAAGGATCCTCTTCCTCCATTGGTTCTTCTTCGGACTCTTCCATCGGATCTTCCGACGGGTCCTCCTCCTCCGAGGTTTCTTCTTCTGAGAAGACTTCCGTGGCCGTGGGACTTGCGGGAGTGTATTCCTCCTCAGAGTCCGACAGGATGATAATTTCTGGATGGTTCATGGTTTCTGCTAACAAGGTTCATTTGTAATCTTTTAGTTAGTTAAAAAAATATTCTTAAAATCAGAAATTTTTACGTGCAGTTATAGTCTAGGACACTAATGCAACCTAGTTCACTATAACTATGGCTCTGATACCAATCTGTCACACCCTGCTACCTTGGTTGGCAGCGAGTCGTGACGAGTGCGGAAGCGTAACCATAATTATAACGAACGACCACTAAATGGACGTTTTCGAAATAATACCACATTAAAATTTAAGAATGTAATAATGTTTTACAAAATGAAAGAAATGAAGTTCGCGTAATACAGAGATTTTAATACATAATTAATGCGTCCAAAAATAATGCAGTCAAATCTCCGTTAGTTTCGAAATATGCATGCGACTCCATGAAATGCGGAAGCTTGAAAGTTGGTGTATTCGAAGGCGCACTTGCCTTAATTACCTGAAAATACATGCTAAAATACGTCAACAAAATTGTTGGTGAGTTCATAGGTTTACACGAAAAGACCAGTTGTATGGACATTATCAGATACGTTGAATTTATAAAAAAAATCAAATCATAAATTCCATGAGATGTATTACGTAAACCATCATGTTACCGAAGCTTAATTAGAATGAGTTTTGCCCCGAGCAGTATTCCCATACGTAATACCGTGTGTTGAATATATATGCACCCGCTGTTAGCTAAACCACTAACCCGAGTGGGGGACATGACTCCCAATAGATCTATTCACAATATATTCGCGCTTGCAAACAAATGCAACTAACGATTTCATGATATAAGGGCGGAGATTCTCATACGTAATACATAATAGAATCGAGAAGTTTTCGTGTCCATATAAAAACGAAGCATGTATTTCATCCCAAAGCATAACAATGTGAAAAATGGGACTATGAAGACTCACCTTGTTGTTTGTGATGTTGTTTTTGGATCTGAGTTAAGCACTTGTTCGAATGTTTGAGACCCGTCCTAATATTTTTACGAGTTCGGGTTAATATCAACATAATACGTGTTTGAGTACTTCGTAATTATTTTCATGTACTTGTGAGGTATGAATAATTTTTGTGGGTTTTATACGTGAATATCGATTTATGGATATTTATTTCTAAAATGGTTTGCATGCATGCATACTCACGTATATATGTACATATATATATGTGTTTATACGAATATATATATATATATATATATATATATATATATATATATATATATATATATATATATATATATATATATATATATATATATATATATATATATATATATATACGAGCATGTGCAATATATATATAAAAGGTATTCATACATATTGTATGGAATATTATCACGCGTATTATGAAAACCGATTTATAAATGAAAATATTACATTTTTAGTAAATATCTTTAATTTTTCATGTTTCGTAAATAAAGTAAATAAGAAAACTTACCAAAGTTGAAGAACACTTGAAATCTTTAAGTTGGCCGTTTTGCTTTGAGAGTGTTTGTGAGTTGGTGTGTTTTAATGAAGTGGGTTTTGTCTTCTATTTATAGAAGAAAAATCGGTTATTAAAATAATGATAAACTAATTAAATTTTCAATGAAATGATGAAAAGAAAAAGTGAATCGGTTGAGTGTTGGACAAAAAAGGTGTGGCCGATTTTAATGAGTATATGTTGCATGGTGTTTAATATTAAAATAATACAATAGTACATGCTAGTTGTCCTTTAAAGGACAACTTACTTTTTAGAGTGATAAGTAGTATGGGTTTTCACATTTTATATTAATAAAAGTACAAAAGTATGCACGAAAAAGGTGAGGGATAATTTCGGATTTATATATATATATATACATACTTAGAAAATTTTTTCTGGAATGTTAAACTCGATTCAAGTGTGAATCGAGTTTGTTGCAGTGTCAATCGAGTTTTATATCATTATACCCGAGTTTCATGCCTGTGTCATTCGAGTTTTGTGCCTTTGTCATTCGAGTTTTATGCCTTTGTTATCCGAGTTTCTTTTGTTTAATTGTTCGAGTTTTATGTTTCTTTATTCGAGTTTCATCCCTAAGAAATCGAGATTTGTATCTTAATCATTCGAGTTTTATGCAGCATCATCCGAGTTTAATTCTTTCTTTATTCGAGTTTCATCAAAGTGATATCCGAGTTTATGCCTTTACTAATCGAGTTTATCACATCATTATTCGAGTTTACACTTACATGATTCGAGTTTCATGTAATATCATTCGAGTTTATTGCTATATGATTCGAGATTCATAACACTTCATTCGAGTTTTATTACTTCATTATTCGAGTTTTTATATTAGTTTAATTTTCGAGTTTCATACCTTATATTTTTAGGCCAGTTGTTACACAGTCTAAGCTGATTATATCAATGATCACTATATATTTTTACATTACATTTGCTGAAATGAAAATACAACATTGAAGTAAAGTAAAAAGATCAGTTTATATATACTGATATTAATGAAAACAACACATGTTTTTTCAAAAGTACAACTAATGTACTAAGGTAAATTACAACTGATGTAATAAAATAGATTACTACTAATGTAATAAAGTACAACATATGTACAAGGAAAATCTCAACAAGTTGTACTGTTGATGGTGGGAGCAGGTAATGGCAAGCCTGTCCAACTTATGGACAGCTACCATTCTTCATTTACTCAGCAGTGGATAGGCCTTCAAGCTGTGGTCTTGACTCAAACAGGTGTTCAAAGTGCTCTTTGGTCTCATCAATATCTTCTATTTCATGCCTGAGAAACATGAAGTCGGGATGTTAAAGTTCTCCCCTTTCATAGAAGCCCTTGAGTTGTACCCAGATGACTGTTCTCCATCTTGAATGTTGTCCAAACATATTGGAGAGTCTAAAGGCTACGATCTGCTTGAGACCAACCTTATGAAGATCAGATGTTCTTTGGAAACACATTTTCTTTGATAAGGGGTCCACAAAGAATACCCCTAACTCAGGTTCTTCAATGAATTTGCCTTCCTCAGGCTCAACTCCTCTTAGCAGACTATGATTTACTCCTTTGATTTCAACAGCATGCATCCCCTGTTCAGTCATCATGAGGAGCTTTTCAAGCTTTGTATCCTTTCTCTTTCTCCTGGGCCTAGTCTTGGGTTCCACTAGTGAGGTACCGTTGATTTGTTCTTCAGGGATCAGGAATAGGTTTTTAACCTTCTCCGTCAGCATTTTGACATATTCCCTGATAGTTTGAGCAGTTTAAGAATTGGATCTGCTCAGGGCAACAGCCTATTCAACACATTCCATGTACCCCAAGCAGGCAACACCAGCAGACTAATAAGCTTCCAGTTCTGGACTATCAACACCTAGCCTGGTTATATGAAGCTTCCACTGTTTACCTTTCCTTGAGATTGGGACAACTTTTGATAATAGTCTCCTTGGCAAGTCTTCTGTTGGCAACGTCAAAGAACTTCTTTCTTGCCACATTATCAAAGTGTACTTGGGCTTTTGCTGAGGAGGATACAGGCTTTGACTTGGTCACTAAGACCTGTGAACTCTTTTCCTTCTCTCCCTCTTTATTAGTCACTGACTCTTTTGTAGCCTCTAACAGTTTCCTTTGAACATCCAAGGAGGGAATTTTAATTTTTCATGCCTCCATGTATGCAAAGGCTTTGGCAGCTTTGGCAGAGGCTTCTTCCTTCTTTTGTCTTTCCAGAATCTCAAGCTGATCTTCTTCGAATGTATAATAAGTCTCCAGTGGAATGGTCGTTTCATTGGCTTGAGACTTGTCAAATTTGAGCTAAGCAGCCTTGAGATAGTCAGTGTCCACAGAGGCTTTTCCTTTACCCTTTGTTGCTTTGGTCTGAGCAACTTCCATTTCCTCCACTTATTCTTCCTCGGTCTGTTCCAAAATTAAGTGCCTCCTTCTGCTTGGCCTGTCCTCAGGAATTGATTCCTCCCCCGTTGATGGTGCAGGGCTTGGAGATCCAGCCTGAGTAGGCTGAGTAGTTTCAGGAACTTTAGACAAACCTGTAAAAGGACCAATTTGGAAAAGACATGCTGCTTGCCCTACTGAGGCTGATTTCTCCTTAGAGGGAGATGAAGATTTTTTCCCCTTAGAATTTGTCTTCGAGGTAGATATCTTTTCCCTCTTTGAAGGAGATGGCATAGAGCCTTCATCAACAATTCTGCCCAAATGAACGGATCCAACAGGCTGGACAGCAGCAGTTTTGGTAACAGGTTTGGAACCAACAAGGCTATGCACTAAGAAAGCCAAGTTGTCCTTAACCTCTGCTAACTGGGTAACACAGGTGTGAAGGGAGGAAGAATGTTGCAAGGGAGGACGGCTGTGAGATAGCAGCACTGTCAAATTCTGTAAACACCAAACTTTGAAGTTGTGCAAGAGTCAGTTCTAGGGAATCTTGCATATCATCAAAGTTCGATGACCCAGAATTGGACAGAGATACCACTAAGGTATTCAGGCTGGCCAGAGTGGATGGCAGAGTAGTTGAGCAGGTTTCAGCAAGGGCTGACAGCTATAGGGAAACAGCTGACAGGGTGGACACGGAGTCCTGTTGGTGAGATAGAATTAATGAGAGGGAGGATGAGAGTTGTTGCAGCTGTGCAGTGAGTGCAAGCAGTTGAGAGGAATGATCAGCTTGGGGAGCAGGGGTTAGAAAAGAAGTCCTGAGTGAATCAAGGAAGCCCTGAAGCTGAGTAGACACAAAATCTGAAATAATGGAAGGGAGGGAGGTCATAGAATTTTCCAAAGAACCAACTTTGTTCGCCAGCACAGACAATTGATCCTTCAAAGACAGCTCTTTGGGGGATTGAGGTGTATGGGTTGACTGTTCGGATTGGGTTTATGGAGAAGAGTGTGAAGGTTATGGTGAGGATTATGGAGTTCAGGGGTCAGTAGGTGAGAGTAGGGAGACTTTGGATAAAAGTTCCATAGCCTGGGCATACGTTAAGTGGCCCAGCTTGAAAGGGTCAAGGGGACCTTCAGCAGTGGTTGTAGCTACATCATTAGGTGAGGCAGTGGGAGTTGGAGGCCTTTCAGATGTCACTGGGATAGTAGCACCTTCATTAAGACCTTGGGTAGTTCCCTCAGTACTACCTTGGTTTGTAGGCACCTCTTCATGGGGAGATGGGATGTGCATTTCAACATCATCAGTGGTGAAGGCTAATGATTGGATTTGCACTTGGGGAGCAGCCTCAACAGAGGGATGTTCCATTCCCTGAGGTTCATCAGCTTGGGTTGTTGGTCCTTCAACGGCTTTTGGGTGTTGAACAGCTGTATCACTAGGAGCAGAAGTGAAAGGCTGATTAGTTGATTGGTTTATATCAGCAGTTTTGGCACCTTGTGCAGACTCAGTATGTGGAAAAGAAATATGATGGGGTGACTGTGTGGACTCAGTGTGGAGTGGAGTGTGCTCCTGTCTTACAATGTCTTCAGCCTGTTGGGAGGCTTGGACATCTGATGTGGTGGACTCCTTTTGTACAACTGGTTCCTGTTGTGAGGAACCCGAGGGCCTAGGCTAACTGAGGGTGGACTCTTTTTGGAGTGAAGCCTGTTCCAAAATTCCTGCGCTTACTCCCAAAATAGGAGAAGTAAAAGCAGCAGGGGTTGCTTCTTTGTCAACTGACTCCTATTGGGAGGGGTCAGAGGGGCTAGTTTAGGAGGATGATTTATTTTTTGCTAATGATTTTCTTCTGTTATATGGTTTAAGGGATGATGTAGAGGATGGATGTTGTGGAGAAGTGATAAGGTGTACTGTTTGGACTGGTTGGGAGACTAGGCTAGAAACATGAGGTTGTTCCTGTTCCATAGTCTCAGCTGCCATAGAGGCACCAGCCACAAAGGCTTCAGGTTTAACAGATGAACCAGGGTGACCAGCCTGCTCCCCCTTAGCCACTGAGGCTGATGAGGGCAGACTTAGCTGTTTTAGCCTTCTTGCGGACAGGCTCAGCTTCAGTTGTTTTCAAGGCACGTTTCACCATTTTTGGCCTTGATTTGGATTTTCCGTTTGGAGCAGTGACTGGATCCACCTTCTGAGTAGAAGGTCCTTCCACTAAACAAAGCAACCTCCTCATTGGTGTTGCTAGAGGAGGTTCATTATCAAGAACTGGGGTATAGAATACCATGTTTCTTATTACAGGTAACACTGCAGTTGACAATAAAGGTTGAGAGGTGTACAGATGCTCACCACAGATGTGTTTGAAGATGAGGCTTAAAAACCATGGGTATTTGACGGAAGCTGGATGTTGTTCTTGTTGCACTAGGTTCCTCAAATTCAAGAAATTCCACATTGCCATGTTCAGAGTTGTCCCATCCAAAAACTGTAGGACAATAGGAATTTCATCCCTGCTGAGTTGGTCAAATGAACCGACTTTGGAGCTCAGGCTCATCACCATGGAGGCGAAGAGAAAACTTTAGGTTGGGGATAAATCCCTTCTGAACAAGGTAACACCCACTTTTGGTTCTGCTACACCACAGATGCTTAGCAGATTGCCCATCTGTTCGTCCTTAGGCTAAGGTTTGTCATAGATGTCAGCCCCTGGAAGATGAAGTACTTCCCTGAGAAGACCAGTAGTGATCTCAATGGTTTGAGTGTCATTGAGAATGGTTCCCCTGATGGTTTTGGTAGATGGATCATATGAACAAATGTACCAAAACTCGTAGACCATCTCCTGATACATAACTCCAGGAGAGGCAGTCATTGCATAGTGCAGGGGATGGGCTTGCAGAAATCCCACCATAGGTTCATAACCTTTTCCCACATAATTTTCTGGAATGGTCAGGTTAGCAATGTAGTTGCTGGGCTTGATTGTGAGCATGGTGTTGACGGAGGGGGGCTTCTCAATGTCATTACCAACAAACATAGGGAGAAGGGGGTTGTTTTGGTGAGCTATTTGGGAAAGTAGTAGGGATGCAGGATATTTGCACACTTAGTCTGTTACGGTTTATCAGGAAGTTATGGAAGCAGTAGGAAGAAGAAGAAAATGAAACAGTGGTTTGGGTATTTATATGATTTAAATTTGAGTGAGTAGGAGAGAGAAAGTTTTGGGCAGTTGATTTAAAATGTTTCTAATGGAAAACGGAACGGTTTATTTTGTTAGAATGATTGTCAGACGAACTTGACCTTTTAACTACTAACACACGTAACAAACATTATCTGCAAGTAATTAATTTGAATAAATACTTAATGTAAGTAACTTAAATGTGAAGAAAGGTAATTAAAACTGATGTTCTAAGGTGTTGTTCAAACCTGTGATGAACAGGTTTCATCACAAACTGATCACTCTTCAAGATGTTCATGCAACCTGTGCAGCTATATGAGAACAGGTTTCATTGTGAAACCTGTTTAATAGCTGAACAGGTTACAAGGCATTGCCTAGAATGAAAGAGAGAGTGAGCAGGTTGGAAGTTTGTACAACAGAAGAAGTTTGAGATTAAAACTGATTTTATCAAGTCAGTTAAACGTCCAAGCTGTCCAGATTTTCAAAAACTAGCTAAGTACAGGACAAGTAAAACTTGTCCTGTCCAAGCTGTTCTGTAAAATTTTGACAGATTTGAACAAGAAATCTTTAGAACATCAATGACACTTAGTCACTGTTATTTAACATACCCAGCTTGCTTACAAGATAATTAAACATGTTTTCATCAAGAGGTTTGGTGAAAATGTCTTCAAGTTGTTCTTCTGTGGAAATAAAACTTACCTCCACATTACCTTTTTGGATGTGATCTCTGATAAAGTGATGTTTGACTTCAATATGCTTTGTTCTGGAGTGGAAGACTGGATTGTTGGAGATAGCTATGGCACTTGTATTATCACACAGAATAGGAATTTTCCTATGTACAAGACCATAATCCTCAAGCTGATGTTGCATCTATAGAATATGCCCACAGCAGCTTCCAGCAGCAATGTACTCAGCTTTAGCAGTAGAAGTAGAAACAGAATTCAACTTCTTGCTGCTCCAGCTTATCAACTTACCACCAATGAGTTGACATCCACTTGTTTTGCTTTTCCTGTCTAGCCTGCAACCTGCAAAATCAGAATCTAAATAACCTATTAGTTCAAGGTTGGAGACTTTGGGATACCAAAGACCAAAACCTGGTGTACCCTTTAGGTATCTAAAGATTCTTTTGACAGCAGCTAGATGTGGTTCTTTTGGATTAGCTTGAAACCTAGCACATAAACACATAGAAAACATAATATTTGGTCTACTAGCAGTTAAGTATAGCAAGCTCCCAATCATGCCACTATAAGCTGTTACTGAAACAGCTTTGCCACAGGCATCAGCATCCAAACTTACATTGGTTGCCATTGGGGTTTCGATGGGAGAACATTGATCAAATTTAAACTTTTTCAAAATATCCAATGTATACTTTCTTTAATTAATAAACATTCCATTTGAGGCTTGTTTAACCTGTAACCCCATAAAGAAAGTAGGTTCACCCATCATGCTCATTTCACACTTGGATTTCATGAGCTAGTGAAAAGTTCTTGCATAACTTTTCATTAGTAGAACCAAATATTATATCATCCACATAAATCTGAATAAGCATAATATCAATTTTCACCTTCTTATGAACAATGTGGTATCCACTTTACCTCTGGAATAACCATTGCTCATAATGAAATCAGTAAGAGTATCATACCAGGCTCTAGGTGCTTTTATGTGACCATAGAGAGCTATGTCCAACTTATAGACAAAACCTGGATGTTGTTCACTTTCAAAACCAAGAGGCTGCCTGACATATACCTCTTCTTGCAGCTTACCATTCAAAAACGCACTCTTAACATCCATTTGAAATACCTTCATGCTCTTGTGGGCAGCATAGGCTAGAAACAAACAAATTGCTTCTAACCTGGCCACTAGAGCAAATGTTTCTTCATAATCTATGCATTCTTCTTGCCTATAGCCTTGAGCAACCAGTCTTGCCTTATTTCTAATAACTTGACCTTGCTCATCCATTTTATTTCTAAAAACCCACTTGGTGCCAATTATTGTTTTACCTTTGGGAACAGGGACCAGTTTCCATAATTTGTTTCTCTCAAACTAATTGAGGTCTTCTTGCATGGCAGTGATCCAATTGGCATCTCTAAGTTCATCATCTACTTTCTTCGGCTCCATCAGGGACACTGTAAGGTCTACCTAATACAGATCTATCTAGACGCGGAACCGTCAAAGAGTGCGAAATCCTCTTTAACGGGTAGACGAAAACAACTCTCACCTGGAACACGGAGACTATCAACGAGCTGCACGAACTACACAAGAACGCACCTACTAGAAGATTCTCTCCGAAACGACACTAACACTGACGATAATCTCGAAATCGCTTAATGCTTAATCACTCTCGAATTCTGCAAAAAGTCTGATAATATTTCGAGTCTATCCCTAATTATAGAGGCTAATTCGAGTCTTTCATACGCCAAACTCAAATCTGGCCCAAGGCCCATTCGAGTTTGTCCTCACAGACATTCTCGAATCTGCCTAAGTAAGCATATTCGAATCTATCTAACTGACCCATTCGAATCTGACCTAGATTCGAATCCTAGTCCTTAGACATTTCGAATCTACTTTTTCACATACTTAACTTAGTATTGAAACTTACGTTTTTAACTTATGTATGATTTTATCTTTGATCATTATGTTTGAACTTCTTGTAATAAGTTACATCAAGTTCAAACACATAATCAACAATAAATATCAAACATATATAAACATATATATCAAACACGTGCTCAACCACACTGTTGGATCACTTAGACTGCTATCGTCACACAGGGTGTACCAACAGACTCCCCCTTGACGATAGCTTCTAACAATTCAAACATTTGATTAAGTACTTTGTTTATTATTTATTCAAACTGCTGCCAGCATACAAACCCTTTTCAACACACACTTTAACTACATTCTCATACTTTCTAGCCTCACCATCCATATGAGTGTCGCTTGAGATCTTATGAGCATGTAATATTTGAAGGTCATCTCTAGAAAGGTTTACCAGGTGAAGAGGATCATAGACTCTAAGAATCACCTTTTCTTCAAAATCTTCCATCACGGCTTCTCCCGTTTCACTCTCCACATACCACCAGTTTAAGTTTTTCATGACGTTCTGTGGCATTGGCTTGAGAGGCACCTTTCTCAGACATCTTACTGGTCTGTACTGTATCTTCATCCATGGACGCCCAGTTAGAGGATCAATCCGAGAATGATCCATTACTCGTTTTCCTATCCTCGGATTTAGACGTTCAAACTTCCTCGACCTTCCTTCTTTTCTTATGATATTGGCAATTATTTCTGCGTAAGGGTCGTTGCCGATATTGATTAGTTCTCTCCAAGCTAACGCTTTTATCTCAATCTTTGGCAATGAGTTGAAGACTTTCAGAGATCTTCTGAGGTACTGGAGCCCATCTTTTCTTTTGATTATGAATAGCTGCAGTTCTCGATCGAAGAACCAGCTTAATATACTTCCTGACAGCTTTCCAGTACCCGGAACTTTCATCTTCTTCTTCAACTGTAACTCCTTCTGCTCTGCCCTGAACCATAGCTTTCTTTTCTCTTCATTTGTCAGCTCTCTTGCAGGCTCTTCTATTGATGAATCAACATTTAAAGCAGCATGGACTACTTCTATGTTAAAAATATCATTTCCTTCTATCACATACGTATCAGTGATTGGATTTCGCTGAACGACGATCTCATTGGCTTCATCATCTTCGTCAGCACAAACTTCATCATCGGACTTCCAATCCGTTATGTCTTCAGGAACAAATTCTCCCTCTTCTAGTTCCTCCATATCGTCCTCAAAGTCAAAGCCCAAGTCCATCGGGTCGTCATCGAGATCCATAAGTGCATCGATCATCTCATTTATCTCAGACTCTGTAGGTTTGGACGAACTGGCCTCTCCTTCTTTAGCTCCTGATTGACTCGGCTCCCCCTGAGACTGAGCATCCTGAGCAGCAGAAAAATCTACTGGCTCATTCTGTCTTTGAGTGCTGGGATCATTGCCTTGGTCATCTTCATTATCATCATCATCCCTCGGCCGCTCCACTTGATCACGGCAGGATGTCTTCCCCTGAGCCTGTATATTTTTCATTAATTGCTCAACTAGGGAGCGCATCGATCTTAGCTCAGCTGCTTGATCAGCGACAAAAGTCTTTAACTCTAAGTTCTCTTCCTAAACTTTTTCCACAATCTTCTTCAGGTCGGCATTCTCGGTATCTAGATTTGCATTGTGCTTCTGAATCTCACCGATTGCCGTCGTTAGGCCTAAGATCTGGATCTGTTGGAAGTCAACTCGAGCTTTTAGCTGCAAAAACCTTTGATTTTCTGTGTATGTGGATGAGGTGGATGGGATGGATTGAATTGGAGTTGGAATGATGGGCGATGGGATATATGGTTCAGCATGTGGTGGTGATGGTGGTATGGTAGATTGGGTAGGCGGAGGTTGGACTGTTTCAGGCTGTGCTACTAAAGCGGAAGTAGCTCCTTGCATAAAGCAATGACGCTTAGCCCTCTGCCTCGTCACTAATGGAGCAACGTCTTCTTCTTCGAAATCCGAGTCATCAGACTCTAGTGATGCTCTCCGCCTTGAAGCTTCTTCAGACACTACTAACCTGATCCATAAGTTCCCATTTGAACAGGAGGTTCTGTAGATACGGACTCTAGAGCTTCAACCTCTATCTCCTCCATATCTTCTGACTCAGTTGCTGATGATGACAAGTCATTACCTGTTTGCTCCGGTTCATATTCATCAACAGCCCTCAGGACATCATCTTCTCCCTCTGGAGGCTCTAGCAATTCTCCAACTAACGCTGCTGATATTTCTTCATTGGCATGAGGACCAGCTTCCCAAATTTCATGTAGTGTTTGACACAACTGATAAGATTCAATTGGGACATTCGAAGGGCCTGCCTCTTGTGCCTCTTGCTGTTGACTTGTAGAGGGCCGACTTGCCTGAGTTTGACTCGCGGATGTTCGTTGTCGTCTCCTTTGTTGCTGGGCACGCGGTTGTTGTCGTTGTTGTTGTGGCTGTCTAAGTTGAACCTCTACTTCACCTGCCCAGTTGGCATTATCCGGTGCTTCAAAGTTCCTGTCTATAACTGCCCCAAACAATGGTCGTTCGACTGGAACTCCCAACCTTCCTCTATGCGAGGAGCAATCAGCAAAAATCCTTTTGTCCATCACCGCTACGCTTTGGATCTCATTTAGCTGCGGCAAATTTGGCAAAGAGTGCCTGATGAGCATCATTATGAAACGAGGATATAGGAGAAATTGTTGCTGCTCTGGAGCCGTAATTTGATGAACGAATTCCGAGAAAAACATTTCAGAAAAGCTGAAGCGGCGATTATAAACTAAAGCGATCATCCCGGATTGGATCTTCGAGACGATATAATCGAATCCAGCTTTCTTGGCCGCAAAACAGACCATAAACACATGTGCCAAAAATCGCCATTGACCAATAAGCCCACTCTTCATGTAAGATGTCTTCGTAACATCTAAACTATATCCCATTCTCAGAAAAGCAGCTTGCCTAATACTTAAGGGAAAGTCAATAGGCCCATTTTCTTCTTCTTGAGAACCCAGCTGCAGAACCTGACGCAGCATATCAGCAGAAAAGACTAGCGGCTGTCCAGCTATTCTAGTCCTTAGAACTGTCGGGGTGACAGTGCAATCAACTTGTAGATGCTCGTAAAACTGCCGTACATATGGAATAACAATTTGAATGTCATGAGACAATGCAAATGCAATCCTAGACTCCACTAGGAAATCCATCATCTGACGAAAACCCTGCGGCTCAGGGATATGATGGTCGGGGGGAATGACCATATTATGCTTAGGCACGAATACTCGATCAGCCATATCTGCACAATAGTTAAACTATTAGAATTTTTAAAAGTCAATAAACTTGCCTAAATTCAAATTTGTTTTATTTTGAACTTGTTTAAGTACAAAATCCAACACAAAAGAATTTCTACAAGTTTAATTAAATTTAAATTGAATAATTCAAATATAATGACAGATTCGAACAAGCATATTCGAAGAAACCCCTTTTCGAGTTTGATGTCGAATCTAATGACCTTCTCGAGTTTACTGACAAACTCGAGACTGGTCAGGAACAGATTCGAACGCGTCGGCTAGCCTCAACACCAAACACTATGATTTTAACCATTTTGAACTTAGAAAATCACATACATTAGTCCAACTAGGTTCTAATCACAGATATTTGCCTTTAATTTGACTTTTTACTGGTCCAAACTTTGTAATTTTGAAAAACACGATTTCGACCATCAAACCTTCAAAAATTGGTGATTTTGACTTAAATGGTGTATAAAACTACTTAAATCTTGTACAAACCAGTTGTTTATACCTAGATGTATCAGTAGAATCGAACACTCAAGCAAGAAACTCGACAAATAGTGGTTTTTAGTGAAAACGGTAGACTCGAGGAAATAGATTCGAGATCGCTGGATAGATTCAAAGGCACAGATTCGAAAACAGGTAAGAGTAATGACGATTACTGTTAACCTATTTATAACACCTACCTTCGAGTCTAATGACAGATTCGAATCTACTGACAGATTCGAGATCAGCCGATTTCGAGTTTTAACTAAACTCGAATTACCCCAAACACTTAGAAAATTTCAAAAATTTTGAAATAAATTCAACTTTTTCAACCTTTTCAACGTTATTGTGTAACGGAATAAACTATGCCAAATCCTTTACCCTAAGCACAAGATTTCACGCAGTGTTTATTTTAATCAACTATGAATGCACCCTCAGTTATTTTTGACCTTTTTCCTAAGAAGAATAAAAAATAAAATAAAATTAAATAAACTAAGGTAAAATTAAATAAAATAAAAATAAAAATAAGTAAAAAATTAAATTTTTAAAATTTTGACCAAAAATTTAATTTAGACTTAAACTACACTTATTTAAAATTTACAACCTATGATAAACACTAAACAAATTATTTTTGATGAATAAAGTCAAAGAAAGGTTCAATCAGATAGCGGTGTCAGATACACACTTTCAGTACTTAAACTTTCACACTTAGGAATTTTTGATTCCTTTGATTGTTTGTTGTGAAATACTCATTTAGCCGATTGTTGGTATTTACCCCTTTAAACATGCTACATTTCTGAATATCCTTGGCATTTTTATTTATCATGAAATTATCTTACGTGACTCAGACATAGACATACTGTTATGATCAAGGCATACAGACAATGATTCTAACTTGTTGGTATTTGCAAACTTTCTTTAAAAGACAAACATCGGACACAGGTCTGTATTTTCATACAACAAAGTGTCTTAGATTGACTTAAGGTTTATTTTTAAAGCTAGCAAGACAGCGGTGACAGGTCCGACCCCACCGATCAAATCGGTACCTCACCTGGCCGTCTCTTCAAGAAATAGTAGTAGTAAGCACATGAAAAAAGAGAAATAAAAAATAAGTAATTGATAAGAGGTTGAGTAGTTGTAGTAAAGAAAGAGAGTAATAATAATAACATGGTTTATATTATGTGCCGGACTTGCAGATCAACCTTACCAACGACTGACTTCAGTACTACAACAAAATGATTAATTACAAATTCTTTTTTTTTAAGATATATGAAAATTTTGCACAATTTAAATTATTTAAATATTACTTTTTACAAATATTGTACATGTTTTTCTTTGCTAACTTTTTAGATTTGATAAATAGATATTTATAACTCGTGATTTCTAATTATAAGAAATATTAAGTATTTAAATTATTTATTTTTTCAAAATGATGATCGCTTAGCTATTATTAGTTCTTACTTACAAACACTCTATTTGAAATTTATAAAAACTACGAAGATAGAATTACAACTTTTCATTTCATAATAAATTTTGACGTATTCATAAATATAACAGTTATTATATAATTACAGATTGAGCTCGACAATATTTAAATAAAAAGAGGGAGAGGAAAACACACACACACACACACACACACACACACACACACACACACACACACACATATATATATATATATATATATATATATATTACACGTATACGGGTTATATTAATTAATATAATTAAATATAGCTCCATTTTTTTGTTGCATATGTTAAAATTTAATTTTCTAACCGATAAAATAATTAAGAAAGGTATTTTTTTTTTTCAATGTCTATGTAATTTGACCATGTTAACATTACCAAATGTTTTTAAAATTTAATTAATATACAAACTTTTTTAATTAATTATACATATCTAAATATTTGGTGAATACTGCCAATATATTATAAGAAGTAGCACAGTACAAGGTGGACAGAAAGTTTTCAAACACAATTATGACATTTACTTTTCTTCTTTTGGTGGCAAATTTGTCCTTGGTTTATTACAATTTTAAGACAAAACAAATAATAAGGTTTTTAATATATATATATATATATATATATATATATATATATATATATATTTTAATTACGTATTAAATGAATCTCTTATCAAGTATATGTCAAAATTTATGTTTTCTGTACTCACTCATGTTGATTATATTATTTCTGTATTTAATAATTGCAGGTATCAAAATTCTTACTAGCTTGTTTTGTCTTTAGTTATTTTGTCTCATATACCAAAAGAAAAAGAAAAGAAAAGAAAAAAAAGAGAAAGAAGGTTAACCGTATAAAAAATAATGTTAATTGATTCTTAAATGTAAAAAGCAGGAATTGTAAAAAGCAGGAATTAACCGTACAAAGAAAGTTCATCACGTATTAATGCAATGTCGTTTTTTTTTTTTTTATCAATTTATACAACGAAATCGTTTTTAATATGTTTTATGTAACAACGTTTGTATTTATTATGAAAACATGCAACTATGTTTTCATTTGCTTATCAATTTGTACCACTAAATCATTTGTAAAATGATTTATGCAACAACATTTGCATATATTATCAATGCATACATACAACGTTTTCTTTTTTATACTAATTTCTGCAATGAAATCTTATTTCAACACAATTTTATAAAATGATATATGAATTTGTTATCAAAACATATAACATATACGCTTAATAATCAACACGAATACTTCAACTTTTAATTAAAAATCCATTTGGTCCGTAAAGTTACCATCAATATGATGTTTGGTTTCCGTAATTTTATTACAGGAAGCAACTTACTTTTGTTGCAATCTTTATATTTTCTATAAAGGATGACAATGCATGTAAACTTTAATGGTTAAAATGTCGTAGTTAAAAAACTTGTAATCCCAAGTCTCTGGTTAAAAAACTGCAGAGACTTAAACGGGGTCATGGTTGTAATTGGTAATAATCATTGAAATTTAAAGTTGTGTTTGGTAGAGAGAATCGAAGAGAAAAGAAAATGAATACAAAATATTAGTTAGGAGACGTTGTATATATGAATTCTCAAGTTGTATTAATATATAGGTTAAAATTCAATTATTTCAGTTTTCTAGTAATGGTTGAGAATTAAGTAGAATCTAAAATTGAGAAAATAGAATTACAATAGCCATAAATTGTTTTTCAAATTTTATGGTCTAAAAAACCATAAATTTTATCGTTATTTTTTTTCGATTCTCTCTACCAAACACAGTCTAATAATAATTTTTTAACATAAATGTTTAATTTTTTATCACGTGGCCGGTTCACCTTTTAAGGTAAACGATTAATTTTCGTCGTAGGGATTATCAGATTACCATTTAAAGTAAACGGTTAAATTTTACAACATGATCAGTTATTTTGATATTCATTTTCGCCTTTGTCCATGATATTTTAACGAGGATGATGGTGGTAATATAAATTAAGGTAGTCATAAAGTCTAATAGTTTTTCTGCTTAACCCATACTATATTATGGGGAAAGGTGACATCAATTTATATACACGTAAATATATTCATGTAGGATTTTAAGGTAAATACAAAGTAATAGATGACCCATTAAACATAGAGGTTGTGTGTTCTGATTATAAATTCAAACCTCATTGCATAAATCGTGTAAAAAATAATTTTGTTGCAAAATTGATTGAGAAGGAAAACGTTATTGCATATTTTGATTAAAAAAATACAAATGTCATTATAGAAATCAAGTTACAAATGATTTCATTACATAATTTGATAATAAAAAAAAAGTGAAACGTTGTTGTATAAATATGATGTTGCCCTTAAAAGAGATAATTCGATAAAACCATATAACATAATAACTTTTTTTTTAAATATTAAACCTTATATAAACAAGACACACTAGTTCTTGATTTTTTTTCGTTTCTACTTTTAGAAACTTAAATGTGAATCATATATACAAATAACTATTACATAAATGGGTTTAATATTAAAAAAAATCAAATGTTTTCATGTTTATTATTGTTTCATCCCTTTATTTTATTTTTTCCTAAGAAATTTTTCAAATTAATGTTCTCATTCTGATTTTCAGAAAAGATTTGTTTATTTTCATAATCAACCCCTATGTATTTACACAAAAAACCAACATGTTTTCACTCTTTTTTTTTTGAAAAGTTCTGAAACTTGAATACATTTTTGAGGGGGGAAAAAATTCTAAAAATCACAAACAAATAAATAACTTGAATATTTTATTGATAAAAGAGAGACTAGACCACAAAACCTGAAAAACATGTTGGTTTTCTTCGTATAAAACCCAACATAAATTGTCAAATTATTTCTTATTACATATCTAAAAATAATTTTTTACTTTTTTTTATCATTTCTAGCAACATTATTTATTTTTTTATTATTAATAGCATCAATTTTTTTATTTTTCATGATTAATACAATCGACTTTTGTATTTTATATTGTTAATAGCATTAACTTTTGTATTTGTGTAATCATTTATAACAACCTTTTAACTTTTTGTTATAAATGGTAAAAATTAGAAAATATAACAGTTAATGCTATTAATTATAAAAAATAAATAATATTGCTATAAATGCTAAAAAATCATAAAATTGTTATTTTTAGCAATTGTCCCTACATACATACCCATTATTTTGCATTTATACTCTTCAAAATGTTACAACATTCAATATTGTTTTTTAAATTAATTCTTAATTTACTTGTTTTTTTGGTGATATTATGAGATTTAGAAGAAGTATATATGAAATTCCCTATATGTACATGTTTGTGTATATTATACTTTGGATCTCTGTAATATGGTAAATGATCATAAGAGTGTAAAAAATGTATTAATTCAATAATTTTATAATATTTTGAGTCATAAGCATAAATTTAAATATTTTAAAAATAAACATTTAATTCTATAAAATTAATTAATATAAAAAATATAGGCCGGCAGGTCTTGGAAAACATCAGAAGGCTTCTCGGGCAATCAGGAAGCAATTTCTTGTTATGTGTTTTCCAACCATTTGGATGGCTTCAAGAGCTACCATCAAACCTATATATAAAGTTATATTATAAACATAATCCCCTCATAACCAATAAAATATCACTACAAAACTATTAATTTTATACACGGATCATCAATTATCAGAATCGTCTTTAGATGAGAGAGATTTGTAGTCTTGAAACTCGAGATATTGCTGCGGTTCAACCTCACCATTCAATTGAGTAACAGAATCTCGATTACATGGTTTGATTGAGCCGCGCCAATATCGCGCCTTGTCTATGGCCTTCGAGTGAGTTACCCGAAACGGATTTACGAATTTTGAAGGTACAAAAACTACAAATTAGCAAAAATGTTTTACCTTTTCTTTTTCTTTTTTTTTTCTGGCACTTTATGGTATCATTTGACTTTCCAAAACAACATATCAAAAGTCTGGTAGATACAAAAGCTCATGAAGATGCCAATAAGGGAAGTGCATTGGTTTTTTTAATTTGGTACTGTACAACTCATAAATGAATGAGTTGGTCATCAATTATGCAATTAATAGCTAGCTGAATCTAGTAATGCATCACAAAACATTAGCTCACTACATGCTACTCATCTTGACCAAAATTCAATGCTGGAATTCAAATCTTCATACAGGTGTCATTTCAAAAGCACCAAAACTTTCAAACAAATAAAGTATTAGCTTTTTTATCTAATAAAATACTGTTATGGCTATTTACACCCCCCTTTAGAGTGAAGGGAGTACTCCGCTTCCCGAAATCCATCTTTCTGTACACGTCAGCGCCACATCAGCTTTTCTCTCTCCACCTTTCCCCACCTTTCTCCACCTTTCTAACTAGGAAATACTCATCTTTCTTAACATTTCCATCTTTCTTAATTTTTTTAACATTTTAATTAAGAAAACAATTATTAAAACTAAAATAATTAATTTTATAAATATTTAAAAATTATTACATAAGCTAAACATTAAAAATTACTGAATTAAAATAAAAAAATACATAACAATAAATAAAAACTAAAATTACGAATGAACATTAAAAAAAATACAAACTAACCGTCTAAATTAAAATTAAAATTACAAATGAACGAAACAACAATCACGAAACTAAATAAAAAAACACAAACATTTACGAAACTATAATAATAAACAACAATAAAAATAAAAAAATTATAAAACTAAAATTATATATATATATATATATATATATATATATATATATATATATATATATATATATATATATATATATATATATATATAGTGTGTGTATACAGCGTGTGTTTGTGTTGAAAAAAAAGAAAGAAAGAGGGGTGGGTGAAGAAGCGGGGTCACGCGGGGAGGGGAAGCCGGGGAGGAGTCGGAACAGCGCGGGGCCGGGCACCGGGGGTGGTGTTCCCGGCGGCTTCACGCAGACGTGGCAAGGCCGCGCCCAAGCGGCTCCGGTACTCCCATCGCCCTTAGATTAAGATAGAAAGGGAAAGGGAGAAAATAGGATAGGCATTATAGGAGAAACGATGAGAGAGAAATGTGAGTGAGAGTTTCAAATCATCCAGGTGGGTGTACATCACATTGATAGTGTAGAGAAGGGGTGTGCGTTTAGAATTTCTCAATAAAAATAACACCTGAGATCCATGCAGAAAGTCGTCTTTTAGGCCTTCCGGCCAATAAACAGTATGTTATAACCCAATCGATACAAGCTTCAAACTGAATTCTTACAAACTCTATTGTGAGCATTTTGATGCCTAGGTGACAAATTCAAGAACCTTGGATCATGTCGGAAAAATGACAACAAAAAGGGGGCTTACCATGGAAGTGAAGAAGCAGATTCTTTTGTGCTACAAAAAAAAAAATTAATAATAAATAAAAATAATGAAAAAGACAAAGAACAGGAGACTGTTTACTGAAGAAGCAGAAGTGGTCCATAACAAGTAGCTTTGATCATAAATTGTGAGCAGGCCTAACTGGGAGCATATGCATTGTCCTAGTGGGGCTATATTAACTTGCTAGTAGCTACTACTCCATAAATTTTAGATATAGAGTTGATGATAATTGATAGATTATGATGATTATGGTTATGATGATGATGATGACGATGCAGGCTGCGCCGACCGCGTCTAGTAATGCACTGCAGCATTTATTGCTCAATTCGTCGACTATCAAATAGGCCAAAGTACTAGATTTTAAATATCATCATCCTAATATTCCAGGTTCAACTGCAGTTTTTGCCCAAATAATAGTCTACATTCAATAAAGATTCAAACCCCACTACTTCCTCATCTCTGTGTGTGTGTGTGTGTGTGAGAGAGAGAGAGAGAGAGAGAGAGAGAGAGAGAGAGAGAGAGAGAAGAGAGATGTAAATGATCTATATCAATAAAACCTGTTCCTGAAAAACCAACGTAAAAGGAAAGTCCCTAATGGCAAAAACAAGAAGACACTGAAGTTATGTGTAAATCAAGGTTTTATTGAACTAGAGAGACCAGCAGTGGAAGTTGTACCTTTTAGAGTTATAGTGGATATGGCTTATTTAGTTATGGGGAAAGTGCTACCCTAAATTTATAATTTTTGAGTTACCAAAATTAGGCAGGGAATTGTCAACCTTATAAGGTAATTCATAGAAGCCCTAAAGATTTATTAGGATGGGATTTTAGAGTTTAGAGTACATACTCTGTTCTTTGACTATGTGAATACTGCACTCCTAAAAATAGTATAAAACACATCCTAGATAAAGAATATAGACAGATTAACTTATGTTTTTTCAATTGAAATGAATGTATTTTTTGATGCATTTCCATAACTAAATATGGTGTCAAAGCAATAGTTCTTTTGGTCCTATAGAAGAGATTCAATCATTCAATATGACCTTAAGAGCCAGGCAGTTGTGATACACACCATCAATGTGTAATTTGGAACCAAGTCCAAACACACATATATTTGTGGGTGGATACGGGGATCGTTTAGTTTAGTTCCAGGTCTCATCAACGAAAACCGATGTTTTGGGTCTCATCGATTCAGTTTCAGGTTTAAATGGAAGACATTCATCTCTAGATTTTAGAGGTAGAAGAAGAAAAAGGTGATCTTACAGTAAGAGGATAGCGGCTGATGATTATCTATGTACTGGTTCAGCACGAGTTCAAAGTTAACAGCAATATACCATGCCAGATGCATACAACTAGAAGCCTTTTGTCGTTTCATTAAAAGATGCTAGAATCACAATAACATGAAACATAAAATGTAAAAAAAGAATATGAATCCTGCATATAGGCTGCATTGTTTTCTGACAAAGTTCTCTAATTTGTATCTGTAACTGGGTTGGTTCATCAACTAAGAATAAACAATGGTGTAGCAAAACACAACACCCAGCCTACTGAATCACACTGGCTTCAGGAAGGAACTCTTAGCTAAGAAAAAATGCCACCAATATATATGAAAACAAGCAAAATTGGATGATAAACACAGCTGTACCAATTATACATGGACACAGCTAACACATACCTATCTCCAGAAAAGCACGATGGGCATCTTCCATTACCACCACCAAATGCTTTCTGAAGTATATATATGCTGCATTACATTTCCCAACTAAAAACTTTTAGGGATCATCGACACTGGCAAAACTACACAACTTAATTCAACATCCTTCTTCTTCTACCTGCTTTAAGATCACTAGGGATTATAGATACATTATCTACATAAATCCCACCTTTCGAATGCGTACAATCTATCTGCTTCATAGAGAATCTGACTTCGGTCGCAGGATGAGATGCACTTACAATGAACTCGCCTACTTTGTACTCTATCCAGCAACCACGTTTATGATTTCCGTTTGTATCATCTTTTGCACAATCATCTAAAAAACATTCGGTAGATGCTTCTTGACCATCTAAAGTGGACATCTCAAATTTTACAGGCTTTATGTCCCAACCATGAGTGTGTTCGAAATAGCAAACACGTCGCCCCAACCTTTTGGAGAATCTGCCAAGGTGTATCCTGAATGACAATGTATATACATCAGCTGGAAAGGGGAACTTCAACGAACCGTCCACCTCGAACCACCATATTTGCTGCAAGTATGCCGCAATGTTAAACCTGCAACGTAGTTGTAAATCAGTACACAGTCCGTGTTAATAACCAACAATTTCTGTAAAAAAAAATAATAAAATACAAAAGTGGAAACCTCAGGAAGGATGTTGCAAAATACAAAGCCACGAAGAATACAAATAAACAAGCAAATTATAGGTGGACTATGACATACGATGCAGCATTGTAGCATGAGTGTCTGTATTTTCTTTGTTTCATTTAATAACTTATGCTCCCTATTTCAGCAAAATGGAAAAAAAAATTCTTGGAAAAAACAATCGAGTCAAATCATAGAAATCCTAATAAAAGATGCAAAAAATGAGAGAGTAATTTTCTAAGGTTAATCAGTTGGTTTCTTTTATTTTTATTGCGTTTCGTTTCTTCTCTATCACTACCTTTGCCATGTTCATTTAGAAGTACTCAATATACCAATATAATGAGAGGATTTTAATTATCCAACATGTGAAAGCCATACTGAACATATACAGAGAAACAGTGAAATCATTAAGAACTTGTTAGGGGAGGAACACCAAGTAAAAAATAGATAGTAACATATTTTCTGATCAACCTCAATGAATCACTCTCTTCAGTTGTTGGCTTTTTGCCATCTAAGAAACAACTGGAAGGGGTAGAGACAGAATTGTTAAAAGTTTTTCTGGTTAGATTTGAAAAGAGGGCTTATAGAGAGGAAGGTAGCACAGAGTAGAATGTGAGTGAGAGGGCATGTATTTACCAGTTAACAGTTCTTATAAGTTATAATACAAATAAACCATTTTGAGAGAGACGTCAATTGTGAACTGCTTAAACCATATACATACACAGACACATAACGATACAACAGACATGCTACAGACTGAACAAAAAGAGTAGATACACAACAAATAAGTTTAGATTAAAAATAAGCCCAAACTTTATTAATGTTGTCAAAGAGGTCCAATACGGTCCGTCACATTCTTTTCCATGCCTTGCATGACCCCTCACTACCAAATCAATAATGGGGTCATAAACGTAATTATATAAATTGACTACACAATACATATCAATTTGGCATTGTACAAGTAGACTGATGAAAACCACAAAGCACTTTACAACAGATATCTATACTAACAATGAAATCTATACATCAATACATAAAGAAAACTGTATATTGCAAGACAAAAGTTGGCATCGTGGACTTTCATTTTTCAGTTAACCCATTCATACTATTGATTATGGCCTGTTGGTCTTCATATCAACGTATATAATAAAGAGTGCTTATCCCATTGTTAATTTTAGAGGACATCACACTAAATTTCCCATCCCCTCAACCTCAAGTGCAAAATTGGATCCTAACTTGACATATTGGTGCTAGTCTCTACAAATTTGCAGTTTGATTAATCTAATCATGTTATATACTCGCACTAACTTAAAACAAAAGTGAAGTAAAAAATCATACAGAAGGGATCGGATCCAACCTAGATTCTTCGGTGGGAACCCAATTCCAGTATCTCCGATCTTCTATCCCTGTTATTGCCATTGCCTTTGCGGAAATTGACACACAAACTCTTCCAGTAACCTTATCCAACCATACTTCCTGCAGTATCACATATTACATTGAACTTATTCAAAAAACCCATTATTATACTTTCATCATCATAGCATTTTAAGCACTACACATTTCACTAACAAAAAGATGCAATACTTAAGGTTTTAGATGTAAATCACATGAATTATAATCCATCCATTCACATCAGTTATACAAATTAGGGTTCAGTTCCAATTGCATACAAAAACATATAATTCAATAAAATAACAGAACTTGAAACCCTAAAACCAGTAATCTGATATAAAAACGAAAGGAAATAAGACGCTTGCCTTATTACCGTCGTCGAAGGGGATAGGGCGAGAGAGGAGGGCAAATATGTCTTTTTTACATAGGTTTTGGTACCGCTCAGGAGGCATTAGGTCGAGCAGATCTTGGTAGTTCTGTGGAAGCTTGGATTCCCAAACAGTGTCCGATGAGGCAGCGCCGCGGAACGCTCGGTTGAGTCGTGCTAGGTTACATATCTCCGGCGGCGTAAGGTACATAAAAACACACGCCACGCAATTCTCCGGTATATCTCCGAGCCCCGTTCCGTTGCTTGTGATCGAGCCGGTATCGGTCAAATTGGACAACGAGGCTCCCATACAAAAAATGTTAGGCTTTGGTGATGGTTTCAGGTGACAGTTGGCGGTGGTGATGCGGCGGTGGTTGGTTGTGGCGGGAGGGACGAGTGTAGAATAGAAATTTTGGGGAAAAGCTTTTTCTGTGAGGGAAATGCCATTCTGGGTTTGTGTATTAATTATTTTATTATATTTTGTGTCAAGACAAAGATTTTGTTTTCGAAGACAAATGTCGGCCATTTTCCAGAAATCATATTATCAGACCCGTAATCATTTTGTAAGTTTTCTTCAAAATCTAATAATTTATGTTTGATATTCATTGATTTGATTTCCCTTAAAAAAAGGTTTTAATTAAAATCAAATTACCAGATAACATAAAATACAAATATTAAATTGTTAACAAATTTTTAATCTTTGCACCCTTTCATATTTATTTTTCTTCAATTTCTTTGGTTATTTATAAAAATAAAGTAATATTTTGACCTAATATTTTTTTTAGCGGCAAACTATCTTACTACTACTTCTAAACTACTCATTTTACCACAAGACTTACTTTCTTGTGTTATTTTTTTTTTTCTTATTTTAGTTTTAATACATTTTTTGTCATACTTAATTTGGCTCCTCTACATGGGATGGATGAACCAAAGTCATAAAAGTATAATAGTGTGATCATTTTTCATAAAGAATTTAAACAATAGATATTAATTTCATTTTTTTATTAATTTGGTCAATCTGACACTTATTCTTTCAAGATGATTGGACTTTAGTTTTTATGATAAAATATAAATCATCCGATACAATTTACAACTTTGATTTTTAAAAATTTTCTTTTGTTTTAAATGGTACATGTCTGTATCACCACAACGCGTCCAAGGGTACTTCATTTTTATACAAAGTATAACGTATATCTACACCCTCTTGTAGTCTTGTGTATTTACTTCAAAGGATGTGTGTTCATTAAACATTAAATGATGTACTGTAATTGGTTTTTACATAAAGAATTTAACAAAATATTAAGTTTCAACCATACATCTAATCATGAATTGATTTTTAGATAAAGAGTTTATTGATATTTTGTTTGTAACCAAAAAAATCCAGACATAAACTTCTAGCCGCAGGACTTGATCAGAAAATAAATTTTAATTCACTCATGTTAAATTTCACAAAAAAAATTATAAAAAACAAAAAAGAATCAACGATATGCATTTTATGAAAGTGTATTCTATATTTATATTTAACTGCATGATTTTGAATTTATTTAAAAAAAAATTTTCTATAGTTTTTTGTTAAAGAATTATATGTATACACATTTACCTCGTTAACAGTAATTATATGAGTGTTAAAATTATAGATGAATATGACAAAATCAAATATACAAGGGGGGTCAAAGGTCAATGGCATAAATAAATTTATAAGTTTTTTAAACTTTTTGAAAGAAAATGACAAAATCAAATATACAAGGGGTGAAAAGTAAAAACTGAAACATCAAAATATATACACGCCCAGTGGGACTCGAACCCACAATCGCCTGATTAGAAGTCAGACGCCTTATCCATTAGGCCATGGGCGCTTTTGCTTTTAAGTTCAACAAATAAGATATAAATAACACTTCTTTATCTTTCAAACGACAGCAATTTTAGAGTTTTATTTTTCTGGATTTTTTGCTTTTAGACTTTACCTCTACAGAAATATGAAAGAAAAAAAAAAGAACCTAACCAATTCAAAAAGAAAATACGAGAAAAAAATATGGAGGAAAGAAATATGAAAGAAAGAAAAAGAAGAGAACAATACTTGTGTTTGTGTTCTTAAATCAACAGAAAATAAACAGGACTAAAAGAAAGTTTATCTTTTTGAAGAGGAATGAATGAAAACAAAAAACATTTGTTTCTTCGTATTAGACATATCTTCATCAACCTTTCTTTCTCTTACAATCTTTCCATATTTGGAAGGAAACTTTTGGGAAAAAAAAATCTCTCATAATTTCCTTCCTCTTCTCTTGTTTTTCTTCCCTAAAAATGGTAAATTTTAACAACTTTTTTTTTGTTTCCTTTATTTTCCTAGCAACAGACTTTCCTTTTTCTGTTAATATTAACAACTAAAGGGTAAGGGATTGTTTGGTGAGTACAAAGATTTCATATTCTACATGTATTTATGCAGCACAACGAGTAACACTGGCGACTAACACCATGCACCTCTTCTTACCTGAAGTACGAACATGTAACAAGCATACAACTTCCTCGTGCATTTGCACATAACAAGTAAATTAATTGAGGTGAAATAATACTAACATTGGATTATCAGCTCCACGTCATATAGTCTCGATAACATTGGATCATTAAGTATAGCTCAAAAGTCTATCACATTGAAGCACAACAAAGAATACATGATATGTAATAATGTAACAACCCAACTTTTAGCCCAAATAAATATCTGATTATCGAACCAAAAATGTAATTTTATTACATTACTTTGAATTATAATTTAATTAAGTCTTTGAAATATTTTAATTAAATTATATAAATATTTAAATTATGATTTATGATTTAATAAATTATTAAGATAATTAAATAAAAGATATATAAGATACGAAAGTAATAGTGGGTTAAGTAGCAAACATAACAAGTTAGAGTATATAAACGGAATTTAAGTTTAGAAAATCAGATTTCTTTCTCTCTCTAGACTCTCTCTCTAAGATTTTCTCGCTCTACTCTCTCTCTACATCTCTCTAAGATTTCTTCTAAACCGACCGTCGGATCATCAAGATTTATACGTCATCGGGAAGATCTCGAAGAATACTACAAGAATATACGGTTGCATGTAGGATTACACACGAATTTGAGGTAATTATTGACTAAACTCCCTAATTTCAATATTAGATACCGAAACCTAGGATTAAATAGTAAGAAATTTAGGTTGCATGTTTAAAATTTCTGAAGATTATGGTAAATTTAAGTTAACAGAAGTATCAGAAACAAAATCTACGGATTAATTCATTCAAATAAGTTCAAAATCTGAAATTTTAAGTAAAAATGTGTTTTGACAAAAAAATAATCTATTTTGAATGATCTTGAATGAATTATGATGTTATGGATAAGGAAAATTGTATAAAAACACTTAATTAATGATAACACCACTTTATATTTCATTGCATGTTACTAAAAAGTGTTTTTGGGCAATTTTAATAAAAATCCGTAAGTTGCGACCTGCATATCTGCATGTGAACTCGGCGAGTTCCCAAGAACACTTGAATATTTCTTCAAAAATTCATAAGTATTGGATCCGAATTCGGTTGGGACCCGAATTCGGATGAGAACCGAAATAAGTTTTGGACCTGAAATAGAACCGAACTCGGATGTGTCCGGAATCCGGTTGTGGGTCCGTACTTCGGACGTGAACTCGGCGAGTTCACCAAGCCAACTCGGCGAGTTCTCTGCGCTTCTTGTACAATTCGAATGAAGTGTCAAAATTTCGGATGGTGCCCCATCTCGGTTCATATTTCGGATGACTCAATTCGGACCAACTTCGGATGTGTCATTTCGGATGATTTAGAACCGAATCTGGATAATCCGAATTCGGATGGTCCTAATCTGAATGCAGTATTTATAATTCAAAATATATATATACAACAGATTCCTTATATAAATATGAATGATCAAATATTGAAATCAAGATCTATAAAATTAAGAAATACCATCAAATAGAAATCATATGAATATATATATGCACGATCACATATGATCAGATTTCCGAAAATGCAATCTTATGAGACTTTGAGATTAAAGACCAACGAATGAACATTGAATTTATTATTCAAATGATTCTGAGGCTAATAAATATCAATAATGATATGATTAACAGATTGAGAGCAACTGAGCCAGAGCCAGAAAGTGCAGATAACCAGTAACAGTGAGTTGTAGATTTCATTTTAACTGCATATTATGTGAATTGAGACTTTTGTTGCATGATTCTGATTTATTGATATTCTGATCTTGAGCTTATTGAAATATTGTCATAGTATATTTACTATGATTTGTTGAGCTGAGTATTTCTTCTTCTAGATTCGATTCTTTGACGAGTCACTTGATTGTTAAGCTTAACACCATCACTATTGCTCAGTGTTGGGTTAATGTTAGGCTTATGATGTGCTGATTTACGTGATGAAAGCACAGAGGGTAGCTAGAGCTGAGCATTCCGATGATATCCATATAGAGCTTTTACTGGTAGCTAGCCCAGTACGTGGCTGATCCCCACTAATGATGCGTGTGTATGGATTTATCATCATCCGAGCATTCCTTATGATTTTGTCTAAAAGTCTCAAGAGCAACAACAGTTTTTATAACTGGGAGCTGAGCAAAAGTCGCGCATCAAAAGAGCATTAATTGGCCAATGACCCTTCGAGATTGAGCTGTGCATGAGCCTAGTGCAGTGCATATAGAGCTGAGCCGTGCATGAGCCGAGTGCAGTGCATGTGCTTCCGCGTTCATAATTGCATGTTAAATGTGAAATTCTACATTCTCACTAAGCAAATAAGCTTACCCGTTGTTGCATTATTTTTCAGGTAAAGGCAAAGGATTGGCTGGACCTAGTTCGTAGGTCAGGACTTTGAAAGAGCTTGAAGTGCATTAGAACCTGTTCCAATACCTTGGTACTTGATTGAAGATTTAGCTTTGGGGTTTGGGCTAGTTTACATTTGTGCTTTGATGTAATAGTCTAGATGTTTGTACCTTGCTACTTAAATTTGTCTCTGTTTATAATTTTATCTTAGTTTCATGATTGATATTGCGTTGCTACTGGGTCTAGACTTGAGACCTTTGAGAAATCAGAGGGTCTTACAGGATGGTATCAGAGCAATAGTTTGAGTGAATCATTGTATTACATGTAATACATGATCTCAAACTTGTGCAATGCTATAGTATCAATCATGACAGGATGGCTTGAACTAAGATAGGTTTCAGAGACTAGTAGGACGGGACATGAAAGGGTACAATGTGCTAGGCTAATGATCTAAACATTTAGTGATTTGAATTTCAGAGCTATGTCAGGAGAAGGTGGACCATCAGGTGGCATGACCCCAGAGCAAGTCCTGGAAATGATGCAACAACTAATAACCCAGAATAATGAGCAACAAAACAAGTTTATGCTAGAACAAATTGAATCAATAAAGAAAACTGAAAAGAGAAATAAACATAAAAAGAAGCAAACTGAACAGTCAAGCGAATCTGATTCTGATAATGAGCACGTCAATAAGCGAGTTGTGCAGCCAAAAGGCTGTAGATTCAAAGACTTCAAAGCGAGTGGTGCCTTAACGTTTGAAGGCACAGTAGATCCAATACAAGCGTTAGATTGGATAAGTCATACTGAAGAGATCTTCAGTATCTCAGAATGTCTGGACAGCAACAGAGTTAAGTTTGCTACAGCACTGTTCGTTGGAGCTGCTAGAGCCTGGTGGAAAACACAAAGGAGCATCTATGGTGAGGAAACAATTATGACACTGGATTGGGAGCAGTTCTTGGAGATGTTCAACGCCAAATACTGTCCAACGAATAAACAAGACGAACTCGAGATGCAGTTGATGCAATTGAAACAAGGAACTAAGACCGTTGATGAATACGAGCATGAGTTCTCGAGACTTTGCGGCTACTCGTCATATCAAGTAGCAACGGAAGAGCGTAAGATAAACCGATTCAGACTGGGTCTGAATCCAACATATAGAAGACAAATGAGCAGCATCAAGTTTACGACGTATCTCAGCATAGTGGAAGCAGCAAGGATGGTGGAGCGAGAATTCACAGATTCGAGTTGTGAACCCGTGATGATGGCTATAAGTCCTACATGTCCATCTCCACCTAAGAAACAGAAGTCTAGTAGATTCTTCGGTTCATCCAAGTCTAGTCAGCAGCAGTCGCAAGCATCTTCTACACCTCAGAAGACTAGAGTTTATTCCATACAGTCAGGAGCGCGACCGTGTAAACGCTGTAACAAATTTCATAGCGGACGCTGCAACCCTATAGATGTGACCTGTTACACTTGTAACCGGATTGGACATGGAAGCGACGAGTGCCCAGAAAGAAGCGATGTATGCTACAACTGTGGTGAGCGTGGACATTATGCCAAACATTGCCCGAATACACGCGTGCTTACTAATCCTGAACAACCAGTTGGCAGAGCAATTCAACAGAGTACTACAATGATACCTACAGCAAAGGCGCGAGCTTTTCATATTACTGCTGAGGATGCCGAGGAGACACCAGAGACGCCAAAAGACCACAATGGTAACTAATACTAAGTTTCTTATATGCTAAAATGATTTAATTCTGTTACCATATGAATTTCAATTCCAACATAAGTAGTGAGTTAACTGTACAACCCTGTCATCGATAGTGAATAATGCGGATGACATATGGGTTGTATCAGTTGAAGTTACGATATAAATACATGTCCAATAAGAAATTATACCTATAGGCAATATAGGTGTTGTAATCTGAATCATGTATGATTCAAAACCCGAGAGAAATCAAAATATAATCCTAAACACCAGCTACTTCATAAATCCTTGTAATCTAAATGATTACAGCGTGTCTTATAATGAGACAGAGGTAGAAGTTGCTAATCCAATAAATATTAATGAGAAGAGTATCTAAATCAAGTAATTAAGCACCTAATGACAACTTGAACGAGAATCAAAGAAGTCAGAGGAACAAAGCGAGAGTGATAAAGAAATAGATTGAGATCTTTGTAAAGTCAAGCAATTGGTCATAAATGGCCAATGAAAAGTCTGTTATATGTCAATATAGATGTAAGTGTTGGATTCTCATTATGTCGATGCGAGACTAGTGAGATAGTCCATATGGAATTCTTATTCCACCTATTTGTATATAAATGAGAAGCTTCCGCCAAAAGAGTAAAGTAATTTCAAATTCAGAAATTCATCAATGAAGATTCAAGCCTAAGTCTATACATATAATTAAACAGAATCAAAGATTATTGTTTTGTCGAAGCCTCTTGACCGAATTACACAATGAACTAATAGAGGAAGGCGATGACGATAAAGTAGAAGATGATCTAAATGGTCGTGGAGACGGTTTTGGAACCCTGGTAACTCGAGACCTGACTTCAATAACAGAATCTGTCGTCGTGTCTAACGAATCACACCGAGAAAACCTAAGCAAATTGTCGATTTCTATTAAATTGTTTCCCTGGAATTCGATTCTATATAGCATTAATTTTCATGTCATTAATATCCATAAACTGCTGAACCGTTGCGAAGAAGATGTGGACGATTGTAACTCCAAATTTTGATTCTTTGTTCGAACTCCTGTTTTGTTCGGCGAGTTTTAAATGCAGCATTTCAACATTTTGCCTCAATCTTTTATTCTTAACTTCTAAATACTCGATCTTCTTGGAGGATTTTGCTTCTCGAGAGATTGCTTACATAAAAGATTTAGCGGATATGGCAGCGCAATTTGAGACCCAGATTGGTGAGATGGAGTCGTTACATGAAGACTTGGCTCCGGATATTGCGCCGGAAGATTGATTCCATTTATTGTCAGAGCAAAGAAAATCATAAGTCTGCATAGCAAGTCAGCACAAGTCAGAAAAATCAGCTAAGCGATTGATGAGTGAAACATCATCAATGAAAGAAGCATAAAGTACAGATATCAGACTCCCGAAAAGCTCTGTATCTATTTCAAGAGCAAATCAGAAGAGACATGAACTAACTAAAATATAGAGATGATAGTTAAATTGAAAGAGATATAAAGTTAAATCTCAAAAGCCCACAAAGTGACTATATCACTGATAATCAGAATTTCTACAAATCTCTTATGTGATTGCATAAGTTAGCAAATGAAAATTTTACAATAATACAGATGAGAGATTTAAAAAGCCATAACTGGCTCAAGATCAAACGAAAGTGATATATGAGCTAACTCATGTATTGAGTTGTTATCTGGATTGATTATGGCGTAAAGCATAAAGCTCATACATTAAGAGTATGAATAATAAGTCAGAATTCTTAAAATGATCAAACAGCGAAATATTGAATCAAATATGAAGCTCAGAAGAGAAACTTGAGTTTCTTGTGCTTGAAAATTTCAAAGAAACATAAACCATGAAATACAGATGGTGCTCGTTCAGTGGAAACACCACAAAAGTTTGTATCAGCCTTGGGAATTAAGAGATATCATAAAAGCTATCTGCCCAAGTCTGTTCGAACATATCTAACTTCGGGGACGAAGTTTGTGCGTGGTGGAGCCCATTCTGTAACAACCCAACTTTTAGCCCAAATAAATATCTGATTATCGAACCAAAAATGTAATTTTATTACATTACTTTGAATTATAATTTAATTAAGTCTTTGAAATATTTTAATTAAATTATATAAATATTTAAATTATGATTTATGATTTAATAAATTATTAAGATAATTAAATAAAAGATATATAAGATACGAAAGTAATAGTGGGTTAAGTAGCAAACATAACTAGTTAGAGTATATAAACGGAATTTAAGTTTAGAAAATCAGATTTCTCTCTCTCTCTAGACTCTCTCTCTAAGATTTTCTCTCTCTACTCTCTCTCTACATCTCTCTAAGATTTCTTCTAAACCGACCGTCGGATCATCAAGATTTATACGTCATCGGGAAGATCTCGAAGAATACTACAAGAATATACGGTTGCATGTAGGATTACACACGAATTTGAGGTAATTATTGACTAAACTCCCTAATTTCAATATTAGATACCGAAACCTAGGATTAAATAGTAAGAAATTTAGGTTGCATGTTTAAATTTCTGAAGATTATGGTAAATTTAAGTTAACAGAAGTATCAGAAACAAAATCTACGGATTAATTCATTCAAATAAGTTCAAAATCTGAAATTTTAAGTAAAAATGTGTTTTGACAAAAAAATAATCTATTTTGAATGATCTTGAATGAATTATGATGTTATGGATAAGGAAAATTGTATAAAAACACTTAATTAATGATAACACCACTTTATATTTCATTGCATGTTACTAAAAAGTGTTTTTGGGCAATTTTAATAAAAATCCGTAAGTTGCGACCTGCATATCTGCATGTGAACTCGGCGAGTTCATAGGGGAACTCGGCGAGTTCCCAAGAACACTTGAATATTTCTTCAAAAATTCATAAGTATTGGATCCGAATTCGGTTGGGACCCGAATTCGGATGAGAACCGAAATAAGTTTTGGACCTGAAATAGAACCGAACTCGGATGTGTCCGGAATCCGGTTTTGGGTCCGTACTTCGGACGTGAACTCGGCGAGTTCACCAAGCCAACTCGGCGAGTTCTCTGCGCTTCTTGTACAATTCGAATGAAGTGTCAAAATTTCGGATGGTGCCCTATCTCGGTTCATATTTCGGATGACTCAATCCGGACCAACTTCGGATGTGTCATTTCGGATGATTTAGAACCGAATCTGGATAATCCGAATTCGGATGGTCCTAATCTGAATGCAGTATTTATAATTCAAAATATATATATACAACAGATTCCTTATATAAATATGAATGATCAAATATTGAAATCAAGATCTATAAAATTAAGAAATACCATCAAATAGAAATCATATGAATATATATATGCACGATCACATATGATCAGATTTCCGAAAATGCAATCTTATGAGACTTTGAGATTAAAGACCAACGAATGAACATTGAATTTATTATTCAAATGATTCTGAGGCTAATAAATATCAATAATGATATGATTAACAGATTGAGAGCAACTGAGCCAGAGCCAGAAAGTGCAAATAACCAGTAACTGTGAGTTGTAGATTTCAATTTAACTGCATATTATGTGAATTGAGACTTTTGTTGCATGATCCTGATTTTATTGACATTCTGATCTTGAACTTATTGATTTATATTATCATAGTATATTTACTATGATTTGTTGAGCTGAGCATTTATTCTACCAGAGTCTATTTCATTGATGAGTCATTTGATTGTTAAGCTTAACACCATCACTATTGCTCAGTGTTGGGTTAATGTTAGGCTTATGATGTGCTGATTTATGTGATGAAAGCACAGAGGGTAGCTAGAGCTGAGCATTCCGATGATATCCATATAGAGCTTTTACTGTTAGCTAGCCCAGTACGTGGCTGATCCCCACTAATGATGCGTGTGTATGGATTTATCATCATCCGAGCATTCCCTATGATTTTGTCTAAAAGTCTCAAGAGCAACAACAGTTTATATAACTGGGAGCTGAGCAAAAGTCGCGCATCAAAAGAGCATTAATTGGCCAATGACCCTTCGAGATTGAGCTGTGCATGAGCCTAGTGCAGTGCATATAGAGCTGAGCCGTGCATGAGCCGAGTGCAGTGCATGTGCTTCCGCGTTCATAATTGCATGTTAAATGTGAAATTCTACATTCTCACTAAGCAATTAAGCTTACCCGTTGTTGCATTATTTTTCAGGTAAAGGCAAAGGATTGGCTGGACCTAGTTCATAGGTCAGGACTTTGAAAGAGCTTGAAGTGCATTAGAACCTGTTCCAATACCTTGGTACTTGATTGAAGATTTAGCTTTGGGGTTTGGGCTAGTTTACATTTGTGCTTTGATCTAGATGTTTGTACGCTTGCTACTTAAATTTGTCTCTGTTTAGATTTTAT
>JAANYP010004045.1:489121-517943 GCA_020465985.1 Centrapalus pauciflorus
GAATCATACATGATTCAGATTACAACACCTATATTGCCTATAGGTATAATTTCTTATTGGACATGTATTTATATCGTAACTTCAACTGATACGACCCATATGTCATCCGCATTATTCACTATCGATGACAGGGTTGTACAGTTAACTCACTACTTATGTTGGAATTGAAATTCATATGGTAACAGAAATAAATCATTTTAGCATATAAGAAACTTAGTATTAGTTACCATTGTGGTCTTTTGGCGTCTCTGGTGTCTCCTCGGCATCCTCAGCAGTAATATGGAAAGCTCGCGCCTTTGCTGTAGGTATCATTGTAGTACTCTGTTGAATTGCTCTGCCAACTGGTTGTTCAGGATTAGTAAGCACGCGTGTATTCGGGCAATGTTTGGCATAATGTCCACGCTCACCACAGTTGTAGCATACATCGCTTCTTTCTGGGCACTCGTCGCTTCCATGTCCAATCCGGTTACAAGTGTAACAGGTCACATCTATAGGGTTGCAGCGTCCGCTATGAAATTTGTTACAGCGTTTGCACGGTCGCGCTCCTGACTGTATGGAATAAACTCTAGTCTTCTGAGGTGTAGAGGACGCTTGTGATTGCTGCTGACTGGACTTTGATGAACCGAAGAATCTACTGGATTTCTGTTTCTTAGGTGGAGATGGACATGTAGGACTTACAGCCATCATAACGGGTTCACAACTAGAATCTGTGAATTCCCGCTCCACCATTCTTGCTGCTTCCACTATGCTGAGATACGTCGTAAACTTGATGCTGCTCATTTGTCTTCTATATATTGGATTCAGACCCAGTCTGAATCGGTTTATCTTACGCTCTTCTGTTGCTACTTGATATGACGAGTAGCCGCAAAGTCTCGAGAACTCATGCTCATATTCATCAACGGTCTTGGTTCCTTGTTTCAATTGCATCAACTGCATCTCGAGTTCGTCTTGTTTATCCGTTGGACAGTATTTGGCGTTGAACATCTCTAAGAACTGCTCCCAAACCAATGTCGTAATTGTTTCCTCACCATAGATGCTTCTTTGTGTTTTCCACCAGGCTCTAGCAGCTCCAACGAACAGTGCTGTAGCAAACTTAACTCTATTGTTGTCCAGACATTCTGAGATACTGAAGATCTCTTCAGTATGACTTATCCAATCTAACGCTTGTATTGGATCTACTGTGCCTTCAAACGTTAAGGCACCACTCGCTTTGAAGTCTTTGAATATACAGCCTTTTGGCTGCACAACTCGCTTATTGACGTGCTCATTATCGGATTCCGATTCGCTTGACTGTTCAGTTTGCTTCTTTTTATGTTTATTTCTCTTTTCAGTTTTCTTTATTGATTCAATTTGCTCTAGCATAAACTTGTTTTGTTGCTCATTATTCTGGGTTATTAGTTGTTGCATCATTTCCAGGACTTGCTCTGGGGTCATGCCACCTGATGGTCCACCTTCTCCTGACATAGTTCTGAAATTCAAATCACTAAATGTTTAGATCATTAGCCTAGCACATTGTACCCTTTCATGCCCCATCCTACTAGTCTCTGAAACCTATCTTAGTTCAAGCCATCCTGTCATGATTGATACTATAGCATTGCACAAGTTTGAGATCATGTATTACATGTAATACAATGATTCACTCAAACTATTGCTCTGATACCATCCTGTGAGACCCTCGGATTTCTCAAAGGTCTCAAGTCTAGGCCCAGTAGCAACGCAATATCAATCATGAAACTAAGATAAAATTAACAGTGCGGAATTAAAGTTAAATTATAAACAGAGACAAATTTAAGTAGCAAGGTACAAACATCTAGACTATTACATCAAATCACATATTATAAACTAGACCCGAACCCCAAAGCTCTTTCATCTGACAATACCAAAGTGTTGAAATGGGTTCTAATGCACTTCAGGCTCTTTCAAAGTCCTGACCTATGAACTAGGTCCAGCCAATCCTTTGCCTTTACCTGAAAAATAATGCAACAACGGGTAAGCTTATTTGCTTAGTGAGAATGTAGAATTTCACATTTAACATGCAATTATGAACACGGAAGCACATGCACTGCACTCGGCTCATGCACGACTCAGCTCAATATGCACTGCACTAGGCTCATGCACAGCTCAATCTCGAAGGGTCATTGGCCAATTAATGCTCTTTTGATGCGCGACTTTTGCTCAGCTCCCAGTTATAAAAACTGTTGTTGCTCTTGAGACTTTTAGACAAAATCATAAGGAATGCTCGGATGATGATAAATCCATACACACACATCATTAGTGGGGATCAGCCACGTACTGGGCTAGCTACCAGTAAAAGCTCTATATGGATATCATCGGAATGCTCAGCTCTAGCTACCCTCTGTGCTTTCATCACGTAAATCAGCACATCATAAGCTCAACATTAACCCAACACTGAGCAATAGTGATGGTGTTAAGCTTAACAATCAAATGACTCGTCAAAGAATCGAATCTAGAAGAAAAATACTCAGCTCAACAAATCATAGTAAATATACTATGACAATATTTCAATAAGCTCAAGATCAGATTATCAATAAATCAGAATCATGCAACAAAAGTCTCAATTCACATAATATGCAGTTAAAATGAAATCTACAACTCACTGTTACTGGTTATCTGCACTTTCTGGTTCTGGCTCAGTTGCTCTCAATCTGTTAATCATATCATTATTGATATTTATTAGCCTCAGAATCATTTGAATAATAAATTAAATGTTCATTCGTTGGTCTTTAATCTCAAAGTCTCATAAGATTGCATTTTCGGAAATCTGATCATATGTGATCGTGCATATATATATTCATATGATTTCTATTTGATGGTATTTCTTAATTTTATAGATCTTGATTTCAATATTTGATCATTCATATTTATATAAGGAATCTGTTGTATATATATATTTTGAATTATAAATACTGCATTCAGATTAGGACCATCCGAATTCGGATTATCCAGATTCGGTTCTAAATCATCCGAAATGACACATCCGAAGTTGGTCCGAATTGAGTCATCCGAAATATGAACCGAGATGGGGCACCATCCGAAATTTTGACACTTCATTCGAATTGTACAAGAAGCGCTGAGAACTCGCCGAGTTGGCTTGGTGAACTCGCCGAGTTCACGTCCGAAGTACGGACCCACAACCGGATTCCGGACACATCCGAGTTCGGTTCTATTTCAGGTCCAAAACTTATTTCGGTTCTCATCCGAATTCGGGTCCCAACCGAATTCGGATCCAATACTTATGAATTTTTGAAGAAATATTCAAGTGTTCTTGGGAACTCGCCGAGTTCCCCCATGAACTCGCCGAGTTCACATGCAGATATGCAGGTCGCAACTTACGGATTTTTATTAAAATTGCCCAAAAACACTTTTTAGTAACATGCAATGAAATATAAAGTGGTGTTATCATTAATTAAGTGTTTTTATACAATTTTTCCTTATCCATAACATCATAATTCATTCAAGATCATTCAAAATAGATTATTTTTTTGTCAAAACACATTTTTACTTAAAATTTCAGATTTTGAACTTATTTGAATGAATTAATCCGTAGATTTTGTTTCTGATACTTCTGTTAACTTAAATTTACCATAATCTTCAGAAAATTTAAACATGCAACCTAAATTTCTTACTATTTAATCCTAGGTTTCGGTATCTAATATTGAAATTAGGGAGTTTAGTCAATAATTACCTCAAATTCGTGTGTAATCCTACATGCAACCGTATATTCTTGTAGTATTCTTCGAGATCTTCCCGATGACGTATAAATCTTGATGATCCGACGGTCGGGTTAGAAGAAATCTTAGAGAGATGTAGAGAGAGAGTAGAGAGAGAAAATCTTAGAGAGAGAGTCTAGAGAGAGAGAGAAATCTGATTTTCTAAACTTAAATTCCGTTTATATACTCTAACTAGTTATGTTTGCTACTTAACCCACTATTACTTTCGTATCTTATATATCTTTTATTTAATTATCTTAATAATTTATTAAATCATAAATCATAATTTACATATTTATATAATTTAATTAAAATATTTCAAAGACTTAATTAAATTATAATTCAAAGTAATGTAATAAAATTACATTTTTGGTTCGATAATCAGATATTTATTTGGGCTAAAAGTTGGGTTGTTACACAACCAGCAGCAGATGTGTCGATACAAGTCAGTAACAATCACCAATAAGTACCGAAACATATGCAAGTAAGTAATCCAATCTTTCACTCATAGCGGTCATGAGCAATGCAAGTAATCAAGGAACATGCACCAGCAGTTGTCCAGTTTCAGCAATGTCTATCATACGTTCCTAACATACAAATAAGTTATCAAGGACCAAGCAGCAGGAGATGTTTCCATACAACTCAGAACCAATCACCAATAAGTAACGAAACATATGCAAGTAAGTAATGCAATCTGTAACTCACAGCGGTCCTGAGTAATGCAAGTAATCAAGGAACATGCACCAGCAGTTGTCCAAATTCTGCAGAGTCTATCATACGTTCCTAACATATAAATAAGTAATCAAGGAAAAACCAGCAGCAGATGTTTGCATACGAGTCAGTAACAATCAACAATAAGTACCGAAACATATGCAAGTAAGTAATGCAATCTGTCACTCACAGCGGTCATCATCAATGCAAGTAATCAAGGAACGTGCACCAGCAGTTGTCCAGTTTCAGCAGTGTCTATCATACGTTCCTAACATACAATTAAGTAATCAAGGAACAAGCAGCAACAAATGTTTCCATACAAGTCAGTAACAATCACCAATAAGTACCGAAACATATGCAAGTAAGTAATCCAATCTGTCACTCACAGCGGTCATGAGCAATGCAAGTAATCAAAGAACATGCACAAGCAGTTGTCCAGTTTCAGCAGTGTCTATCATACGTTCCTATCATACAAATAAGTTGTCACGGAACAAGCAGCAGGAGATGTTTCCATACAACTCATAAACAATCACCAATAAGTACCGAAACATATGCAAGTAAGTAATGCAATCTGTCACTCACAGCGGTCCATGAGCAATGCAAGTAATCAAGGAACATGCACCAACAGTTGTCCAGTTTCAGCAGTGTCTATCATACGTTCCAAACATAGAATTAAGTAATGAAGGAACAAGCAGCAGCAAATGTTTCCATACAAGTCAGAATCAATCACCAATAAGTACCGAAACATATGCAAGTAAGTAATGCAACCTGTCACTCACAGCGGTCCTGAGCAATGCAAGTAATCAAGGAACATGCACCAGCAGTTGTCCAGTTTCAGCAGTGTCTATCATACGTTCCTAACATATAAATAGGTAATCAAGGAACAACCAGCAGCAGATGTTTCCATACGAATCAGTAACAATCACCGATAAGTACCGAAACATATGCAAGTAAGTAATGCAATCTGTCACTCACAGCGGTCCTGAGCAATGCAAGTAATCAAGGAACATGCACCAGCAGTTGTCCAGTTTCCTAACATACAATTAAGTAATCAAGGAACAAGCAGGAGCTCATGTTTCTGTAACATCCGGCATTGAACCAGGTTAGCAACAACGTTCTAATTAGTATTTAATGGCCAATTATAACCTAATCAGTGGTCATTAGAAATTAACCAAAGTGATTAACAAGGTTCATGAAGAAATTCAACTCAATTCGAATCAAATTCATCGGTGCGATGAATCGGAAAATCAATTAATCCGATCGATTTACGATATGAGGGATTAATTCAACTAAGTACATAATTAAATTATGATTAGTGACACTAATCATACACTAATACAATTACTTAACACTTATTTATGCAAGACTAAAACAATTCATTAAAACAATGCATCCATAAGTATTTTTGAAATTACAAGAAAAGGGAAATACAAGAATACAATTCTAAATACATTTATACAAAAAAAAAATGAAAATACATGTATATACACCTAAGGGCCGGCCATTAGGCCATATGGTGAATTAGAGTTTGACTTTTATTTAAATAATATTACTTTAAACACCATCATTTTGTTAAAAAGTGCACACAACTTTTGTCTCCCATGCCTTTCATCATTTGAAAGACCAAAAATTTTTCTATAAATATGGAAGTCTTTCATTCATTTTAAACACACCAAAACCTTCTTTTTCTCTCCTCAAAGATCCGGCCATATACATATACACATCACAAAAATTCTTCATTCAAGTGTTCTTCAAGTGTTCTTGGTGTTCTTCAAGAGTTTTGGTGCATACCTTGCAAGAATTTCAATTTCTACTCAAAATCATCTTCCAAATACATCAAAGTAAGTAAATACTAACTTATTTCATCATACATTTATGTTTATATAAGTCTTGCATAATATATATAATCACCAACAACAACAAGTTTCATAAAAACTCAAGTTTATAACTTTCTAGTTTTATTTTTAAGTTGTTTCTTTAAATGTGCATATGAATATATTATGAACACATTATAAACATGTTAATATTATGAAAACATGTGTTGTATATGTGTTATATAACTTTTACAACTTTTATACAAGTTGTCTTTATATAAACAACAAGAATCATAAGTTGTTTTAAGTTTATAAACTACGGATTTTCGGCAGAAAATTTATATCGACTTTGAAAAATCATAACTAATTCATAACTCAACGAAATGAGTTGATTCTTGTCTCAAAAGTTAGATCTATGTCTTAAATATAGATCTGTAATTTTTCATAATTTATTTTGAAGTTTAAGACCTCCAGAAATTATTTGGGAAACCGAAAGTTTGACAGCTCAAAAATGGCCAACATAGCGTTTTTAACGAGATTTTTCACCAACCTAAACAACTCGAAAAATGGCCGTTCTTGATTCTAAAAATCCTTTGTATATAGTAGTTTAATTTCCTAGAAAACCAAAGTCTAAAACATTTTGGAGCTTGGTCAAAAACAGCCTCAAAGTAGGCCGAAAAACCTCCGAAAAAGCTGGAAAATTATATATATATAAACTTGACGTTTTAAGCAAATCTTATTTATAAACTTGTAATGTTGGGTGATCTAAGACATAAAAATCTATAAATATACATATTATCATATATTAGTGATATTAAGTCCTTATTATCATTTAGGACTCGTTTAAACACCTCCGGTTTCATCACCCATCAAACAACGCACATTTGCATTTTTGCACATATTTAGCCATCGCAATTCCGGTGAGTCTTCATAGCCCCTATTTTCACTATCTTTTGGGGTGGAAATACATGCACTGTTTTCATATGGACTTCAAAACTGTTTATTTCTTATATGTATTACATGTGGTTCCATCAGCCCTTATGTGAAGACCACCCCTTACAGGGCAGTTCTCACCAGTCTAGGTCCCACATCATGCAATACGATATCAACCATAACTAAGATAGAGTAATTAATTGCGGAATTAAAAATTACAGTACAAAATATTAGGATTTAAGTTTATTACAGTTACGGTTTTCAAATTAAACTTATAAAGGGCACAAGTCTAATCTAATTCATGTCATCATATTATCAAAATAAATCTACCCAGATCACCACAATATCATCATCCAAATAGTACCAAAATGAGATCGTTGAGTAGAGGTCTATGATACTTCTGTCTTGATCGTGTAAGACCTAAGAACTAGGTCCGGCAGGTGACTTTCCTTTGCTTTTTCCTGTAAAATATTAAAGCAACATCTGTAAGCAAAGCTTAGTGAGTTTATAGATTTTCAATATTAACATGCGTGTCAAGCGGAGTCATTATTCTAAGCGTGATAAGTCTTGGCTGCCGCTACAGCCCTCATCATGATTGAGATATAGTATCTTAAGATCGGATGATGTTCAAACCACACTCACGCTTATATCGTGGGGATCAGCCACATACTGGGCTAGATACCAGTAGGTCAACATGGCCGAACATCGGAGGTCATTACCAAGTTCGTGAGAACTGGTGGAATAGCCAGGTCTAGAACAATAGACCATAAGGGCTAGTCAAGCTGAATAAATCTTATCAAGTCTGATTAATGAAATAAGCATAAGTCTTAGGAATCATGATAGCAACGAATCATAAAGCAAAGTCTGAAACGCTAATAAATGCAATATGAAATGATAAGCAATTAGCTATCATGATTCACTGGGCAACACCCATCCATGGTGTGAACAGGTCTCAATCCAGCTGATAAATGAATGTCAAATAATGTAACAGCATCAATATATCTCAAACGGATCTTTGCATGTTCAATTTGAATATCTATAACTCACAGTGTTGGGTCTTGGTCAAACAGATATATGAATCTGCCACCTGAGTTATCTCAGGATTTTATCAATCTGTTCTCTGTCAAATCAAGTCTCTGACTCGCTTTAAATCTTTTAAAAATCTTTGTCTAAATGTTCAGGATTTTACTGAACCTGTCCAGAATTATCATATCATACCATATCAATATCATATCATTATCATCATTTCTTTTAGTTGTTAAAATCTTTATTTTATCTGATTCTGATAACTTGTTTGTTCATATATCATCTTAGGCTTGGAACTAAATCAGACTTTGAATTTAAAAGAAATAGATTCGAGAAATGCTAAATTCGAGTCTATTTGAGCTAGATTCGAAGGACATGGATCAGATTCGAATGGCATACATAGATTTGAACATTCACCTAGATTCGAAGCCTTCCTAGACTCGAACCTATACTAGAATCGGATGCAACACATTAGATTCGAAGGTTATCATCAGATTCGAAAAAAAACACTGTTAGATTCGAAGCACATCTCGAATCTAGGGGTAGGTTAGATTCGAATTCAGTCATTTCGAGTCTGATCATGGATTTTCGAGTTTGTTCAATATATTTTCGAATCTGATCATAATGTTCTCGAATCTGGTCATATTTGCAACTCTAAACCATGAATTTCTAAGGCATAAATCACATATATAATCAATATTAAACCTATGTTCGATTATCTTATACTTATTCTAGTTAAATCTGATAAAATAGCTTCAAATTTCATAAAATTTAATAGATTCGAGAATACCGTATATATAAAACGTAAAAATACAAAAATCTTACCTCAATTCGTCTGAATTCACGCAGGAATTGATATATTCGTGTAGTATTCGCCGAGATCTTCCTAACGGTATATATATCTTGATAATCGGACGGTCGGTTTATGAGAATTTCTAGAGAGAAGTTAGAGAGAGAAAGCTAGAGAGAGAGTTTAGAGAGAGAGAGTTAGAGAGAGAGAGTGCAAATCAGATTTGTGAATATAATTCTCGTTTATATACGTCTTCTAGTTATATTTGCTAGCTAACTCACTTTTATTTTTGTATATTATATCTCTTTTATTTAATTTTCTTATATAATTAATTAATTCATAAATTAAATATTTATATAATTTAATTAATATTTCATTATTAATTAAATTATAATTCAAATAATTCAACATTATTACATTATCGGTTCAAAATATTACTGAATTTACGACTAGATCAAAATTAGGTTGTTACAGAATGGGCTCCACCACGCACAAACTTCGTCCCCGAAGTTAGCTAGATTCGAATAGACCGGGATATGTAGCTTTCATAACATCTCTCGATTCCCAAGACTGATGCGAACCTTTGTGATGTTTCCACTGGACGAGCACCATCTGTATCTCTTTATTCCGAAGCTTTTTGGTCTTCGAGTCCAGAATACGTTCTGGCTCTTCAACCACGCGAAGCTTCTCATCAATCTGCAGGTTAACATGTGGTATCTGAACTTCCCTTTCGTCAGCTAAACTCTTTCTCAAATGACTGACATGAAATACAGGATGTATTCCAGCTAAGTCAGTCGGTAGTTCAAGACGATAAGATTGATTTCCAATCTTTTCCACAATCTTGAACGGACCGATAAATCTTGGAGCTAGCTTGTTTCTCTTAATGAACCGCACCACATTCTTCATTGGAGATACTTTCAGCATCACCCAATCGTTAACCTCAAAACTTATTGATCTATGCCGGTTATCATAATATGACTTCTGCCTGCTCTGAGCTTCAAGAATATTTCTTCTAACAAGTTGAATCTTTTCGTGTGTCAACTGTAGAAGAGCAGGTCCTGCTATTGGCGATTCGCCTGTTTCACGCCAACAGGTGGGAGTTCTGCACTTTCTTCCGTACAAAGCTTCAAAAGGAGCCATCTTGATTGTTGAATGATAACTGTTATTGTATGAAAATTCGACCAACGGCAAGTGGTCATCCCAGTTACCACCTAAATCAAGAACACAGGCACGAAGCATATCTTCAAGAGTAAGGATAGTACGCTCACTCTGACCATCTGCACTAGGATGATAAGCAGTACTCATAGAAATTCGAGTACCCATCCCTTCTTGTAATGCCTGCCAGAATCTGGATGTGAAGCGACTATCACGATCAGAAACGATAGACTTCGGCACACCATGACGAGAAATAATTTCAGAGATATACAGCTGCGCCAATCTATCGAGAGAATATGTTTCTTTCATCGAAATGAAATGTGCTGATTTCGTTAATCGGTCAACGACTACCCAGATGGAGTCGTGCTGTCTTTTGGTCTTTGGCAGCTTCGTAATGAAGTCCATTGTTATATGCTCCCACTTCCATTCAGGAACTGGCAGTGGTTGCATATCCCCGAAGGGTTTCTGGTGTTCTGCCTTAACCATCTGACATACTTTACAGCTTTCAACACATTTTCCGATGTCTTTCTTCATTCCTGGCCACCAGTAATCAGCTTTCAGATCAAAGTACATCTTTGAGCTGCCAGGATGAACAGATAATTTGGACTTGTGAGCTTCAGATAGAAGAGTGCTGCGAATTGAATCATACTTAGGAACCCAGATTCGGTTTCCCTTGAGACAGTGAAGTCCCAATTGGTTCAGAGTTAGAAATTGTAATTGCCCTTTTAGATTTTCAGAATCTATGTTCTCTTCTTTCAGCGCTTCAGTTTGAGCAGCTCGAATATCTTCAATAAGATCAGAAGAGAATATAACTGGAGTTAAGGCATAGCAGCACTTTTCTGGATACACTTTTCTACTCAATGCATCCGCGACAACATTTGCTTTGCCGGGATGATATAAGATCTCGCAATCATAATCCTTGATAAGCTCCAAGGATCGACGCTGTTTCATGTTCAGATCTTTTTGAGTGAAAAGATGTTTGAGACTCTTGTGATCGGTGTAGAGCTGACACCGAGTCCCATATAGATAGTGACGCCATATTTTCAAAGCAAAGGTAACGGCAGCCAACTCAAGATCATGAGTTGGTGCACTTTTCTCGTAATCTTTCAATTGCCTTGAAGCGTAGGCAATTACTTTTCCCCTTTGCATAAGAACACATCCTAAGCCAGTACCAGAAGCGTCGCTGTAAACAACGAAATCGTCATTACCTTCTGGCAAGGCTAGAATCGGCGCTTGAATAAGCTTTTGCTTCAGAATGTCAAATGCCTCTTGCTGTTTATCAGACCAAACGAAAGGAGTATTCTTTCGTGTTAGCATTGTAAGCGGCACAGCAATCTTTGAGAAGTCCTTTATGAATCTCCGATAATAACCGGCCAATCCAAGGAAACTTCTTATCTCTGAGGCATTGCGAGGTGTTTGCCACTTCTGAACAGCCTCGACTTTTGAAGGATCAACGGAAATCCCTTCGCCAGAAACAATATGGCCAAGGAACTGGATCTATGAGAATCAAGATAGAAATTCAAATTCTGAGGTGAATCATAGAATGGTTAAAGAAACAGCTCAAGACTTATATAATAGAAATTATACCTGTCTGAGCCAGAATTCGCACTTAGAAAACTTTGCATAGAGTCTTTCTTTTCTTAATAACTCTAGCAATTGTCGCAGATGAACAGAATGATCTGCCTCCGTTTTGGAGTAAATCAGAATATCGTCTATGAATACGATAACTGATTTATCCAACATAGGTCTGCACACACGGTTCATGAGATCCATGAATGCCGCTGGTGCATTTGTCAAGCCGAACGGCATCACGAGAAATTCGTAATGGCCGTATCTTGTACGGAAAGCTGTCTTTGGAACATCTTCTTCCCTGACTTTTAACTGATGATACCCAGAACGGAGATCTATTTTCGAAAAGTAACTGGCTCCTTGTAACTGATCAAACAGATCATCGATTCTGGGCAGAGGATACTTATTCTTTATTGTAACCTTGTTCAACTCACGGTAATCGATGCACATACGGAAAGTTCCGTCTTTCTTTTTAACAAATAGTACTGGTGCACCCCACGGAGAAGAACTCGGTCGGATAAACCCCTTCTCCAACAGCTCTTGCAGTTGTTTTGACATTTCCTGCATTTCTGCAGGTGCAAGTCTGTATGGAGCTTTTGCGATAGGAGCCGCACCAGGAACCAAGTCAATACTGAACTCGACTTGTCGTTCCGGTGGCACTCCGGAAATATCGTCAGGGAATACGTCTGGGAACTCACAGACGATAGGAATGTCAGATAATGATTTCTTTTGGGCTTCAGAGATAGATTCAGATGCGACATAGCATACGTAGGATTCATGACCCTTAGATAAATACTTATGCGCTTTTTCAACAGATATGAAGCAGTGTGCACCTTTCCGCTTCTCACCCTTGATTTCAAGTACTCGGCCGTCTGAAGATTTGATTCTGATTACTCGTCGGTTGCAGATAATTGTGGCCTCGTTGTTCATTAGCCAATCCATGCCGATGATGACGTCAAACTCTTTCAAGGGAATCGGGATAAGGTCGAGGTTGAATACAATATTATCTACGAGTAATGTGCAGTTTCGATATACAGAATCAGCCATAACATAGCTGTTACTGGCTGTCTCAATGTCTAATATAACTGGAAGCTTTGATGGGAACTTAGATAGTCTCGATGCAAAAGAAGTCGATATGAAAGAACGACTTGCGCCAGAATCAAATAGCACGCGAGCAGGTATGGTATTTAATAGAAACGTACCGGTGACTACGTCAGGTGTTTCTCTCGCCTCTTCTGCCGTTATTTGGAACGCTCGAGTCCGTGCAGTTGGCGTTGCAGCAGAACTTTTAACTGTCGACCCTCCAGCTGATGACTGTGACTGATAACGTGGTCCGCTACGACACTGATACATGAAGTGCCCTCTCTTACCGCATTTTGCACATCCACGTCCTTGCTGTGGACATTCTTCACTACTATGACCGATCATGTTGCACGCGAAGCAAGTAACGTCATCCGGATTACATAGTCCCATGTGAGACTTTCTGCATCTCTTGCAGAATCGTGGTTCGTTTGTCAGTGAGTAGGCTTGCACTTTCGGTTGTGAACTATGCTGATAGGATTGCTGAGATTGTTGGGACTGAGACTTATTCGGCCTAAAGAATCTGCCAAATCGTTGTTTCTTTGGAGGAGACGGATTCATCGGGTTAGTAGACGGAGCATAAAGCTGATCACCATACTCTAAGTATCCTCGCTCGATCTGTCTCGCTGCTTCTACCATTTCCAGATAACTCTTATATTTGATAGCGCTCATCGGATGCCTGTATCTTGGATTAAGTCCTACACGAAATCTATTCATCTTTCTCTCCTCGGTAGCTACTTGATAGGAAGAGTAGCCGCATAGTCTTGAGAATTCGTGCTCATATTCATCAACAGTCTTTGTCCCCTGAGTCAGCTGCATTAATTGGACTTCCATCTTATCTTGTTGATCGACTGGACAGTACTTTGCATTGAACATTTCAAGAAACTGCTCCCATTCTAAAGTCCGAATCACCTCTTCACCGTATATGCTTCGCTGTGTCTTCCACCATGCACGGGCAACTCCAACAAACAACGCAGATGCGTAGCTTACTTTCTTAGAATCTAAACAGTCAGAGATTCTAAATATTTCTTCCGTATGACTGATCCAATCCATCGCCTGAATCGGATCAACTGTACCCTCGAAGTTCAGGGCACCGCTCGCTTTAAAATCTTTAAATTTGCAGCCTTTTGGCTGAGCTATTTGGGTTTCTGGATTTGAATTATCAGAATCAGATTCATTGGTCTGGACTTGCTTTTCTTTTCTCTTATTTTTCTTTTCTTCAAGTCTTTTAGCTTCGGCCTCATCTCTGGCACGAAACTGTTCTTGCATCATTTTGTTTTGTTGTTCTGAGTGTTGGGCTAGAAATTGTTGCATCATTTCAAACATTTGTTGTTGGGTCATATTGTTGGGAATATCACCTGATCCTGATCCTGACATCTTCTACTGAAAATTAAAATCAATTAACTGTCAGTTTATAGACTTAGATCTATGTACCCTTTTTCCCATCCTAATAGTCTGTACATCCTATCTCAGTTCAATCCACCTAAATGATTGATACACATGTATTGCTTCAGTTTGAGATCAAGTATACTTACGTAATACTTGATTCACTCAAACTAAATCTCTGATACCATCCTGTGAAGACCACCCCTTACAGGGCAGTTCTCACCAGTCTAGGTCCCACATCATGCAATACGATATCAACCATAACTAAGATAGAGTAATTAATTGCGGAATTAAAAATTACAGTACAAAATATTAGGATTTAAGTTTATTACAGTTACGGTTTTCAAATTAAACTTATAAAGGGCACAAGTCTAATCTAATTCATGTCATCATATTATCAAAATAAATCTACCCAGATCACCACAATATCATCATCCAAATAGTACCAAAATGAGATCGTTGAGTAGAGGTCTATGATACTTCTGTCTTGATCGTGTAAGACCTAAGAACTAGGTCCGGCAGGTGACTTTCCTTTGCTTTTTCCTGTAAAATATTAAAGCAACATCTGTAAGCAAAGCTTAGTGAGTTTATAGATTTTCAATATTAACATGCGTGTCAAGCGGAGTCATAATTCTAAGCGTGATAAGTCTTGGCTGCCGCTACAGCCCTCATCATGATTGAGATATAGTATCTTAAGATCGGATGATGTTCAAACCACACTCACGCTTATATCGTGGGGATCAGCCACATACTGGGCTAGCTACCAGTAGGTCAACATGGCCGAACATCGGAGGTCATTACCAAGTTCGTGAGAACTGGTGGAATAGCCAGGTCTAGAACAATAGACCATAAGGGCTAGTCAAGCTGAATAAGTCTTATCAAGTCTGATCAATGAAGTAAGCATAAGTCTTAGGAGTCATGATTGCAACAAATCATAAAGCAAAGTCTGAAGCGCTAATAAATGCAATATGAAATGATAAGCAAATAGCTATCATGATTCACTGGGCAACACCCATCCATGATGTGCACAGGTCTCAATCCAGCTGATAAATGAATGTCAAATAATGTAACAGCATCAATATATCTCAAACGGATCTTTGCATGTTCAATTTGAATATCTATAACTCACAGTGTTGGGTCTTGGTCAAACAGATATATGAATCTGCCACCTGAGTTATCTCAGGATTTTATCAATCTGTTCTCTGTCAAATCAAGTCTCTGACTCGCTTTAAATCTTTTAAAAATCTTTGTCTAAATGTTCAGGATTTTACTGAACCTGTCCAGAATTATCATATCATACCATATCAATATCATATCATTATCATCATTTCTTTTAGTTGTTAAAATCTTTATTTTATCTGATTCTGATAACTTGTTTGTTCATATATCATCTTAGGCTTGGAACTAAATCAGACTTTGAATTTAAAAGAAATAGATTCGAGAAATGCTAAATTCGAGTCTATTTGAGCTAGATTCGAAGGACATGGATCAGATTCGAATGGCATACATAGATTTGAACATTCACCTAGATTCGAAGCCTTCCTAGACTCGAACCTATACTAGAATCGGATGCAACACATTAGATTCGAAGGTTATCATCAGATTCGAAAAAAAACACTGTTAGATTCGAAGCACATCTCGAATCTAGGGGTAGGTTAGATTCGAATTCAGTCATTTCGAGTCTGATCATGGATTTTCGAGTTTGTTCAATATATTTTCGAATCTGATCATAATGTTCTCGAATCTGGTCATATTTGCAACTCTAAACCATGAATTTCTAAGGCATAAATCACATATATAATCAATATTAAACCTATGTTCGATTATCTTATACTTATTCTAGTTAAATCTGATAAAATAGCTTCAAATTTCATAAAATTTAATAGATTCGAGAATACCGTATATATAAAACGTAAAAATACAAAAATCTTACCTCAATTCGTCTGAATTCACGCAGGAATTGATATATTCGTGTAGTATTCGCCGAGATCTTCCTAACGGTATATATATCTTGATAATCGGACGGTCGGTTTATGAGAATTTCTAGAGAGAAGTTAGAGAGAGAAAGCTAGAGAGAGAGTTTAGAGAGAGAGTTAGAGAGAGAGAGTGCAAATCAGATTTGTGAATATAATTCTCGTTTATATACGTCTTCTAGTTATATTTGCTAGCTAACTCACTTTTATTTTTGTATATTATATCTCTTTTATTTAATTTTCTTATATAATTAATTAATTCATAAATTAAATATTTATATAATTTAATTAATATTTCATTATTAATTAAATTATAATTCAAATAATTCAACATTATTACATTATCGGTTCAAAATATTACTGAATTTACGACTAGATCAAAATTAGGTTGTTACACCTTATATCATGAACCGTTAATTGCATTTATTTGTAAGCGCGAATATATTGTGGATAGATCTATTGGGAGTCATGTCCCCCATTCGGGTTAGCTCGGTTCGGCTAACAGCGAGTGCATATATATTCAACACACGGTATTACGTATGGGAATACTGCACAGGGCAAACTCATTCTAATTAAGCTTCGGTTGCATGATGGTTTATGTAATACATACGCGGAATTTATGATTTTATAAATTCAACTCATCTGATAATGTCCATACAACTGGTCTTTTCGCGTAAACCTATGAGTTCACCAACAATTTTTGTTGACGTATTTTAGCATGTATTTTCAGGTAATTAAGGCACGAATGCCTCAGACGTATTTTACTTTCAAGCTTCCGCATCCATGGAGTTGCATGCATATTCAAATTAACGGAGATTTAGCTGCATTATTTTGGATATTTTAATTATGTAATTAAATCTCTGTATTTTGCGAACTCCTTTACTCATAACAGTCTATGTAAAACATTGCTATATTTTCAAGTTTCAATGATGTATTTTAAAAAAACGTCCATATAGTGGTCGTTCGTTATGATTATGGTTACGCTTCCGCACTCGTCACGCCTCGCTGCCAACCGGGGGAGCAGGGTGCGACAGATTGGTATCAGAGCCATAGTTATAGTAAACTAGGTTGCATTAGTACCTAGACTATAATTGTTACAAAACTAACACTTTCTTCTAGAACTGTGAACACATATTTGGACTCTTTGACTTAGAGGATGAATTCTCACCCATGGAACATAGAAGCCAAGGTGACACTGAGGTATACTTTGGATCGGGAACCCACTTATACTAAATCAATGACGTCGTAATGGACTCGTCAAAGCACAAGGAGGGCAATTGTGGCCCTGCAACACAAACTGCTCCACCATCACCACCACTGAAACCATCCCAATGAACCATCAAGAAAGTTCACCCCTAGGAAAAGGGTGTAATTAGCACTACGGGAGTCTATCCCGATACCCCCTCATCAGCCAAGCCCGCCGCTGTAACGATGGGCGAACGAAAGACAGTGGGGATGGATGCCTCACACTCTCCAAGAGTGGAGAAACAAGGAAGGGATCCCAAGCTAGTTAGAAACACCATCTTCTTCTCAAGTACCGACACTTACCCAGGAACCTACGCAACAAAAGATGCCCTGTTGGTGGCAAGGGCCGCCAGACACGACCACCAATTTCGACAAAATCCACCAAGTGCTTGGTGAGACCTTTGCTAGGATTAAGCAGGAGACAATACAAACCACCAATATACCTTGGGACGACCAGAATACCCAGACAATTCAAAAAGACGGAATAGACAAATTGTGACAGCGCCTAGCAGAGCGCAAAGCCCGTAATGCAGAACTAACCCAACGACTTAACGCTCTGGAGTACGAGGAAACCCCAGAGGCATCTCATACTTAGTACCCTTCTACCATTTTATAGTATTTATCTAGGCTATACTATCTGATATATCTTAGGGTAAATAAGGCTTAAGAATTTATCAGAAAATTCTGACCATACCATATACAAAGATTAAGTATCAAGAACTTTTATGAGGAATTAAGTTTTAACTACAACTCTGCGTAAGAGAAGATAAAGTTGTGACTATCTGCCTAAGAAATTTCAAACCCGTAGACTTATCCTCTTCCCCCATTAGATACCACTTATGCATTTCTACTATTTGATACTGGTGCTGATAGGAGCTTTACATCCATTAAGTTCACTAAGCAGATAAATTTCATTCTTACGCCATTAAGTGTCACTTATGCCCTTGAAGTTGATGACAGTAAGAGGCTTAAGACAAATAATATAAGTCGAGGATGCTCCTTAGAATTAGTAGGCCAACTCTTTGAAACAGACTTGATGACCGTCAAACTAGGAAGTTTTGACGTGGTCATAGGCATGGATTGACTATCGAAAAATCGTGCGAAAATAGTGTGCCACAAGAAGACGGTTCATATACCTTTAGCTAATAAGAAGGTCCTTACTGTTCAAGGCAAAACAAGAAATACCAAAGTAAGCATCATTCCTAGCATTAGGACCCTGAAGTGTTGACAGAGAGGGAGCCAAAGGAAAAGCGGCTCGAAAATATCCTTATTATTTGTGATTACCCCAAAGTTTTTTTTTCCAAAACCAGAACTCCCAACATCGAGGCAAGTCAAAATTCAAAAATCGGCCTACTATCAGGTGCGGTACCAGTGGCTCGAGCACCATGCCGATTAGCCCCATCAATAGTGTAACAATCATCCAACCAACTGTAGGAGTTATTAGATAAAGGGTTTATCAAACTGAGTTCCTCGCTTTGGAGGAGCTCCAGTTTTGTTCATAAAGAAGAAGGATAGAACCATCAGAATGTGCATCAATTAGCAGGAGCTAAATAAACTAAAGGAACCGATACCCGCTCAGAAGAATCAATGACTTGTTTGACCAAACTACAAGAATTAAGCTTCTATTAGAAGATCGACCTAAGGTCTGGTTATCATTAGGTTAGAGTTTGCAAGAAAGATAATTCAAAGACAGCCTTCAGATTCCGTTTCGGTCATCATAAATTCCTATTAATGCCGTTGGGATTAACCAGTGCCCCAACGATACTCATGGACCTCATCAGGTGTGCAAACCTTATCTAGACAAGTTCGTGATCTACTCACGAAACAAGGTGGAGCACGAGCAAACATTTAAGACTGATTCTAGAGTTGTTGAAGAAAGAACAACTATATGCCAAGCTTCCTAAGTTTGACTTCTGATTAAGATAGGTAAGATTTCTCGGTCACGTGATCAATAGTAAAGGAATCCAAGTTGACCCCGCAAAGATCAAGGCTATTAGAAACTGGTTAACTCTTAGAACCCCCATAAAGATACGACAGTCCTTAAGACTTGTCCCTTATTATAAGCAATTATAAGAAATTTCTCAAAGTTCATCAGAGCTCTAACAGAACTGACCCGAAAAGACATTAAGTATGATTGGGCCGAGGATCAGGAGACATCATATCAATTATTAAAAGCACAAACTGCGCAGTGCGCTTATTTTACCCAAGAGAAGCAAGAAATTTGTAGATTACTGTGACGCATCACACAATGGGTTGATATAGAAAGATAGGGTCATAGCTTATGCTTTATGAAAACTTAAGGTTCACTAGGTGGTTTACACAACGCATGAACGGGATCTTGAAGCAGTAGTCGTTATCCTTGGAGACATTAGTTGTCGGTATGAAGTGTATTGTATTCACAGACCATAAGAGCCGCCAACACATCTTGAACTAGAAAGAGTCGAATACAAAGTAGTACCGTTGGATGGATCTAATAAGTAATTGCAACCATGAAAATTCGTTATCACCTGAGGAAAACTAATGAGCTAAGCCGTTAAGAGTACAAGTGGATAAATAGTTTAGGATAAGGGCAAATAAAAATCGATATTTCATGAATAGAATCTGATTACTCTGTTTGGTGAAATAAGAAAGCTGGCTATGGATGAAGGACACAAATTAAGATATGTCGTTCACCCCGGATATGAGAAAATGTATCATGACCTTAAGGAGCTATACAGGTGGCCTATCATAAAGAAAGACATTGCCACATCTGTCAGAAAATTCGTAACATGCTCCAAAGTTAAGATAAAACATCAGAAACATTTGGGTAATAGTCGACCACCTAACAAAATCCGCGCGTTCCTACCGATCAAGAAGAACATCAGGATGAATAAGCTAGTCCAAACGTACCTCAAGGAAGTCGTCTCTGGACACGGAGTGCCTATTATAATCATTTCAGAAATGGATAGCAGATCTACATCTAAGTTTTGGCAATTATTACAGCAAGCTTTGGATACAAACTTAGACATGAAGTACCACATATCACCCTCAGACTGATGGTCAGAATAATAGAACGATCGAAACCCTAGAACACACATTAAGAGCCTATGTAATGGATACTCAATTTCCTTAGTGGAATTATTGTACTACGATAGCTATCACTCAAGTATTAAAGCTGCTCCGAATGAAGCCCTCTACGGGCAAAAGTGTCGATCACCGATTTATTGGGAAGAAGTGGGAAATGGCCAAATCACTGGCGTTAAGATCATTCACGAAACTACTGAAAGGATAGTACAGATACGAAACTGACTAAAAGTTCCCTGCGATTGTAAGAAAGTTATGCAGATGAAAATAGAAAATCCCTTGAGTTCTAACTAGGAGAACGAGTACTGATAGAAGTCTCGCCATGGAAGGGCGTGTTACGATTTGGGAAACAATGATAATTAAACCCTCGATACATTGGCAATACAAAGTCTTAAAGGGGATTGGACTCGTAGCTTATCGTTTAGAGTTACCACCAGAGCTTAGCAGCATGCACAATACCTTCCATGTATCAAATAAGAAGAAGTGGTTTGTTAGAGGAAACACTTGTTACCCCTTGGGAGAGATTTAACTAAATGATAAACTTCGTTTCATCAAAGAGCCGGTTGAAATCATGGACCGTAAGGTCAAAGGATTGAAGCACAGTTGTATACCCACCCTCAAGGTCAGATGGAAATTCTAGACATGGACCACAATTCACTTAGGCATGCAAAGGCTAGTTTAAGCAAAGATACTCTCATCTACTCTTAAGTAACGATACCCCTGAGGAAACAGGATAAAATTTCGGGACGAAATTCCCTTAACAGGGGGAGACTGTAACATCCGGCATTGAACCAGGTTAGCAACAACGACCTAATTAGTATTTAATGGCCAATTATAACCTAATCAGTGGTCGTTAGAAATTAACCAAAGTGATTAACAAGGTTCATGAAGAAATTCAACTCAATTCGAATCAAATTCATCGGTGCGATGAATCGGGAAATCATTTAATCCGATCGATTTACGATATGAGGGATTAATTCAACTAAGTACATAATTAAATTATGATTAGTGACACTAATCATACACTAATACAATTACTTAACACTTATTTATGCAAGACTAAAACAATTCATTAAAACACAGCATCCATAAGTATTTTTGAAATTACAAGAAAAGGGAAATACAAGAATACATTTCTAAATACATTTATACAAAAAAAATGAAAATACATGTATATACACCTAAGGGCCGGCCATTAGGCCATATGGTGAATTAGAGTTTGACTTTTATTTAAATAATATTACTTTAAACACCATCATTTTGTTAAAAAGTGCACACAACTTTTGTCTCCCATGCCTTTCATCATTTGAAAGACCAAAAATTTCTCTATAAATATGGAAGTCTTTCATTCATTTTAAACACACCAAAACCTTCTTTTTCTCTCCTCAAAGATCCGGCCATATACATATACACATCACAAAAATTCTTCATTCAAGTGTTCTTCAAGTGTTCTTGGTGTTCTTCAAGAGTTTTGGTGCATACCTTGCAAGAATTTCAATTTCTACTCAAAATCATCTTCCAAATACATCAAAGTAAGTAAATACTAACTTATTTCATCATACATTTATGTTTATATAAGTCTTGCATAATATATATAATCACCAACAACAACAAGTTTCATAAAAACTCAAGTTTATAACTTTCTAGTTTTATTTTTAAGTTGTTTCTTTAAATGTGCATATGAATATATGAACACATTATAAACATGTTAATATTATGAAAACATGTGTTGTATATGTGTTATATAACTTTTACAACTTTTATACAAGTTGTCTTTATATAAACAACAAGAATCATAAGTTGTTTTAAGTTTATAAACTACGGATTTTCGGCAGAAAATTTATATCGACTTTGAAAAATCATAACTAATTCATAACTCAACGAAATGAGTTGATTCTTGTCTCAAAAGTTAGATCTATGTCTTAACTATAGATCTGTAATTTTTTATAATTTATTTTGAAGTTTAAGACCTCCAGAAATTATTTGGGAAACCGAAAGTTTGACAGCTCAAAAATGGCCAACATAGCGTTTTTAACGAGATTTTTCACCAACCTAAACAACTCGAAAAATGGCCGTTCTTGATTCTAAAAATCCTTTGTATATAGTAGTTTAATGTCCTAGAAAACCAAAGTCTAAAACATTTTGGAGCTTGGTCAAAAACAGCCTCAAAGTAGGCCGAAAAACCTCCGAATAAGCTGGAAAAATGATATATATATAAACTTGACGTTTTAAGCAAATCTTATTTATAAACTTGTAATGTTGGGTGATCTAAGACATAAAAATCTATAAATATACATATTATCATATATTAGTGATATTAAGTCCTTATTATCATTTAGGACTCGGTTAAACACCTCCGGTTTCATCACCCATCAAACAACGCACATTTGCATTTTTGCACATATTTTGCCATCGCAATTCCGGTGAGTCTTCATAGCCCCTATTTTCACTATCTTTTGGGGTGGAAATACATGCACTGTTTTCATATGGACATCAAAACTGTTTATTTCTTATATGTATTACATGTGGTTCCATCAGCCCTTATATCATGAACCGTTAATTGCATTTATTTGTAAGCGCGAATATATTGTGGATAGATCTATTGGGAGTCATGTCTTCCATTCGGGTTAGCTCGGTTCGGCTAACAGCGAGTGCATATATATTCAACACACGGTATTACGTATGGGAATACTGCACAGGACAAACTCATTCTAATTAAGCTTCGGTTGCATGATGGTTTATGTAATACATACGCGGAATTTATGATTTTTTAAATTCAACTCATCTGATAATGTCCATACAACTGGTCTTTTCGCGTAAACCTTTGAGTTCACCAACAATTTTTGTTGACGTATTTTAGCATGTATTTTCAGGTAATTAAGGCACGAATGCCTCAGACGTATTTTACTTTCAAGCTTCCGCATCCATGGAGTCGCATGCATATTCAAATTAACGGAGATTTAGCTGCATTATTTTGGATATTTTAATTATGTAATTAAATCTCTGTATTTTGCGAACTGTTTTACTCATAACAGTCTATGTAAAACATTGCTATATTTTCAAGTTTCAATGATGTATTTTAAAAAAACGTCCATATAGTGGTCGTTCGTTATGATTATGGTTACGCTTCCGCACTTGTCACGCCTCGCTGCCAACCGGGGGAGCAGGGTGCGACAGTTTCCATACAAGTCAGTAACAATCACCAATAAGTACCGAAACATATGCAAGTAAGTAATGCAATCTGTCACTCACAGCGGTCCTGAGCAATGCAAGTAATCAAGGAACATGCACCAGCAGTTGTCCAATTTCCTAACATACAATTAAGTTATCAAGGAACAAGCAGTAGAAGATGTTTCCATACAAGTCAGAAACAATCATCAGTAAGTACCGAAACATATGCAAGTAAGTAATCCAATCTGTCACTCACAGCGGTCATGATCAATACAAGTAATCAAGGAACGTGCACCAGCAGTTGTCCAGTTTCAGCAGTGTCTATCATACGTTCCTAACATACAAATAAGTTATCAAGGAACAAGCAACAGGAGATGTTTCCATACAACTCAGAAACAATCACCAATAAGTACCGAAACATATGCAAGTAATCAAGGAACATGCACCAGCAGTTGTCCAGTTTCTGCAGAGTCTATCATTCGTTCCAAACATATAAATAAGTAATCAAGGAACAACCAGCAGCAAATGTTTCCATACGAGTCAGTAACAATCACCTATAAGTACCGAAACATATGCAAGTAACTAATGCAATCTCTCACTCACAGCGGTCCTGAGCAATGCAAGTAATCAAGGAACATGCACCAGTAGTTGTCCAGTTTCAGTAGTGTCTATCATACGTTCCTAACTTATAAATAGGTAATCAAGGAACAACCAGCAGCAGATGTTTCCATACGAGTCAGTAACAATCACCAATAAGTACCGAAACATATGCAAGTAAGTAATGCAATCTGTCACTCACAGCGGTCCTGAGCAATGCAAGTAATCAAGGAACATGACCCAGCAGTTGTCCAGTTTCCTAACATACAATTAAGTTATCAAGGAACAAGCAGCAGAAGATGTTTCCATAAATGTCAGAAACAATCACCAGTAAGTACTGAAACATATGCAAATAAATAATCCAATCTGTCACTTACAGCGGTCATGAGCAATTCAAGTAATCAAGGAACGTGCACCAGCAGTTGTCCAGTTTCAGCAGTGTCTATGATACGTTCCTAACATACAATTGTAATCAAGGAACAAGCAGCAGCATATGTTTCCATACAAGTTAGTAACAATCACCAGTAAGTACCGAAACATATGCAAGTAAGTAATTCAATCTGTCACTCACAGCGGTCATGAGCAATGCAAGTAATCAAGGAACATGCACCAGCAGTTGTCCAGTTTCAGCAGTGTCTATCATACGTTCCAAACATACAATTAAGTAATCAAGGAACAAGCAGCAGCATATGTTTCCATACAAGTTAGTAACAATCACCAATAAGTACCGAAACATATGCAAGTAAGTAATGCAATCTGTCACTCACAGCGGTCCTGAGCAATGCAAGTAATCAAGGAACATGCACCAGCTGTTGTCCAGTTTCCTAACATACAATTAAGTTATCAAGGAACAAGCAGTAGAAGATGTTTCCATACAAGTCAGAAACAATCACCAGTAAGTACCGAAACTTATGCAAGTAAATAATCCAATCTGTCACTCACAGCGGTCATGATCAATGCAAGTAATCAAGGAACGTGCACCAGCAGTTGTCAAGTTTCAACGGTGTCTATCATACGTTCCTAACATACAATTAAGTAATCAAGGAACAAGCAGCAGCTCATGTTTCCATACAAGTCAGTAACAATCACCAATAAGTACCGAAACATATGCAAGTAAGAAATGCAATCTGTCACTCACAGCGGTCTTGAGCAATGCAAGTAATCAAGGAACATGCACCATCAGTTGTCCAGTTTCAGCAGTGTCTATCATACGTTCCAAACATAGAATTAAGTAATCAAGGAACAAGCAGCAGCAGATGTTTCCATACAAGTCAGAAACAATCACCAATAAGTACCGAAACATATACAAGTAAGTAATGCAATCTGTCACTTACAGCGGTCCTGAGCAATGCAAGTAATCAAGGAACATGCACCAGCAGTTGTCCAGTTTCTGCAGAGTCTATCATACGTTCCTAACATATAAATAAGTAATCAAGGAACAACCAGCAGCAGATGTTTCCATACGAGTCAGTAACAATCACCAATAAGTACCGAAACATATGCAAGTAAGTAATGCAATCTATCACTCACAGCGGTCATGATCAATGCAAGTAATCAAGGACCGTGCACCAGCAGTTGTCCAGTTTCAGCAGTGTCTATCATACGTTCCTAACATACAATTAAGTAATCAAGGAACAAGCAGCAGCAGATGTTTCCATACAAGTCAGTAACAATCACCAATAAGTACCGAAACATATGCAAGTAAGTAATCCAATCTGTCACTCACAGCGGTCATGAGCAATGCAGGTAATCAAAGAACATGCACCAGCAGTTGTCCAGTTTCAGCAGTGTCTATCATACGTTCCTAACATACAAATAAGTTATCAAGGAACAAGCAGCAGGAGATGTTTCCATATAACTCAGAAACAATCACCAATAAGTACCGAAACATATGCAAGTAAGTAATGCAATCTGTCACTCACAGCGGTCATGAGCAATGCAAGTAATCAAGGAACATGCACCAGCAGTTGTCCAGTTTTAGCAGTGTCTATCATACGTTCCAAACATAGAATTAAGTAATGAAGGAACAAGCAGCAGCAGATGTTTCCATACAAGTCAGAAACAATCACCAATAAGTACCGAAACATATGCAAGTAAGTAATGCAATCTGTCACTCACAGCGATCCTGAGCAATGCAAGTAATCAAGGAACATGCACAAGTAGTTGTCCAGTTTCAGCAGTGTCTATCATACGTTCCTAACATACAAGTAAGTTATCAAGGAACAAGCAGCAGGAGATGTTTCCGTATAACTCAGAAAGAATCACCAATAAGTACCGAAACATATGCAAGTAAGTAATGCAATCTGTCACTCACAGCGGTCATGAGCAATGCAAGTAATCAAGGAACATGCACCAGCAGTTGTCCAGTTTCAGCAGTGTCTATCATACGTTCCTAACATATAAATAGGTAATCAAGGAACAACCAGCAGCAGATGTTTCCATACGAGTCAGTAACAATCACCAATAAGTACCGAAACATATGCAAGTAAGTAATGCAATCTGTCACTCACAGCGGTCCTGAGCAATGCAAGTAATCAAGGAACATGCACAAGTAGTTGTCCAGTTTCAGCAGTGTCTATCATACGTTCCTAACATACAAATAAGTTATCAAGGAACAAGCAGCAGGAGATGTTTCCGTATAACTCAGAAAGAATCACCAATAAGTACCGAAACATATGCAAGTAAGTAATGCAATCTGTCACTCACAGCGGTCATGAGCAATGCAAGTAATCAAGGAACATGCACCAGCAGTTGTCCAGTTTCCAGCAGTGTCCTATCTACGTTCCACTAACAGAATAATAGGTAATCAAGGAACAACCAGCAGCAGATGTTTCCATACGAGTCAGTAACAATCACCAATAAGTACCGAAACATATGCAAGTAAGTAATGCAATCTGTCACTCACAGCGGTCCTGAGCAATGCAAGTAATCAAGGAACATGCACCAGCAGTTGTCCAGTTTCTGCAGAGTCTTTCATACGTTCCTAACATATAAATAAGTAATCAAGGAACAACCAGCAGCAGATGTTTCCATACGAGTCAGTAACATTCACCAATAAGTACCGAAACATATGCAAGTAAGTAATGCAATCTGTCACTCACAGCGGTCATGATCAATGCAAGTAATCAAGGAACGTGCACCAGCAGTTGTCCAGTTTCAGCTTGAGTTATATTGGAAACATCTCCGCTGCTTATCCTTGATAACTATTTGTCTGTTAGAATCAGTATGATAGACACTTCTGAAACTTGGACAACAGTTGTGCATGTTCCTTGATTACTTGCATTGCTCAGGGATCGCTGTGAGGACAGATTGCCTTACTTACTTGCATATGTTTCGGTACTAATTGGTGATTGTTTTGACTTGTATGAGAAACATCTGCTGCGCTTGTTCCTTCATTACTTAATTTCTATGTTTGGAACGATGATAGACAACTGCTTAAAACTGGACAACTGTGGTGCATGTCATTGATTACTTGCATTGCTCATGACCGCGTGCGTGAAAGATGCATTACTACTGCAGATGTTTTCGGTACTTATTGGTGATTGTTACTGACTGTATGGAAACATCTGTTGTGCTTGTTTCCTTGATTACTTAATTGTTGTAGGAACGTCTGATAGACACTGCTGAAACTGGACAACTGCTGGTGCACGTTCCTTGATTACTTGCATTGATCATGACCGCTGTGATTGACAGATTGCATTACTTACTTTGCCATATGTTTCGGTACTTATTGTGATGTACTGACTCGTATGGACCATCTGCTGCTGGTTGTCCTGATTACTTATTTAATGTTAGGAACGTTTGATAGACCTGCAGAACTGGACAACTGCTGGTGCATGTTCCTGATTACTTGCCTTGCTCAGGACCGTGTGAGTGAAGATTGCATTACTTACTTGCATATGTTCGGTACTTATTGGTGATTGTACTGACTCGTATGGGAAACTCTGCTGATGTTGTTCCTTGATTACTATTTATCTGTTAGGAACGTATGATACACACTGCTGAACTGGACCACTGCTGCGTGATGTTCCTTGATACTTGCCATTGCTCAGACCGCTTGAGTGAAGATTGCCTTACTTACTGCATATGTTTCGGACTTATTGTGATTCTTTCTGAGTTATCGAAACATCTCTGCTGCCTTGTTCCTGATAACTTACTTTCTGTTAGGAACGTATGATAGGACACTGCTGATAACTGGACAACTAATTCGTGAATGTTCCTTGATACTTTGCATTGCTCATGGGATCGTGTGCGGACATATTGCCATTACTTACTTGCCATATGTTTCGGTACTTATTGGTGATGTTTCTGATGTATGGAAACATCTGCTGCTGTTGTCCTTCCACTTCAATTCTTCTGTTTGGACACGTATGATGACACTGCTAAACTGGCAACTGCTGGTGCATGTTCCTTGATTACTGCATTTCCTCATGACCGCTGTGAGTGACCAGATTGCATTACTTACTTGACATATGTTTCGGTACTTCTTGTTGATTGTTTCTGAGTTATATGGAAACATCTCCTGCCGGCTTGTTCCTGATAACTTATTGTATGTTAGGAACGTATGATAGGACACGC
>JAANYP010004047.1:0-122500 GCA_020465985.1 Centrapalus pauciflorus
TTAGACTATACTCATCAAAAATATGTTGTTAAGTATTTAGCTTAGATTGTAAATTTTTCTTAAGTCTAGATTAATTTTTTGGTCAAAATTTTATTTTACTTTATTTTATTTTATTTTTACCTTAGTTTATTTTATTTTATTTTATTTTAGTTTAGTTTAATTTTTACTTAGGTAAAAGGTCAAAAGTTACTGAGGGTGCAGTCAAAGTTGAATAAAATAAACATTGCGTGAAATATCTGTTGCTTAGGGTAAAAGAATTGGCATAGTATTATCTGGTTACACGTTACCGTAGAAAAAAGTTGGAAAAGTTGAATTTATTTCAAAATTTTCGAAAATTTTTCTAAGTATTGGTGGTTTCGAATCTAAGACAGACTCGAAGCAGTAAGACTTTGAATCTGTCAGTAGATTCGAATCTACACTTAGACTCGAAGGTTGGTTGTATAAATAGGTCAACAGTGAAGTCATTTAAGACTTACTGTTTTCGAATCTATACACTCGAGTCTAAAGGCGATTTCGAATCTATTTCTTCGAATCTATCGGATTTCTACTAAACGACATTTTGTCGACTTTGAAGATTGTGTATTCGATTCTACAGATACCTCTAGGTATAATCAACCAGATTGTACAAGATTTGTGTAGTTTTATGCACAATTTTAGACTAAATCGTCAAATTTTGAAGTTTTATAGGTCGAAATAGGGTTTTTGCTAAATTACCAAGATTGGACCTATAAAAGATCAAATTAAAGGCATAAATCATTGATTAGAACCTAGTTGAACTAATGTATGTGATTTACCAAGTTCAAAATGGTTAAAATCGTGGGTTTTAGTTGAAAAATCAAACGTCGGGGCTTCGAGTCTATTCCAGGACCTTCGAATCTGTTCATGGGTTTCTCGAATCTGTCATTAGATTCAAGATGACCATGATATTCGAATCTGTCCATTAGACTCGAAAAGGGACTCTTCGAATCTGTCCATTACACTCGAATATGGACACTTCGAATCTATTACTTTCGAATCTGTACTTTATTTACTTTGTTTAATTTAAATTTTATTAAACTTGTGGAAATTTAATTGTGTTAGATTTTGTATTTAATCAAGTACAAAATAAAACAAATTTTGAATTTAAACAAGTTTATTGATTTTTAAATGAGTCTAACAGTTTTATTTATTGTGCAGATATGGCAGTTCGCGCTTTTGTCCCGAAGCATAATATGGTCCTTAATCCAGATAATAATATCCCTGAGGCGCAGGGTTTTCGTGAAGTTTTGGACTTCCTAGCTGAGTCTAGGATTAGCTATGCTTTGTATCATAACATTCCAATTGTAATTTCGTATGTACGCCAGTTTTATGATCATTTACAGGTGGACTGTACTGTCACCCCGACAGTTATCAGAACCAGAATCGCTGGCCAGCCTCTAGTCTTCTCAGCAGATATGTTGCGCCAAGTGCTATAGTTGGGTTCTCAAGAACAAGAAGATGGGCCTATTGACTTTCCATTAAGTATTAGGCAGACTGCTTTTCTGAGAATGGGCTACAGTTTAGATGTGACAAAGTCGTCATACATGAAGAGTGGCCTGATTGGGCAATGGAGATTCCTGGTGCACGTATTCATGGTCTGTTTTGCGCCAAAGAAAGCTGGCTTTGATTACATAGTATCAAAGATCCAATCTGGAGTTATTGCATTGGTATATAATCGGAAGTTCTGCTTTTCGCAGATGTTCTTCTCGGAGTTCGTTCATCAAATTACGGCTCCAGAAAGGGAACGATTCTTGTTGTACCCAAGGTTCATTATGATGCTGATAAGGCATTTCTTGCCAGACTTGCCGCCGTCAAATGATTCTCTGAGTGTTAACATTATGGACAAACGGATTTTCGCTGATTGTTCCTCACACCGAGGAAGATTGGCTGTTCCTGTTGCTCGTCCATTGTTCGGAGCTATTGTGGATAGGGATTTTCAAGCCCCGGAAGTTGCCAATTGGGCAGGGGTTGTTGAGTTTCCACAGCAACAACAACAGCAACAACATCAACAGCAACCACAGCCTCGTGCACGGCCACGTGATCCAAGACGCCGACAAAGACCAGCCGCGAGTCAAATCCAGGCTTCCAGGCCTTCTACGAGCGAACAGCCCCAAGCACAGGAAGCAGGGCCTTCCAGTGCCATTCCTGAATCTGAGCAGATTGCTCAAACCTTGGAGGAAATATGGGCATCTGGTCCACATGCAAATGAAGATGTTGCAGCAGCATTAGTAGATGAGCTGCTTAGTCCACCAGTATATACAGATGATGTATTTAGAGATGTCGAGGAATACGAGCCAGAAGGGGCAGATGACGGATTAACATCTTCGGAATCCGACTCAGAATTCGCGGAAGTTCCGGCAGCTGCAGTTCCTGATATTCAAATTGGAACTTATGGTTCGAGATTGATTATAAATGAGGGTGGTTCGAGGAGGCGCGTGAACAGGGAATTGGAGGAGTCTGATTTTGAAGAAGAGGAAGTTCCTCAACTAGTGACAAGGCAACGGGCCAAACGTCACAGGTTCATGCAAGGATCATCTTCAGCTCCTGATCCTCAACCAGAAATTCCACAACATCAAGAACCTCAAACCACCAGTCCACCACCACCACCACCACCTCAAGATGAACCATATATTCCACCATCATTCATCCCCTCTCCCATTCAGTCCATTCCTTCCACCTCAACTGCCTATGCTGAAAATCAGCGGTTTATGCAACTCAAAGCTCGAGTGGATTTCCAACATGTCCAAATCCTGAGCCTAACACAGGCAATGGGAGAAATTCAGGCACATAATGCAAATCTAGATAAAGAAAATGCTGAATTGAAGAAGACAGTAGAAACAATCCAAGACGAGAATATTGAGCTAAAGACATTTGTCTGCGACCAGGCAGCCGAGTTAAGATCGATGCGCTCCCTCATTGAGCAGTTAATGAAAAATCTTCAGGCTCAGGGGGAGACATCGTGCCGAGATCAGGAATTGCAGAGAAGAGATGATAATGAAGGCGATGATCCCGGTGCGAATAAAGAGTTTGAGTCTGTAGATTTTCCTGCAGCTCAAGTTACACAAGTTGAGGAGGAGCCTAGTCAAGGCGAAGGAGAAAGAGGTGAGGCCAGTTCATCTAAACAGCCTACAGACTTTGAGATCAGTGAGATGATTGAAGCACTCATGGATCTCGATGATGATCCACTGGATGTAGGCTTTGATAATGAAGACGAAGAGCTGGAAGAAGGGGAGTTTGTGCCAGGGGAGATAGTAGACTGGCGGTCGGATGATGAAGTACTTGCTGATGAGGATGATGAAGCTGACGAGATAGTTGTGCAGCAGAATCCTATCACTGATACTTACATGATTGATGGAAACAAAATTGTCGATGCAGATATAGTTAATGTTGCATTAAATCCTCAGCCATCGACAGAAGAACCTGCAAGAGAGCTAACTAATGAAGAAAAACGAAAGCTATGGTTCAGGGCTGAAGAGAAGGAAGCAGCAATTAAAAAGACAATGAAAGTGCCAGGTACTGGGAAGCTGTCTGAGCGAATTTTAAGCTGGTTCTTTGACAGAGATCTGCAGCTATTTATAATAAAGAGAAAAGACGGGCTTCAGTACATGAGGCGAACTTTAAAAGCGTTCAACTCCCTGCCATAAATCGAAATCACTGCGCTAGCTTGGAAAGATCTTATAAACATTGGCAATGATCCCTACGCGAGCGTAATCGAAAGAATCATAAGAAAGGAAGGGAGATCAAGGAAGTTCGAACGTTTGAATCCAAGAGTCGGGAGAAGAGTAGAGGATCCGTCACGTATTGATCCTCTAACTGGACGACCTTGGATGAGGATTCACTATAAGCCGGCTAGATGTCTTAGGAAGGTTCCTCTCAAGCCAATGCCACAAAATATTCTGAAGAATCTGAAGTGGTGGTATGCTGACACGGAAACTGGAGAAGCGGTTATGGAAGACTTAGAAGAAAATGTTATTCTTAGAGTCTATGACCCGCTTCACCTGATAAACCTATCTAAAGAAGATCTGCAGATTTTGTATAATTGTAAGATTTCCAGTGACGCACATATGGATACTGAGGCTAGTAAGTATGAAAATGTGGTCAAGGTATGCGTCGAAAAAGGTCTGTATGCTGGTAGTGTTTTGAATCAATAAATAAACCAAGTTCTTAAATCAAATGTGTGAATTATTAGAAGCTATCGTCAAGGGGGAGTCTGTTGGTACATCCCGTGTGACGATAGCAGTCTAAATGGTCTTACATTGTGATTTTAGCAAGTGTGTGATATATATGTTTATATATGGTTGATATTTATTAGTGTTTGTATGTTTGAGCTTGATGTAACGTATTACAAGAAGTTCAAACATAAAGTACAAAGATAAATTCAATCATAAGTAATAACGTAAGGTTCAACACTTAGTTGTTTATGTAAAAGGCTAGATTCGAATTATATATGGGTTGACATTCGAATCTGTGATAGATTCGAATGTAACCATAGATTCGAAAGAAGGCTAGATTCGAGACTGTCAATATGGACAGACTCGAATGGGCCTTGGGCCAGATTCGAGCTTGGCCCACAACAGACTCGAATCAGGGTCTATAATTAGGGATAGACTCGAATAATTAGAGGACTTTTTGCAGAATTCGTGAGGGATTAAGCAAAGGGCGATCTCGAGTTTATCAGCTAGGTGAGTGCCATTTCGGAGAGAATTAGTACGTAGGATCGTTCGTGTGTCGTTCAGCGTCTAATAGTCTCCGTGTTCCGTTGGTTGAGAGTTGTCCGTCTAACCGTCAACGAGGATTCCGCACTCGTTCACGGATCCGCGTCTAGATAGATCTCGTAGTGGTAGACCTTACAGTTTCGACGATCGACTCATCTGTCGAGATGGTCCAACCGAATAACGACCTCCGTTAACTCACACATAAAGTTCTATTTCGGCGACAAAAATTCGGGTGCGATCATACCAGCACTAATGCACCGGATCCCATCAGAACTCCGAAGTTAAGCGTGCTTGGGCGAGAGTAGTACTAGGATGGGTGACCCCCTGGAAAGTCCTCGTGTTGCACCCCTTTTTTGGATATGGATCGATGTTCATCATCTCCTTATTTATTTTTTTGTCATTTAAATTTAATTTACCGGCTCCGATGTCAACCGTTCGTCTTTCGTTTGTTAAACTCCCAGGTTTCGACGATCGACTCATCTGTCGAGATGGTCCAACCGAATAACGTCCTCCGTTAACTCACACATAAAGTTCTATTTCGGCGACAGGATTTCGTGTGCGATCATACCAGCACTAATGCACCGGATCCCATCAGAACTCCGAAGTTAAGCGTGCTTGGGCGAGAGTAGTACTAGGATGGGTGACCCCCTGGGAAGTCCTCGTGTTGCACCCCTTTTTTAGATATGGATCGATGTTCATCATCTCCTTATTTATTTTTTTTTTGTCATTTAAATTTAATTTACCGGCTCCGATGTCAACCGTTCGTCTTTCGTTTGTTAAACTCTGAGGTTTCGACGATCGTCTTATCTGTCGAGATGGTAAAACCGAATAACGACCTCCGTTAACTCACACATACAGTTCTACTTCGGCGACAGGATTTCGGGTGCGATCATACCATCACTAATGCACCGGATCCCATCAGAACTCCGAAGTTAAACGTGCTTGGGCGAGAGTAGTACTAGGATGGGTGACCCCCTGGGAAGTCCTCGTGTTGCACCCCTTTTTTGGATATGGATCGATGTTCATCATCTCCTTATTTAAAATTTAATTTACCGGCTCCGATGTCAACCGTTCGTCTTTCGTTTGTTAAACTCCGAGGTTTCGACGATCGTCTCATCTGTCGAGATGGTCCAACCGAATAACGACCTCCGTTAACTCACACATAAAGTTCTATTTCGGCGACAGGATTTCGGGTGCGATCATACCAGCACTAATGCACCGGATCCCATCAGAACTCCGAAGTTAAGCGTGCTTGGGCGAGAGTAGTACTAGGATGGGTGACCCCCTGGGAAGTCCTCGTGTTGCACCCCTTTTTTGGATATGGATCGATGTTCATCATCTCCTTATTTATTTTTTTGTCATTTAAATTTAATTTACCGGCTCCGATGTCAACCGTTCGTCTTTCGTTTGTTAAACTCCGAGGTTTCGACGATCGACTCATCTGTCGAGATGGTCCAACCGAATAACGACCTCCGTTAACTCACACATAAAGTTCTATTTCGGCGACAGGATTTCGTGTGCGATCATACCAGCACTAATGCACCGGATCCCATCAGAACTCCGAAGTTAAGCGTGCTTGGGCGAGAGTAGTACTAGGATGGGTGACCCCCTGGGAAGTCCTCGTGTTGCACCCCTTTTTTAGATATGGATCGATGTTCATCATCTCCTTATTTATTTTTTTTTTGTCATTTAAATTTAATTTACCGGCTCCGATGTCAACCGTTCGTCTTTCGTTTGTTAAACTCTGAGGTTTCGACGATCGTCTTATCTGTCGAGATGGTAAAACCGAATAACGACCTCCGTTAACTCACACATACAGTTCTACTTCGGCGAAAGGATTTCGGGTGCGATCATACCATCACTAATGCACCGGATCCCATCAGAACTCCGAAGTTAAACGTGCTTGGGCGAGAGTAGTACTAGGATGGGTGACCCCCTGGGAAGTCCTCGTGTTGCACCCCTTTTTTGGATATGGATCGATGTTCATCATCTCCTTATTTAAAATTTAATTTACCGGCTCCGATGTCAACCGTTCGTCTTTCGTTTGTTAAACTCCGAGGTTTCGACGATCGTCTCATCTGTCGAGATGGTCCAACCGAATAACGACCTCCGTTAACTCACACATAAAGTTCTATTTCGGCGACAGGATTTCGGGTGCGATCATACCAGCACTAATGCACCGGATCCCATCAGAACTCCGAAGTTAAGCGTGCTTGGGCGAGAGTAGTACTAGGATTGGTGACCCCCTGGGAAGTCCTCGTGTTGCACCCCCTTTTTTGGATATGGATCGATGTTCATCATCTCCTTATTTATTTTTTTGTCATTTAAATTTAATTTACCGGCTCCGATGTCAACCGTTCGTCTTTCGTTTGTTAAACTCCGAGGTTTCGACGATCGTCTCATCTGTCGAGATGGTCCAACCGAATAACGACCTCCGTTAACTCACACATAAAGTTCTATTTCGGCGACAGGATTTCGGGTGCGATCATACCAGCACTAATGCACCGGATCCCATCAGAACTCCGAAGTTAAGCGTGCTTGGGCGAGAGTAGTACTAGGATGGGTGACCCCCTGGGAAGTCCTCGTGTTGCACCCCCTTTTTTGGATATGGATCGATGTTCATCATCTCCTTATTTATTTTTTTGTCATTTAAATTTAATTTACCGGCTCCGATGTCAACCGTTCGTCTTTCGTTTGTTAAACTCCGAGGTTTCGACGATCGTCTCATCTGTCGAGATGGTCCAACCGAATAACGACCTCCGTTAACTCACACATAAAGTTCTATTTCGGAGACAGGATTTCGGGTGCGATCATACCACACTAATGCACCGGTTACCATCAAAACTCCGAAGTTAAGCTTGCTTGGGCGAGAGTAGTACTAGGATGGGTGACCCCCTGGGAAGTCCTCGTGTTGCACCCCCTTTTTGGATATGGATCGATGTTCATCATCTCCTTATTTATTTTTTTGTCATTTAAATTTAATTTACCTGCTCCGATGTCAACCGTTCGTCTTTCGTATGTTAAACTCCGAGGTTTCGACGATCGTCTCATCTGTCGAGATGGTCCAACCGAATAACGACTTCCGTTAACTCACACATAAAGTTATATTTCGGAGACAGGATTTCGGGTGCGATCATACTAGCACTAATGCACCGGATCCCATCAGAACTTCGAAGTTAAGCGTGCTTGGGCGAGAGTAGTACTAGGATGGGTGACCCCCTGGGAAGTCCTCGTGTTGCACCCCTTTTTTGGATATGGATCGATGTTCATCATCTCCTTATTTATTTCTTTGTCATTTAAATTTAATTTACCGGCTCCGATGTCAACCGTTCGTCTTTCGTTTGTTAAACTCCGAGGTTTCGACGATCGTCTCATCTGTCGAGATGGTCCAACCGAATAACGACTTCCGTTAACTCACACATAAAGTTATATTTCGGAGACAGGATTTCGGGTGCGATCATACTAGCACTAATGCACCGGATCCCATCAGAACTTCGAAGTTAAGCGTGCTTGGGCGAGAGTAGTACTAGGATGGGTGACCCCCTGGGAAGTCCTCGTGTTGCACCCCTTTTTTGGATATGGATCGATGTTCATCATCTCCTTATTTATTTTTTTTGTCATTTAAATTTAATTTACCGGCTCCGATGTCAACCGTTCGTCTTTCGTTTGTTAAACTCCGAGGTTTCGACGATCGTCTCATCTGTCGAGATGGTCCAACCGAATAACGACCTCCGTTAACTCACACATAAAGTTATATTTCGGAGACAGGATTTCGTGTGCGATCATACCAGCACTAATGCACCGGTTCCCATCAGAACTGCGAAGTTAAGCGTGCTTGGGCGAGAGTAGTACTAGGATGGGTGACCCCCTGGGAAGTCCTTGTGTTGCACCCTTTTTTGGATATGGATCGATGTTCATCATCTCCTTATTTATTTTTTTGTCATTTAAATTTAATTTACCGACTCTGATGTCAACCGTTCGTCTTTCGTTTGTTAAACTCCGAGGTTTCGACGATCGTCTAATCTGTCGAGATGGTCCAACCGAATAACGACCTCCGTTAACTCACACATAAAGTTCTACTTCGGCGACAGAATTTCTGGTGCGATCATACCAGCACTAATGCAGCGGATCCCATCGGAACTCCGAAGTTAAGCGTGCTTGGGCGAGAGTAGTACTAGGATAGGTGACCCCCTGGGAATTCCTCGTGTTGCACCCCTTTTTTGGATATGGATCGATGTTCATCATCTCCTTATTTATTTTTTTGTCATTTAAATTTAATTTACCGGCTACGACGTCAACCGTTCGTCTTTCGTTTGTTAAACTCCGAGGTTTCGACGATCGTCTCATCTGTCGAGATGGTCCAACCGAATAACGACCTCCGTTAACTCACACATAAAGTTCTATTTCGGTGACAGGATTTCGGGTGCGATCATACCAGCCCTAATGCACCGGATCCCATCAGAACTCCGAAGTTAAGCGTGCTTGTGCGAGAGTAGTTTTAGGATGGGTGACCCCCTGGGAAGTCCTCGTGTTGCACCCCTTTTTTGGATATGGATCGACATTCATCATCTCCTTATTTATTTTTTTGTCATTTAAATTTAATTTACCGGCTCCGATGTCAACCGTTCGTCTTTCGTTTGTTAAACTCCGAGATTTCGACGATCGTCTCATCTGTCGAGATGGTCCAACCGAATAACGACCTCCGTTAACTCACACATAAAGTTCTATTTCGGAGACAGGATTTCGGGTGCGATCATACCAGCACTAATGCACCGGATCCCATCAGAACTGCGAAGTTAAGCGTGCTTGGGCGAGAGGAGAACTAGGATGGTTGACCCCGTGGGAAGTCCTCGTGTTGCACCCCTTTTTTGGATATGGATCGATGTTCATCATCTCCTTATTTATTTTTTTGTCATTTAAATTTAATTTACCGGCTCCGATGTCAACCGTTCGTCTTTCGTTTGTTAAACTCCGAGGTTTCGACGATCGTCTCATCTGTCGAGATGGTAAAACCGAATAACGACCTCCGTTAACTCACACATAAAGTTCTACTTCGGCGACAGGATTTCGGGTGCGATCATACCAGCACTAATGCACCGGATCCCATCAGAACTCCGAAGTTAAGCGTGCTTGGGCGAGAGTAGTACTAGGATGGGTGACCCCCTGGGAAGTCCTCGTGTTGCACCCCTTTTTTGGATATGGATCGATGTTCATCATCTCCTTATTTATTTTTTTGTCATTTAAATTTAATTTACCGGCTCCGATGTCAACCGTTCGTCTTTCGTTTGTTAAACTCCGAGGTTTCGACGATCGTCTCATCTGTCGAGATGGTCCAACCGAATAACGACCTCCGTTAACTCACACATAAAGTTCTATTTCGGCGACAGGAATTCGGGTGCGATCATACCAGCACTAATGCACCGGATCCCATCAGAACTCCGAAGTTAAGCGTGCTTGGGCGAGAGTAGTACTAGGATGGGTGACCCCCTGGGAAGTCCTCGTGTTGCACCCCTTTTTTGGATATGGATCGATGTTCATCATCTCCTTATTTATTTTTTTGTCATTTAAATTTAATTTACCGGCTCCGATGTCAACCGTTCGTCTTTCGTTTGTTAAACTCCGAGGTTTCGACGATCGTCTCATCTGTCGAGATGGTAAAACCGAATAACGACCTCCGTTAACTCACACATAAAGTTCTACTTCGGCGACAGGATTTCGGGTGCGATCATACCAGCACTAATGCACCGGATCCCATCAGAACTCCGAAGTTAAGCGTGCTTGGGCGAGAGTAATACTAGGATGGGTGACCCCCTGGGAAGTCCTCGTGTTGCACCCCTTTTTTGGATATGGATCGATGTTCATCATCTCCTTATTTATTTTTTTGTCATTTAAATTTAATTTACCTGCTCCGATGTCAACCGTTCGTCTTTCGTTTGTTAAACTCCGAGGTTTCGACGATCGTCTCATCTGTTGAAATGGTCCAACCGAATAACGACCTCCGTTAACTAACACATAAAGTTCTATTTCGGCGACAGGATTTCAGGTGTGATCATACCAGCCCTAATGCACCGGATCCCATCAGAACTCCGAGGTTAAGCGTGCTTGTGCGAGAGTAGTACTAGGATGGGTGACCCCCTGGGAAGTCCTCGTGTTGCACCCTTTTTTTGGATATGGATCGATGTTCATCATCTCCTTATTTATTTTTTTGTCATTTAAATTTAATTTACCGGCTCCGATGTCAACCGTTCGTCTTTCGTTTGTTAAACTCCGAGGTTTCGACGATCGTCTCATCTGTCGAGATGGTCCAACCGAATAACGACCTCCGTTAACTCACACATAAAGTTCTATTTCGGAGACAGGATTTCGGGTGCGATCATACCAGCGCTAATGCACCGGATCCCATCAGAACTGCGAAGTTAAGCGTGCTTGGGCGAGAGGAGTACTAGGATGGGTGACCCCCTCGGAAGTCCTCGTGTTGCACCCATTTTTTGGATATGGATCGATGTTCATCATCTCCTTATTTTTTTTTTTTTCATTTAAATTTAATTTACCGGCTCCGATGTCAACCGTTCGTCTTTCGTTTGTTAAACTCCGAGGTTTCGACGATCGTCTCATCTATCGAGATGATAAAACCGAATAACGACCTCCGTTAACTCACACATAAAGTTCTACTTCGGCGACATGATTTCGGGTGCGATCATACCAGCACTAATGCACCGGATCCCATCAGAACTCCGAAGTTAAGCGTGCTTGGGCGAGAGTAGTATTAGGATGGGTGACCCCCTGGGAAGTCATCGTGTTGCACCCCTTTTTTGGATATGGATCGATGTTCATCATCTCCTTATTTATTTTTTTGTCATTTAAATTTAATTTACTGGCTCCGATGTCAACCGTTCGTCATTCGTTTGTTAAACTCCGAGGTTTCGACGATCGTCTCATCTGTCGAGATGGTCAAACCGAATAACGACCTCCATTAACTCACACATAAAGTTCTATTTCGGCGACAGGATTTCGGGTAACCAGCACTAATGCACCGGATCCCATCAGAACTCCGAAGTTAAGCGTGCTTGGGCGAGAGTAGTACTAGGATTGGTGACCCCCTGGGTAGTCCTCGTGTTGCACCCCCTTTTTTGGATATGGATCGATGTTCATCATCTCCTTATTTATTTTTTTGTCATTTAAATTTAATTTACCGGCTCCGATGTCAACCGTTCGTCTTTCGTTTGTTAAACTCCGAGGTTTCGACGATCGTCTTATCTGTCGAGATGGTCCAACCGAATAACGACCTCCGTTAACTCACACATAAAGTTTTATTTCGGAGACAGGATTTCGGGTGCGATCATACCAGCACTAATGCACCGGATCCCATCAGAACTCCGAAGTTAAGCTTGCTTGGGCGAGAGTAGTACTAGGATGGGTGACCCCCTGGGAAGTCCTCGTGTTGCACCCCTTTTTTGGATATGGATCGATGTCCATCATCTCCTTATTTGTTTTTTTGTCATTTAAATTTAATTTACCGGCTCCGATGTCAACCGTTTGTCTTTCGTTTGTTAAACTCCGAGGTTTCGACGATCGTCTCATCTGTCGAGATGGTCCAACCGAATAACGACCTCCGTTAACTCGCACATAAAGTTCTACTTCGGTGACAAGATTTCGGGTGTGATCATACCAGCACTAATGCACCGGATCCCATCAGAACTCCGAAGTTAAGCGTGCTTGGGCGAGAGTAGTACTAGGATGGGTGACCCCCTGGGAAGTCCTCGTGTTGCACCCCTTTTTTGGATATGGATCGATGTTCATCATCTCCTTACTTATTTTTTTGTCATTTAAATTTAATTTACCTGCTCCGATGTCAACCGTTCGTCTTTCGTGTGTTAAACTCCGAGGTTTCGACGATCGTCTCATCTGTCGAAATGGTCCAACCGAATAACGACCTCCGTTAACTCACACATAAAGTTCTACTTCGGCGACAGAATTTCTGGTGCGATCATACCAGCACTAATGCACCGGATCCCATCAGAACTCCGAAGTTAAGCGTGCTTGGGCGAGAGTAGTACTAGGATGGGTGACCCCCTGGGAAGTCCTCGTGTTGCACCCCTTTTTTGGATATGGATCGATGTTCATCATCTCCTTATTTATTTTTTTGTCATTTAAATTTAATTTACCGGCTCCGATGTCAACCGTTCGTCTTTCGTTTGTTAAACTCCGAGGTTTCGACGATCGTCTCATCTGTCGAGATGGTCCAACCGAATAACGACCTCCGTTAACTCACACATAAAGTTCTACTTCGGCGACAGAATTACTGGTGCGATCATACAAGCACTAATGCACCGGATCCCATCAGAACTCCGAAGTTAAGCGTGCTTGGGCGAGAGTAGTACTAGGATGGGTGACCCCCTGGGAAGTCCTCGTGTTGCACCCCTTTTTTGGATATGGATCGATGTTCATCATCTCCTTATTTATTTTTTTGTCATTTAAATTTAATTTACCGGCTCCATTGTCAACCGTTCGTCTTTCGTTTGTTAAACTCCGAGGTTTCGACGATCGTCTCATCTGTCGAGATGGTAAAACCGAATAACGACCTCCGTTAACTCACACATAAAGTTCTACTTCGGCGACAGGATTTCGGGTGCGATCATACCAGCACTAATGCACCGGATCCCATCAAAACTCCGAAGTTAAGCGTGCTTGGGCGAGAGTAGTACTAGGATGGGTGACCCCCTGGGAAGTCCTCGTGTTGCACCCCTTTTTTGGATATGGATCGATGTTCATCATCTCCTTATTTATTTTTTTGTCATTTAAATTTAATTTACCGGCTCCGATGTCAACCGTTTGTCTTTCGTTTGTTAAACTCCGAGGTTTCGACGATCGTCTCATCTGTCGAGATGGTCCAACCGAATAACGACCTCCGTTAACTCACACATAAAGTTCTACTTCGGCGACAAGATTTCGGGTGTGATCATACCAGCACTAATGCACCGGATCCCATCAGAACTCCGAAGTTAAGCGTGCTTGGGCGAGAGTAGTACTAGGATGGGTGACCCCCTGGGAAGTCCTCGTGTTGCACCCCTTTTTTCGAAATGGATCGATGTTCATCATCTCCTTATTTATTTTTTTTGTCATTTAAATTTAATTTACCGGCTCCGATGTCAACCGTTCGTCTTTCGTTTGTAAAACTCTGAGGTTTCGACGATGTCGAGATGGTCCAACCGAATAACGACCTCCGTTAACTCACACATAAAGTTTTATTTCGGAGACAGGATTTCGGGTGCGATCATACCAGCACTAATGCACCGGATCCCATCAGAACTCCGAAGTTAAGCTTGCTTGGGCGAGAGTAGTACTAGGATGGGTGACCCCCTGGGAAGTCCTCGTGTTGCACCCCTTTTTTGGATATGGATCGATGTCCATCATCTCCTTATTTGTTTTTTTGTCATTTAAATTTAATTTACCGGCTCCGATGTCAACTGTTTGTCTTTCGTTTGTTAAACTCCGAGGTTTCGACGATCGTCTCATCTGTCGAGATGGTCCAACCGAATAACGACCTCCGTTAACTCACACATAAAGTTCTACTTCGGCGACAAGATTTTTGGTGTGATCATACCAGCATTAATGCACCGGATCCCATCAGAACTCCGAAGTTAAGCGTGCTTGGGCGAGAGTAGTACTAGGATGGGTGACCCCCTGGGAAGTCCTCGTGTTGCACCCCTTTTTTGGATATGGATCGATGTTCATCATCTCCTTATTTATTTTTTTGCTATTTAAATTTAATTTAACTGCTCCGATGTCAACCGTTCGTCTTTCGTGTGTTAAACTCCGAGGTTTCGACGATCGTCTCATCTGTCGAAATGTCCAAACCGAATAACGACCTCCGTTAACTCACACATAAAGTTCTACTTCGGCGACATAATTTCTGGTGCGATCATACCAGCACTAATGCACCGGATCCCATCAGAACTCCGAAGTTAAGCGTGCTTGGGCGAGAGTAGTACTAGGATGGGTGACCCCCTGGGAAGTCCTCGTGTTGCACCCTTTTTTTGGATATGAATCGATGTTCATCATCTCCTTATTTATTTTTTTGTCATTTAAATTTAATTTACCGGCTCCGATGTCAACCGTTCGTCTTTCGTTTGTTAAACTCCGAGGTTTCGACGATCGTCTCATCTGTCGAGATGGTCCAACCGAATAACGACCTCCGTTAACTCACACATAAAGTTCTATTTTGGCGACAGGATTTCGGGTGCGATCATACCAGCACTAATGCATCAGATCCCATCAGAACTCCGAAGTTAAGCGTGCTTGGGCGAGAGTAGTACTAAGATGGGTGACCCCCTGGGAAGTCCTCGTGTTGCACCCCTTTTTTGGATATGGATCGATGTTCATCATCTCCTTATTTATTTTTTTGTCATTTAAATTTAATTTACCGGCTCCGATGTCAACCGTTCGTCTTTCGTTTGTTAAACTCCGAGGTTTCGACGATCGTCTCATCTGTCGAGATGGTCCAACCGAATAACGACCTCCGTTAACTCACACATAAAATTATATTTCGGAGACAGGATTTCGTGTGCGATCATACCAGCACTAATGCACCGGTTACCATCAGAACTGCGAAGTTAAGCGTGCTTGGGCGAGAGTAGTACTAGAATGGGTGACCCCCTGGGAAGTCCTCGTGTTGCACCCCTTTTTTGGATATGGATCGATGTTCATCATCTCCTTATTTATTTTTTTGTCATTTAAATTTAATTTACCGACTCCGATGTCAACCGTTCGTCTTTCGTTTGTTAAACTCCGAGGTTTCGACGATCGTCTAATCTGTCGAGATGGTCCAACCGAATAACGACCTCCGTTAACTCACACATAAAGTTCTACTTCGGCGACAGAATTTCTGGTGCGATCATACCAGCACTAATTCACCGGATCCCATCAGAACTCCGAAGTTAAGCGTGCTTGGGCGAGAGTAGTACTAGGATGGGTGACCCCCTGGGAAGTCCTCGTGTTGCACCCCTTTTTTGGATATGGATCGATGTTCATCATCTCCTTATTTTTTTTTTTGTCATTTAAATTTAATTTACCGGCTCCGATGTCAACCGTTCGTCTTTCGTTTGTTAAACTCCGAGGTTTCGACGATCGTCTCATCTGTCGAGATGGTCCAACCGAATAACGACCTCCGTTAACTCACACATAAAGTTCTATTTCGGCGACAGGATTTCGGGTGCGATCAACCAGCACTAATGCACCGGATCCCATCAGAACTCCGAAGTTAAGCGTGCTTGGGCGAGAGTAGTACTAGGATTGGTGACCCCCTGGGAAGTCCTCGTGTTGCACCCCCTTTTTTGGATATGGATCGATGTTCATCATCTCCTTATTTATTTTTTTGTCATTTAAATTTAATTTACCGGCTCCGATGTCAACCGTTCGTCTTTCGTTTGTTAAACTCCGAGGTTTCGACGATCATCATCTGTCGAGATGGTCCAACCGAATAACGACCTCCGTTAACTCACACATAAAGTTCTATTTCGGCACAGGAATTTGGGTGCGATCATACCAGCACTAATGCACCGGATCCCATCAGAACTCCGAAGTTAAGCTTGCTTGGGCGAGAGTAGTACTAGGATGGGTGACCCCCTGGGAAGTCCTCGTGTTGCACCCCTTTTTTGGATATGGATCGATGTTCATCATCTCCTTATTTATTTTTTTGTCATTTAAATTTAATTTACCGGCTCCGATGTCAACCGTTCGTCTTTCGTTTGTTAAACTCCGAGGTTTCGACGATCGTCTAATCTGTCGAGATGGTCCAACCGAATAACGACCTCCGTTAACTCACACATAAAGTTCTACTTCGGCGACAGAATTTCTGGTGCGATCATACCAGCACTAATGCACCGGATCCCATCAGAACTCCGAAGTTAAGCGTGCTTGGGCGAGAGTAGTACTAGAATGGGTGACCCCCTGGGAAGTCCTCGTGTTGCACCCCTTTTTTGGATATGGATCGATGTTCATCATCTCCTTATTTATTTTTTTGTCATTTAAATTTAATTTACCGGCCCCGATGTCAACCGTTCGTCTTTCGTTTGTTAAACTCCGAGGTTTCGACGATTGTCTCATCTGTCGAGATGGTCCAACCGAATAACGACCTCCGTTAACTCACACATAAAGTTCTGTTTTGGCGACAGGATTTCGGGTGCGATCATACCAGCACTAATGCACCATATCCAATCAGAACTCCGAAGTTAAGCATGCTTGGGCGAGAGTAGTACTAGGATGGGTGACCCCCTGGGAAGTCCTCGTGTTGCACCCCTTTTTTGGATATGGATCGATGTTCATCATCTCCTTATTTATTTTTTTGTCATTTAAATTTAATTTACCGGCTCCGATGTCAACCGTTCGTCTTTCGTTTGTTAAACTCCGAGGTTTCGACGATCGTCTCATCTGTCGAGATGGTCCAACCGAATAACGACCTCCGTTAACTCACACATAAAGTTATATTTCGGAGACATGATTTCGTGTGCGATCATACCAGCACTAATGCACCGGTTACCATCAGAACTGCGAAGTTAAGCGTGCTTGGGCAAGAGTACTACTAGGATGGGTGACCCCCTGGGAAGTCCTCGTGTTGCACCCCTTTTTTGGATATGGATCGATGTTCATCATCTCCTTATTTATTTTTTTGTCATTTAAATTTAATTTACCAACTCCGATGTCAACCGTTCGTCTTTCGTTTGTTAAACTCCGAGGTTTCGACGATCGTCTAATCTGTCGAGATGGTACAACCGAATAACGACCTCCGTTAACTCACACATAAAGTTCTACTTCGGCGACAGAATTTCTGGTGCGATCATACCAGCACTAATGCAGCGGATCCCATCAGAACTCCGAAGTTAAGCGTGCTTGGGCGAGAGTAGTACTAGGATGGGTGACCCCCTGGGAAGTCCTCGTGTTGCACCCCTTTTTTGGATATGGATCGATGTTCATCATCTCCTTATTTATTTTTTTTGTCATTTAAATTTAATTTACCGGCTCCGATGTCAACCGTTCGTCTTTCGTTTGTTAAACTCCGAGGTTTCGACGATCGACTCATCTGTCGAGATGGTCCAACCGAATAACGACCTCCGTTAACTCACACATAAAGCTCTATTTCGGCGACACCAGCACTAATGCACCGGATCCCATCAGAACTCCGAAGTTAAGCGTGCTTGGGCGAGAGTAGTACTAGGATTGGTGACCCCCTGGGAAGTCCTCGTGTTGCACCCCCTTTTTTGGATATGGATCGATGTTCATCATCTCCTTATTTATTTTTTTGTCATTTAAATTTAATTTACCGGCTCCGATGTCAACCGTTCGTCTTTCGTTTGTTAAACTCCGAGGTTTCGACGATCGTCTCATCTGTCGAGATGGTCCAACCGAATAACGACCTCCGTTAACTCACACATAAAGTTTTATTTCGGAGACAGGATTTCGGGTGCGATCATACCAGCACTAATGCACCGGATCCCATCAGAACTCCGAAGTTAAGCTTGCTTGGGCGAGAGTAGTACTAGGATGGGTGACCCCCTGGGAAGTCCTCGTGTTGCACCCCTTTTTTGGATATGGATCGATGTCCATCATCTCCTTATTTGTTTTTTTGTCATTTAAATTTAATTTACCGGCTCCGATGTCAACCGTTTGTCTTTCGTTTGTTAAACTCCGAGGTTTCGACGATCGTCTCATCTGTCGAGATGGTCCAACCGAATAACGACCTCCGTTAACTCACACATAAAGTTCTACTTCGGCGACAAGATTTCGGGTGTGATCATACCAGCACTAATGCACCGGATCCCATCAGAACTCCGAAGTTAAGCGTGCTTGGGCGAGAGTAGTACTAGGATGGGTGACCCCCTGGGAAGTCCTCGTGTTGCACCCCTTTTTTGGATTTGGATCGATGTTCATCATCTCCTTATTTATTTTTTTGTCATTTAAATTTAATTTACCTGGTCCGATGTCAACCGTTCGTCTTTCGTTTGTTAAACTCCGAGGTTTCGACGATCGTCTCATCTGTCGAAATGGTCCAACCGAATAACGACCTCCGTTAACTAACACATAAAGTTATATTTCGGAGACAGGATTTCGGGTGCGATCATACCAGCACTAATGCACCGGATCCCATCAGAACTGCGAAGTTAAGCGTGCTTGGGCGAGAGTAGTACTAGGATGGCTGACCCCCTGGGAAGTCCTCGTGTTGCACCCCATTTTTGGATATGGATCGATGTTCATCATCTCCTTATTTATTTTTTTGTAGTTTAAATTTAATTTACCGGCTCCGATGTCAACCGTTCGTCTTTCGTTTGTTAAACTCCGAGGTTTCGACGATCGTCTCATCTGTCGAGATGGTCCAACCGAATTACGACCTCCGTTAACTCACACATAAAGTTCTATTTTGGCGACAGGATTTCGGGTGCGATCATACCAGCACTAATGCACCGGATCCCATCAGAACTCCGAAGTTAAGCGTGCTTGGGCGTGAGTAGTACTAGGATGGGTGACCCCCTGGGAAGTCCTCGTGTTGCACCCCTTTTTTGGATATGGATCGATGTTCATCAACTCTTATTTATTTTTTTGTCATTTAAATTTAATTTACCGGCTCCGATGTCAACCGTTCGTCTTTCGTTTGTTAAACTCCGAGGTTTCGACGATCGTCTCATCTGTCGAGATGGTCCAACCGAATAACGACCTCCGTTAACTCACACATAAAGTTATATTTCGGAGACAGGATTTCGTGTGCGATCATACCAGCACTAATGCACCGGTTACCATCAGAACTGCGAAGTTAAGCGTGCTTGGGCGAGAGTAGTACTAGTATGGGTGACCCCCTGGGAAGTCCTCGTGTTGCACCCCATTTTTCGATATGGATCGATGTTCATCATCTCCTTATTTATTTTTTTGTCATTTAAATTTAATTTACCGACTCCCATGTCAACCGTTCGTCTTTCGTTTGTTAAACTCCGAGGTTTCGACGATCGTCTAATCTGTCGAGATGGTCCAACCGAATAACGACGTCCGTTAACTCACACATAAAGTTCTACTTCGGCGACAGAATTTCTGGTGCGATCATACCAGCACTAATGCAGCGGATCCCATCAGAACTCCGAAGTTAAGCGTGCTTGGGCGAGAGTAGTACTAGGATGGGTGACCCCCTGGGAAGTCCTCGTGTTGCACCCCTTTTTTGGATATGGATCGATGTTCATCATCTCCTTATTTATTTTTTTGTCATTTAAATTTAATTTACCGGCTCCGATGTCAACCGTTCGTCTTTCGTTTGTTAAACTCCGAGGTTTCGACGATCGTCTCATCTGTCGAGATGGTCCAACCGAATAACGACCTCCGTTAACTCACACATAAAGTTCTATTTCGGCGACAGGATTTCGGGTAACCAGCACTAATGCACCGGATCCCATCAGAACTCCGAAGTTAAGCGTGCTTGGGCGAGAGTAGTACTAGGATTGGTGACCCCCTGGGAAGTCCTCGTGTTGCACCCCCTTTTTTGGATATGGATCGATGTTCATCATCTCCTTATTTATTTTTTTGTCATTTAAATTTAATTTACCGGCTCCGATGTCAACCGTTCGTCTTTCGTTTGTTAAACTCCGAGGTTTCGACGATCGTCTCATCTGTCGAGATGGTCCAACCGAATAACGACCTCCGTTAACTCACACATAATGTTTTATTTCGGAGACAGGATTTCGGGTGCGATCATACCAGCACTAATGCACCGGATCCCATCAGAACTCCGAAGTTAAGCTTGCTTGGGCGAGAGTAGTACTAGGATGGGTGACCCCCTGGGAAGTCCTCGTGTTGCACCCCTTTTTTGGATATGGATCGATGTCCATCATCTCCTTATTTGTTTTTTTGTCATTTAAATTTAATTTACCGGCTCCGATGTCAACCGTTTGTCTTTCGTTTGTTAAACTCCGAGGTTTCGACGATCGTCTCATCTGTCGAGATGGTCCAACCGAATAACGACCTCCGTTAACTCACACATAAAGTTCTACTTCGGCGACAAGATTTCGGGTGTGATCATACCAGCACTAATGCACCGGATCCCATCAGAACTCCGAAGTGAAGCGTACTTGGGCGAGAGTAGTACTAGGATGGGTGACCCCCTGGGAAGTCCTCGTGTTGCACCCCTTTTTTGGATATGGATCGATGTTCATCATCTCCTTATTTATTTTTTTGTCATTTAAATTTAATTTACCTGGTCCGATGTCAACCGTTCGTCTTTCGTTTGTTAAACTCCGAGGTTTCGACGATCGTCTCATCTGTCGAAATGGTCCAACCGAATAACGACCTCCGTTAACTCACACATAAAGTTATATTTCGGAGACAGGATTTCGGGTGCGATCATACCAGCACTAATGCACCGGATCCCATCAGAACTGCGAAGTTAAGCGTGCTTGGGCGAGAGTAGTACTAGGATGGGTGACCCCCTGGGAAGTCCTCGTGTTGCACCCCATTTTTGGATATGGATCGATGTTCATCATCTCCTTATTTATTTTTTTGTCATTTAAATTTAATTTACCGGCTCCGATGTCAACCGTTCGTCTTTCGTTTGTTAAACTCCGAGGTTTCGACGATCGTCTCATCTGTCGAGATGGTCCAACCGAATTACGACCTCCGTTAACTCACACATAAAGTTCTATTTTGGCGACAGGATTTCGGGTGCGATCATACCAGCACTAATGCACCGGATCCCATCAGAACTCCGAAGTTAAGCGTGCTTGGGCGTGAGTAGTACTAGGATTGGTGACCCCCTGGGAAGTCCTCGTGTTGCACCCCTTTTTTGGATATGGATCGATGTTCATCATCTCCTTATTTATTTTTTTGTCATTTAAATTTAATTTACCGGCTCCGATGTCAACCGTTCGTCTTTCGTTTGTTAAACTCCGAGGTTTCGACGATCGTCTCATCTGTCGAGATGGTCCAACCGAATAACGACCTCCGTTAACTCACACATAAAGTTATATTTCGGAGACAGGATTTCGTGTGCGATCATACCAGCACTAATGCACCGGTTACCATCAGAACTGCGAAGTTAAGCGTGCTTGGGCGAGAGTAGTACTAGTATGGGTGACCCCCTGGGAAGTCCTCGTGTTGCACCCCATTTTTCGATATGGATCGATGTTCATCATCTCCTTATTTATTTTTTTGTCATTTAAATTTAATTTACCGACTCCGATGTCAACCGTTCGTCTTTCGTTTGTTAAACTCCGAGGTTTCGACGATCGTCTAATCTGTCGAGATGGTCCAACCGAATAACGACCTCCGTTAACTCACACATAAAGTTCTACTTCGGCGACAGAATTTCTGGTGCGATCATACCAGCACTAATGCAGCGGATCCCATCAGAACTCTGAAGTTAAGCGTGCTTGGGCGAGAGTAGTACTAGGATGGGTGACCCCCTGGGAAGTCCTCGTGTTGCACCCCTTTTTTGGATATGGATCGATGTTCATCATCTCCTTATTTATTTTTTGTCATTTAAATTTAATTTACCGGCTCCGATGTCAACCGTTCGTCTTTCGTTTGTTAAACTCCGAGGTTTCGACGATCGTCTCATCTGTCGAGATGGTCCAACCGAATAACGACCTCCGTTAACTCACACATAAAGTTCTATTTCGGCGACAGGATTTCGGGTAACCAGCACTAATGCACCGGATCCCATCAGAACTCCGAAGTTAAGCGTGCTTGGGCGAGAGTAGTACTAGGATTGGTGACCCCCTGGGAAGTCCTCGTGTTGCACCCCCTTTTTTGGATATGGATCGATGTTCATCATCTCCTTATTTATTTTTTTGTCATTTAAATTTAATTTACCGGCTCCGATGTCAACCGTTCGTCTTTCGTTTGTTAAACTCCGAGGTTTCGACGATCGTCTCATCTGTCGAGATGGTCCAACCGAATAACGACCTCCGTTAACTCACACATAAAGTTCTACTTCGGCGACAGAATTTCTGGTGCGATCATACCAGCACTAATGCACCGGATCCCATCAGAACTCCGAAGTTAAGCGTGCTTGGGCGAGAGTAGTACTAGGATGGGTGACCCCCTGGGAAGTCCTCGTGTTGCACCCCTTTTTTGGATATGGATCGATGTTCATCATCTCCTTATTTATTTTTTTTGTCATTTAAATTTAATTTACCGGCTCCGATGTCAACCGTTCGTCTTTCGTTTGTTAAACTCCGAGGTTTCGACGATCGTCTCATCTGTCGAGATGGTCCAACCGAATAACGACCTCCGTTAACTCACACATAAAGTTATATTTCGGAGACAGGATTTCGTGTGCGATCATACCAGCACTAATGCACCGGTTACCATCAGAACTGCGAAGTTAGGCGTGCTTGGGCGAGAGTAGTACTAGGATGGGTGACCCCCTGGGAAGTCCTCGTGTTGCACCCCTTTTTTGGATATGGATCGATGTTCATCATCTCCTTATTTATTTTTTTGTCATTTAAATTTAATTTACCGACTCCGATGTCAACCGTTCGTCTTTCGTTTGTTAAACTCCGAGGTTTCGACGATCGTTTAATCTGTCGAGATGGTCCAACCGAATAACGACCTCCGTTAACTCACACATAAAGTTCTACTTCGGCGACAGAATTTCTGGTGCGATCATACCAGCACTAATGCAGCGGATCCCATCAGAACTCCGAAGTTAACGTGCTTGGGCGAGAGTAGTACTAGGATGGGTGACCCCCTGGGAATTCCTCGTGTTGCACCCCTTTTTGGATATGGATCGATGTTCATCATCTCCTTATTTATTTTTTTGTCATTTAAATTTAATTTACCGGCTCCGATGTCAACCGTTCGTCTTTCGTTTGTTAAACTCCGAGGTTTCGACGATCGTCTCATCTGTCGAGATGGTCCAACCGAATAACGACCTCCGTTAACTCACAAATAAAGTTCTATTTCGGCGACAGGATTTCCGGTGCGATCATACCAGCCCTAATGCACCGGATCCCATCAGAACTCCGAAGTTAAGCGTGCTTGTGCGAGAGTAGTTTTAGTATGGGTGACCCCCTGGGAAGTCCTCGTGTTGCACCCCTTTTTTGGATATGGATCGATGTTCATCATCTCCTTATTTATTTTTTTGTCATTTAAATTTAATTTACCGGCTCCGATTTCAACCGTTCGTCTTTCGTTTGTTAAACTCCGAGGTTTCGACGATCGTCTCATCTGTCGAGATGGTCCAACCGAATAACGAGCTCCGTTAACTCACACATAAAGTTCTATTTCGGAGACAGGATCTCGGGTGCGATCATACCAGCACTAATGCACCGGATCCCATCAGAACTGCGAAGTTAAGCGTGCTTGGGCGAGAGGAGTACTAGGATGGGTGACCCCGTGGGAAGTCCTCGTGTTGCACCCCTTTTTTGGATATGGATCGATGTTCATCATCTCCTTATTTATTTTTTTGTCATTTAAATTTAATTTACCGGCTCCGATGTCAACCGTTCGTCTTTCGTTTGTTAAACTCCGAGGTTTCGACGATCGTCTCATCTGTCGAGATGGTAAAACCGAATAACGACCTCCGTTAACTCACACATAAAGTTCTACTTCGGCGACAGGATTTCGGGTGCGATCATACCACCACTAATGCACCGGATCCCATCAGAACTCCTAAGTTAAGCGTGCTTGGGCGAGAGTAGTACTAGGATGGGTGACCCCCTGGGAAGTCCTCGTGTTGCACCCCTTTTTTGGATATGGATCGATGTTCATCATCTCCTTATTTATTTTTTTGTCATTTAAATTTAATTTACCGGCTCCGATGTCAACCGTTCGTCTTTCGTTTGTTAAACTCCGAGGTTTCGACGATCGTCTAATCTGTCGAGATGGTCCAACCGAATAACGACCTCCGTTAACTCACACATAAAGTTCTATTTCGGCGACAGGATTTCGGGTGCGATAATACCAGCACTAATGCACCGGATCCCATCAGAACTCCGAAGTTAAGCATGCTTGGGCGAGAGTAGTACTAGGATTGGTGACCCCCTGGGAAGTCCTCGTGTTGCACCCCCTTTTTTGGATATGGATCGATGTTCATCATCTCCTTATTTATTTTTTTGTCATTTAAATTTAATTTACCGGCTCCGATGTCAACCGTTCGTCTTTCGTTTGTTAAACTCCGAGGTTTCGATGATCGTCTCATCTGTCGAGATGGTCCAACCGAATAACGACCTCCGTTAACTCACACATAAAGTTCTATTTCGGAGACAGGATTTCGGGTGCGATTATTCCAGCACTAATTCACCGGATCCCATCAGAACTTCGAAGTTAAGCGTGCTTGGGCGAGAGTAGTACTAGGATGGGTGACCCCCTGGGAAGACCTCGTGTTGCACCCCTTTTTTGGATATGGATCGATGTTCATCATCTCCTTATTTATTTTTTTGTCATTTAAATTTAATTTACCGACTCCGATGTCAACCGTTCGTCTTTCGTTTGTTAAACTCCGAGGTTTCGACGATCGTCTCATCTGTCGAGATGGTCCAACCGAATAACGACCTCCGTTAACTCACACATAAAGTTATATTTCGGAGACAGGATTTCGTGTGCGATCATACCAGCACTAATGCACCGGTTACCATCAGAACTGCGAAGTTAAGCGTGCTTGGGCGAGAGTAGTACTAGGATGGGTGACCCCCTGGGAAGTCCTCGTGTTGCACCCCTTTTTTGGATATGGATCGATGTTCATCATCTCCTTATTTATTTTTTTGTCATTTAAATTTAATTTACCGACTCCGATGTCAACCGTTCGTCTTTCGTTTGTTAAACTTCGAGGTTTCGACGATCGTCTAATCTGTCGAGATGGTCCAACCGAATAACGACCTCCGTTAACTCACACATAAAGTTCTATTTCGGCGACAGGATTTCGGGTGCGATCACACCAGCACTAATGCACCGGATCCCATCAGAACTCCGAAGTTAAGCGTGCTTGGGCGACAGTAGTACTAGGATTGGTGACCCCCTGGGAAGTCCTCGTGTTGCACCCCCTTTTTTGGATATGGATCGATGTTCATCATCTCCTTATTTATTTTTTTGTCATTTAAATTTAATTTACCGGCTCCGATGTCAACCGTTCGTCTTTCGTTTGTTAAACTCCGAGGTTTCGACGATCGTCTCATCTGTCGAGATGGTCCAACCGAATAACGACCTCCGTTAACTCACACATAAAGTTCTATTTCGGAGACAGGATTTCGGGTGTGATTATACCAGCACTAATTCACCGGATCCCATCAGAACTTCGAAGTTAATCGTGCTTGGGCGAGAGTAGTACTAGGATGGGTGACCCCCTGGGAAGTCCTCGTGTTGCACCCCCTTTTTTGGATATGGATCGATGTTCATCATCTCCTTATTTATTTTTTTGTCATTTAAATTTAATTTACCGGCTCCGATGTCAACCGTTCGTCTTTCGTTTGTTAAACTCCGAGGTTTCGACGATCGTGTAATCTCTCGAGATGGTCCAACCGAATAACGACCTCCGTTAACTCACACATAAAGTTCTACTTCGGCGACAGAATTTCTGTTGCGATCATACCAGCACTAATGCAGCGGATCCCATCAGAACTCCGAAGTTAAGCGTGCTTGGGCGAGAGATGGGTGACCCCCTGGGAATTCCTCGTGTTGCACCCCTTTTTTGGATATGGATCGATGTTCATCATCTCCTTATTTATTTTTTTGTCATTTAAATTTAATTTACCGGCTCCGATGTCAACCGTTCGTCTTTCGTTTGTTAAACTCCGAGGTTTCGACGATCGTCGCATCTGTCGAGATGGTCCAACCGAATAACGACATCCGTTAACTCACACATAAAGTTCTATTTCGGCGACAGGATTTCGGGTGCGATCATACCAGCACTAATGCACCGGATCCCATCAGAACTCCGAAGTTAAGCGTGCTTGTGCGAGAGTAGTTTTAGGATGGGTGACCCCCTGGGAAGTCCTCGTGTTGCACCCCTTTTTTGGATATGGATCGATGTTCATCATCTCCTTATTTATTTTTTTGTCATTTAAATTTAATTTACCGGCTCCGATGTCAACCGTTCGTCTTTCGTTTGTTAAACTCCGAGGTTTCGACGATAGTCTCATCTGTCGAGATGGTCCAACCGAATAACGACCTCCGTTAACTCACACATAAAGTTCTATTTCGGAGACAGGATTTCGGGTGCGATCATACCAGCACTAATGCACCTGATCCCATCAGAACTGCGAAGTTAAGCCTGCTTGGGCGAGAGGATTACTAGGATGGGTGACCCCGTGGGAAGTCCTCGTGTTGCACCCCTTTTTTGGATATGGATCGATGTTCATCATCTCCTTATTTATTTTTTTGTCATTTAAATTTAATTTACCGGCTCCGATGTCAACCGTTCGTCTTTCGTTTGTTAAACTCCGAGGTTTCGACGATCGTCTCATCTGTCGAGATGGTAAAACCGAATAACGACCTCTGTTAACTCAGACATAAAGTTCTACTTCGGCGACAGGATTTCGGGTGCGATCATACCACCACTAATGCACCGGATCCCATCAGAACTCCGAAGTTAAGCGTGCTTGGGCGAGAGTAGTACTAGGATGGGTGACCCGCTGGGAAGTCCTCGTGTTGCACCCCTTTTTTGGATATGGATCGATGTTCATCATCTCCTTATTTATTTTTTTGTCATTTAAATTTAATTTACCGGCTCCGATGTCAACCGTTCGTCTTTCGTTTGTTAAACTCCGAGGTTTCGACGATCGTCTCATCTGTCGAGATAGTCCAACCGAATAACGACCTCCGTTAACTCACACATAAAGTTCTATTTCGGCGACAGGATTCGGGTGCGATCATACCAGCACTAATGCACCGGATCCCATCAGAACTCCGAAGTTAAGCGTGCTTGGGCGAGAGTAGTACTAGGATTGGTGACCCCCTGGGAAGTCCTCGTGTTGCACCCCCTTTTTTGGATATGGATCGATGTTCATCATCTCCTTATTTATTTTTTTGTCATTTAAATTTGATTTATCGGCTCCGATGTCAACCGTTCGTCTTTCGTTTGTTAAACTCCGAGGTTTCGACGATCGTCTCATCTGTCAAGATGGTCCAACCGAATAACGACCTCCGTTAACTCACACATAAAGTTCTATTTCGGAGACAGTGCGATTATACCAGCACTAATTCACCGGATCCCATCAGAACTTCGAAGTTAAGCGTGCTTGGGCGAGAGTAGTACTAGGATGGGTGACCCCCTGGGAAGTCCTCGTGTTGCACCCCTTTTTTGGATATGGATCGATGTTCATCATCTCCTTATTTATTTTTTTGTCATTTAAATTTAATTTACCGACTCTGATGTCAACCGTTCGTCTTTCGTTTGTTAAACTCCGAGGTTTCGACGATCGTCTAATCTGTCGAGATGGTCCAACCGAATAACGACCTCCGTTAACTCACACATAAAGTTCTACTTCGGCGACAGAATTTCTGGTGCGATCATACCAGCACTAATGCAGCGGATCCCATCAGATCTCCGAAGTTAAGCATGCTTGGGCGAGAGTAGTACTAGGATGAGTGACCCCCTAGGAATTCCTCGTGTTGCACCCCTTTTTTGGATATGGATCGATGTTCATCATCTCCTTATTTATTTTTTTGTCATTTAAATTTAATTTACCGGCTCCGATGTCAACCGTTCGTCTTTCGTTTGTTAAACTCCGAGGTTTCGACGATCGTCTCATCCGTCGAGATGGTCCAACCGAATAACGACCTCCGTTAACTCACACATAAAGTTCTATTTCGGCGACAGGATTTCGGGTGCGATCATACCAGCCCTAATGCACCGGATCCCATCAGAACTCCGAAGTTAAGCGTGCTTGTGCGAGAGTAGTTTTAGGATGGGTGACCCCTTGGGAAGTCCTCGTGTTGCACCCCTTTTTTGGATATGGATCGATGTTCATCATCTCCTTATTTATTTTTTTGTCATTTAAATTTAATTTACCGGCTCCGATGTCAACCGTTCGTCTTTCGTTTGTTAAACTCCGAGGTTTCGACGATCGTCTCATCTGTCGAGATGGTCCAACCGAATAACGACCTCCGTTAACTCACACATAAAGTTCTATTTCGGCGACAGGATTTCGGGTGCGATCATACCAGCACTAATGCACCGGATCCCATCAGAACTCCGAAGTTAAGCGTGCTTGGGCGAGAGTAGTACTAGGATTGGTGACCCCCTGGGAAGTCCTCGTGTTGCACCCCCTTTTTTGGATATGGATCGATGTTCATCATCTCCTTATTTATTTTTTTGTCATTTAAATTTAATTTATCGGCTCCGATGTCAACCGTTCGTCTTTCGTTTGTTAAACTCCGAGGTTTCGACGATCGTCTCATCTGTCGAGATGGTCCAACCGAATAACGACCTCCGTTAACTCACACATAAAGTTCTATTTCGGCGACAGGATTTCGGGTGCGATTATAGCAGCACTAATTCACCGGATCCCATCAGAACTTCGAAGTTAAGCGTGCTTGGGCGAGAGTAGTACTAGGATGGGTGACCCCCTGGGAAGTCCTCGTGTTGCACCCCTTTTTTGGATATGAATCGATGTTCATCATCTCCTTATTTATTTTTTTGTCATTTAAATTTAATTTACCGGCTCCGATGTCAACCGTTCGTCTTTCGTTTGTTAAACTCCGAGGTTTCGACGATCGTCTCATCTGTCGAGATGGTCCAACCGAATAACGACCTCCGTTAACTCACACATAAAGTTCTATTTCGGCGACAGGATTTCGGGTGCGATCATACCAGCCCTAATGCACCGGATCCCATTAGAACTCCGAAGTTAAGCGTGCTTGTGCGAGAGTAGTTTTAGGATGGGTGACCCCTTGGGAAGTCCTCGTGTTGCACCCCTTTTTTGGATATGGATCGATGTTCATCATCTCCTTATTTATTTTTTTGTCATTTAAATTTAATTTACCGGCTCCGATGTCAACCGTTCGTCTTTCGTTTGTTAAACACCGAGGTTTCGACGATCGTCTCATCTGTCGAGATGGTAAAACCGAATAACGACCTCCGTTAACTCACACATAAAGCTCTACTCCGGCGACAGGATTTCGGGTGCGATCATACCAGCACTAATGCACCGGATCCCATCAGAACTCCGAAGTTAAGCGTGCTTGGGCGAGAGTAGTACTAGGATGGGTGACCCCCTGGGAAGTCCTCCTGTTGCACCCCTTTTTTGGATATGGATCGATGTTCATCATCTCCTTATTTATTTTTTTGTCATTTAAATTTAATTTACCGGCTCCGATGTCAACCGTTCGTCTTTCGTTTGTTAAACTCCGAGGTTTCGATGATCGTCTCATCTGTCGAGATGGTCCAACCGAATAACGACCTCCGTTAACTCACACATAAAGTTCTATTTCGGCAACAGGATTTCGGGTGCGAACATACCAGCACTAATGCACCGGATCCCATCAGAACTCCGAAGTTAAGCGTGCTTGGGCGAGAGTGGTACTAGGATTGGTGACCCCCTGGGAAGTTCTCGTGTTGCACCCCCTTTTTTGGATATGGATCGATGTTCATCATCTCCTTATTTATTTTTTTGTCATTTAAATTTAATTTACCGGCTCCGATGTCAACCGTTCGTCTTTCGTTTGTTAAACTCCGAGGATTCGACGATCGTCTCATCTGTCGAGATGGTCCAACCGAATAACGACCTCCGCTAACTCACACATAAAGTTCTATTTCGGAGACAGGATTTCGGGTGCGATTATACCAGCACTAATTCATCGGATCCCTTCAGAACTTCGAAGTTAAGCGTGCTTGGGCGAGAGTAGTACTAGGATGGGTGACCCCCTGGGAAGTCCTCGTGTTGCACCCCTTTTTTGGATATGGATCGATGTTCATCATCTCCTTATTTATTTTTTTGTCATTTAAATTTAATTTACCGGCTCCGATGTCAACCGTTTGTCTTTCGTTTGTTAAACTTTGAGGTTTCGACGATCGTCTCATCTGTCGAGATGGTCCAACCGAATAACGACCTCCGTTAACTCACACATAAAGTTCTACTTCGGCGACAGGATTTCGGGTGCGATCATACCAGCACCAATGCACCGGATCCCATCAGAACTCCGAAGTTAAGCGTGCTTGGGCGAGAGTAGTACTAGGACTGGTGACCCCTTGGGAAGTCCTCGTGTTGCACCCCTTTTTTGGATATGGATCGATGTTCATCATCTCCTTATTTATTTTTTTGTCATTTAAATTTAATTTACCGGCTCCGATGTCAACCGTTCGTCTTTCGTTTGTCAAACTCCGAGGTTTCGACGATCGTCCCATCTGTCGAGATGGTCCAACTGACTAACGACCTCCGTTAACTCACACATAAAGTTCTATTTCGGTGACAGGTTTTCGGGTGCGATCATACCAGCACTAGTGCACCGGATCCCATCAGAACTTTGAAGTTAAGCGTGGGTGGGCGAGAGTAGTAATAGGACGGGTGACCCCCTGAGAAGTCCTCGTGTTGCACCCCTTTTTTGGGTATGGACCGCTGTTCAGCATCTCCTTGTTTAATTTTTTGTCATTTAAGTTTAATTTGCCGGCTCCGATGTCAACCGTTCGTCTTTTGTTTGTTAAACTCCGAGGTTTCGACGATCGTCTCATCTGTGGAGATGGTCCAACTGACTAACGACCTCCTTTAACTCACACATAAAGTTCTATTTCGGCGACATGATTTCTGGTGCGATTATACCAGCACTAATGCACCGGAAACCATCAGAACTCCAAAGTTAAGCGTGCTTGGGCGAGAGTAATACTAGGATGGGTGACCCTTTGGGAAGTCCTCGTGTTGCATCCCTTTTTTGGGTATAGATCGCTGTTCATCATCTCCTTATTTATTTTTTAATCATTTAAGTTTAATTTACCGGCTCCGATGTCAACCGTTCGTCTTTCGTTTGTTAAACTCCGAGGTTTCGACGATCGTGTCATCTGTAGAGATGGTCCAACCGACAAACGACCTCCGTTAACTCACACATAAAGTTCTATTTCGGCGACTGGATTTCTGGTGCGATCATACCAGCACTAATGCACCGGATCCCATCAGAACTCCGAAGTTAAGTGTGCTTGGGCGAGAGTAATACTAGGATGGGTGACCCTCTGGGAAGTCCTCATGTTGCACCCCTTTTTTGGGTATGGATCGCTGCTCATCATCTGCTTATTTATTTTTAATCATTTAAGTTTAATTTACCGGCTCCGATGTCAACCGTTCGTCTTTCGTTTGTTAAACTCCGAGGTTTCGACGATCGTGTCATCTGTAGAGATGGTCCAACCGACAAACGACCTCCGTTAACTCACACATAAAGTTCTATTTCGGCGACAGGATTTCTGGTGCGATCATACCAGCACTAATGCACCGGATCCCATCAGAACTCCGAAGTTAAGCGTGCTTGGTCGAGAGTAATACTAGGATGGGTGACCCTCTGGAAGTCCTCATGTTGCACCCCTTTTTTGGGTATGGATCGCTGTTCATCATCTCCTTATTTATTTTTAATCATTTAAGTTTAATTTACCGGCTCGAATGTCAACCGTTCGTCTTTCGTTTGTTAAACTCCGAGGTTTCGACGATCGTGTCATCTGTAGAGATGATCCAACCGACAAACGACCTCCGTTAACTCACACATAAAGTTCTATTTCGGCGACAGGATTTCGGGTGCGATCATACCAGTACTAATGCACCGGATCCTATCAGAACTCTGAAGTTAAGCGTGCGTGGCACGAGAGTAGTAATAGGATGGATGACCCCCTGGGAAGTCCTCGTGTTGCACCCCTTTTTTGGGTATGGATCGCTGTTCATCATCTCCTTATTTATTTTTTTGTCATTTAAATTTAATTTACCGGCTCCGATGTCAACCGTTCGTCTTTCGTTTGTCAAACTCCGAGGTTTCGACGATCGTCTCATCTGTCGAGATGGTCCAACTGACTAACGACCTCCGTTAACTCACACATAAAGTTCTATTTCGGTGACAGGTTTTCGGGTGCGATCATACCAGCACTAATGCACCGGATCCCATCAGAACTTTGAAGTTAAGCGTGGGTGGGCGAGAGTAGTAATAGGACGGGTGACCCCCTGAGAAGTCCTCGTGTTGCACCCCTTTTTTGGGTATGGATCGCTGTTCATTATCTCCTTGTTTATTTTTTTGTCATTTAAGTTTAATTTACCGGCTCCAATGTCAACCGTTCGTCTTTTGTTTGTTAAACTCCGTGGTTTCGACGATCGTCTCTCTGTTGAGATGGTCCAACCGACTAACGACCTCCGTCAACTCACACATAAAGTTCTATTTCGGAGATAGGATTTCGGGTGCGATCAAACTAGCACTAATGCACCAGATCCCATCAGAACTTGGAAGTTAAGCGTGCTTGGGTAAAAGTAGTTCTAGGATTGGTGACCCCCTTGGAAGTTCTCGTGTTGCACTCCTTTTTTGGGTATGGATCACTGTTCACCATCTCCTTATTTATTTTTTTGTCATTTATGTTTATTTTACCGGCTCCGATGTCAACCGTTCGTCTTTCGTTTGTTAAACTCCGAGGTTTCGACGATCGTCTCATCTGTCGAGATGGTCCAACCAACAAACGACCTCCTTTAATGCACTCATAAAGTTCTATTTCGGCGACAGGATTTCGGGTGCGATCATACCGGCACTACTGCACCAGATCCTATCAGAACTCCGAAGTTAAGCATGCTTGGGCGAGAGTATTACTAGGATGGGTGACCCCTTGGGAAGTCCTCGTGTTGCACACCTTTTTTGGGTATGGATCGCTGTTCATCATCCCCTTGTTTATTTTTTTGTCATTTAAGTTTAATTTACCGGCTCCGAAGTCAACCGTTCGTCTTTCGTTTGATAAACTCCGAGGTTTCGACGATCGTCTCATCTGTTGAGATGGTCCAACCTAGAGATGTCCCTAGCCAGACATTTAGGAAACGGTTGTCATAAGTTCTCTTACTCTGATTTACACATTTTTGATGAAACACAGATCATAATGAAATAAATAAGCGAGCGAGTGATTATCCCTTGCAACACGATATTTCCATATGATTACTAGTAATGGATATAATCAACCGATTAGTAATCAGGATTATGTTTCTCGATTCACTTGATCTCATACTAAACTTGTAACAAAAAGAATAGAACACATCGATCTTGTCTCAGCATGGTCATGCATTTCCTTTAACATTGATTGTCGAGGGGCCCATAAATATCTCTCCTTGATTAAGAGGATGTACAATTCCCATCTAGACTATTCAGGCTTCCAGCCACAGCTCCCACTGAATCCAACCCTGAATCTTTATGATTGTACAGTTACGGAACAATGTCGGATTGGGCAAAGTGTATAGTGGTTTCCGCACCAAATTACTTAAACATTTCAGGTTTGGGGACAACCTTAATTTAGTCAACTCATGATTAAATTCATGGAGTTTCCTCAGTACTGGTCACTCTAATATTTGTTCACAACAAACACCTATGAATTTTGGGTCGACTCTCGCTATGTTCATCTATATGACATCAACCAAACTCTCACAGTAGCCTTAAAGCCTCATTGTGGTTCCCATGACAACAAGTAACTATGGATAGATTTTGAATAAACTTGTCTCTATTCAAAGATTACTAAAATATGTATAATTGGAACACCATTAAATATATCATGTAATTCTTTTTATCTCAATAACCATAACATGACACTTTCATTTAACGCTACTGTTCCTTTATTAATTTTAATGTTAATTTAATCTCATGTAAAGACTCAACTCCAAAAATCGAATTAGAACAAGAGTTTCCTTGGTTAATTTTATTTAACTATTCGATCATTTTGGTTGCAATTTCACTTGGCCGTTCATTAAAACCCTTTTTGCAATAACAGGTAAGATTCAGAATTTAATTATCAACTTTTGGAGGTATTGGTTGTCACCTCAACAAAAGCATATTCCGTGGCTTTGCTGCTTAACTCAAGCTGCAATTAATAAGTTTAGATGGTTAGACTTAACTGATGTATCATACATCTGTCGTAGGATTCTTCCAATGAATCTAATATTTTTTTAGCAACAAATCATTATATTCTTAATAAATATGAAACAAATTTCATCCTTTTAGTATTCAAGAATTTGGTTTACTAATGTAAGTTGAAATGTAACATTCTTTTTTGTCTAAACAATCCTTATATCTAATATCATAATCGTTGTCCGATATTCAATGAGTTATACCCAATATGTAACCCTTTACGTATATGATAATACAATATTCAACAACTTAAATACATAATTCAACAATTAAGAAAAACAAATTGATCACAACACAACTAACTGTATGATTAATCTTGAGAGAAGAATATTACAATGCAAATGGAAGTTTCTTGCTTGACAATCTTGACCAGTTTCATGCAATTTTTCTCTCAACCGTAAATCTAAGATATGTATCTATCAACTGTATGTACAAATAGTACATAGAATATCTATTTATATACAATTACAAGTATTGTATATTTACAAAACGACCCCTGAACTTTTACAATAAATTTTTTATTCATCTCTATTTATATTTGAGCCCAACATTCTCCCCCTTAGAGATAAAAGCAATTTTCAATTAAAGTTCAAGGCGAAAACTTCAACACTTTTCTTTTATCTTCTCTTTGATTTCTGAATCTTCAAATAGAAATTTCTTCTTCTTTGTCTCTCTCTGATCTTCTCTTTTCTTATGAGTAAACTCTCTCCCTTGAATCATGAATAGTCTTATGATTCTCCCCCTTGATCAATCATAGACAACTTATCAACTTTCATCTTTAAATCTTTTGTATTATTGTCTTGAGTTGTTGTTGCCAATGACTTCAAACTACTCAGCAGTTGTCTCTGTCTCTAAACTATAACATTTCTCCCCCTCATGATGATCATACAAAATATGAACATCATGCAAAATCTTCAGAGACGTTAATGCAGTGAATATACAGTAGCAGAAATAAAACAACAATTACATTGACAATTACAATTCAGAAATATTACAAATTGAGTCTCTCCCCCTTAAAATGATATCCTCTCCCCCTATACTGAACAAATATAACACTCCCCCTGAAATTTATACTTTTTCCCTTTCAAAACAAACAAGGCTTTTCAACTTTGTGGAAAATGAAACATTTTGTAAGTAACAGAGTCCAGGTCCACATAGGAGTCCTTTTTGCACAATAGACATAATCTATGTGACCTATTGTCAGTGCTAGGGTGATGTTAACACTGGTAGGATTTCCAAATAGTCATCGTGAAATCCTTTATCACAAAAGAACCACTCTTATTTGTTCCGGCTTAGTCACTTTGGACTAGCAGTTTATAGTCATGCAGACTGTTAGACTCGATGTGTCCTAAAAGTGTATATAATCAGCTCTAGACACAATGTGCATCAAATGAAGTCGGAGACTGGAGCAAATGTCTTCCTTGTTTCAATATCAATAATATCCAAATGATATATCGATAGAAATATGTTATATCTCCATGATTATTAAAACACAAATATTTTGAGAGATAACTGAGTGGTTGGTGGGGTTAAGTGCATGCGTCACTGGGTCCATGACATCCTTTTCAATATCAAGTCACCTAGGGCTTGATAGATTATGTGGATTACCCATCCGACACGGTCTAGGTAGGATTATCTTTTCTTCAAATCCTTTCTCAACTCTCAGTTCTCAGCATTTTTCAACCAAGCTCCCTCCGACTCACTTTTCATAAATAAATTCAGTCAGCTTTATAGCGAAAACATGATCTGATGCACCACCATATCCTTTCAATATACCCCTCTCAGTTACATTTTACCTCTGCTCGACCCTTTTAGTATCCCGTGATAACTGGCACTTCTCAACTAATAGACCTAAAGAACCCTCACCCCACACAAACTATAGATGGTTTGCTCACTGGGTAGGTCTTCTGATTCTGGTTAGACTAGGGGTGAGTGATGGAGTCGATATCCTGAACCTGGACCGGTATCGAACCGGGACCGGTACCGACCGATACCGAATTAATATATTCGGTCCGGTACTCGGGTTTTGAATTACTTAAAAATCGGTTTTCAGTACTCACGGTTTCGGTACCATATTAATCCTGAATATTCCGATCTCGAACCGAATATATATGTTCAATTGGATATTTGGTACCGCCTTACCTTGGATATTTGGGTACCGCCTTAGCCATTGCAATTTCTCAAAATAATAGAAAAACTCACTCAATTGATTGTATTCGGTATATAATTTGTTTTGCATTTTTTATACAGTATTCGGTATTCGGTTTTCGAGTGCAATATTTGGTAATTTATGTTTGGTATTTGGTACCTTTTCCTAATTCGGTCCCAATACGTGATTGGCACCGAAAACCTGGTCCCGAAATCGGAACCGAACCGGTACCATATAAAAATAATTGGTTCGGTATTCAGTTCTTTCACAACTCTTAATTCGGTTTCGGTACCGGTTCGGTATCGAGCTCACCCCTATGTTAGACCATAGAAGCGATGTTTACGACTATCACACAATTTGGTGCATAATCGGAGTCAGCAGAAATAATCTTAAGCATTTCAGCTTATGAGAGATCTTACACAGAATGATTAGAATTTTCAGCTCAGATGAATTAAAAGATGAACTTCAGAATGAATTTGGGGAATGTTGGGAGATATCATAATGAAATGTAAAATCTGATATATGATATGAAATGAATCAGATTTTTATGAAAGAATTAGCTCATGGGAGATTATGGAAAAATTCAGTATAAATGAATTGGAAGAATTAAGAATGCATGAACAGAATCTCAGAAGCAATGAGATAACGAAAATCAAAGACATTAGAACAATTAACCTCAATGATTTATTCAGAGAATCAGAAATTAATATCCTTAAAAAATTTATTCTTTTCAGCACAAAAATCTTTTTATGTGCGCACAAAATATTTTCGTGAAAAATACACACAGTTTTGTAAAAAAGATGTCATCGACAGAGTGAATCTGAAACTCCCCCTGTAAATAAGTACACAAAGTTAGTCAACTCATGGAAAATAAATCAGCAGCAAAAAATTATAAAATAGAACTCCCTCTTTGTCAATTCAGCTTCAGAGTTGAATTTAGGGCTGGAATTTCAGAAAGATTTGTTTTTCGGAATCGGGTTCTAATCTGAAGTGATTAAAAGCCTTTGTTGCGGAAGCTCGGGTTTCAGTCTGAAATAACTGAAAGTCGTTAGCTCTGGTTCTGTACTGAGAAGTACAAAAGCCATTTCCAATGAAGACCGGGTTCTAGTCTGAATTGACTAAAAACCATTACCAATGACGTCCGGGTTCTACACTGATGTGAGTTAAAGCCTGTTCTCTGCAAAAATCAAGACGACTTTGGTATCTAAACTGATTTGGATCCAGACTTGTTAGCACTTTTGGGTACCCATCTCAAAACGGGTTTTGGTACCCACTTCAGTACAGGTTTAGGTACCCATTGCATATTATATTTCTTATTTTCTCTCTCAAACTTAGAAAGCAAATTCCTTTTTGTATGATGAAATTGAATATCTGAATTATTAAAGAAACTTGAGTTTGAATGATGAGAATGTTGCAAACTCTTCTTTCTGAAATTCTGTCTGGTTGGTATTTTTCTGTGAAGATGTCTTCTGATAAGAATAACCAGTATTTTCAGAAAGTTTAGAACATTTTGATTTCGAAGATTCACCAGTGTAAACCTTGACCGAAAGATTCTCAATTAGTTTATCTTTGCCTTTGTGTATCTTCAAAAGATACTTAAGTTTAAGATCTGAAGGTGAATCCAGATTAGGAGTTTAGTTAGATTCTTATCATTTTCTGAAAATAAATCAGAATGATCAACTTTATGTAAGGTCTACGACTGCAAGATCTATCTAGACGCGGATCCGTGAACGAGTGCGGAATCCTCTTTAACGGTTAGACGGACAACTCTCAACCAACGGAACACGGAGACTATTAGACGCTGAACGAACGACACACGAACGATCCTACGAACTAATTCTCTCCGAAACGGCACTCACCTAGCTGATAAACTCGAGATCGCCTTCAGCTTAATTCCTCACAAATTCTGCTAAAAGTCTCTTAATGATTCGAGTCTATCCCTAATTATAGACCCTGATTCGAGTCTGTTGTGGGCCAACCTCGAATCTGGCCCAAGGCCCATTCGAGTCTGTCCATATTGACATCCTCGAATCTAGCCCATTCGAATCTATGGTCTCATTCGAATCTATCACAGATTCGAATGTGTTCCCTTAAGCAATTCGAATTTAGCCAAAACACTTAAACTCTTAAGTGATGAAACTTATGTTTTACTTATGCTTGAGTTAATCTTTGACCTTTATGTTTGAACTTCTTGTAATATGTTACATCAAGTTCAAACACACAATCAATAACAGACAAACACATATAAACATATATATCAAAACACTTGTTAATACTCAGAATATTACTTAAACCATAATGCAGATCGATTAGACTGCTATCGTCACACAGGGTGTACCAACAGACTCCCCCTTGACGATAGCTTCTAATTATTTACATTACATCAAATTTAAGTACTAGAGCTATATATACTACTACCTGCATATAATCCAGCATCTATACAAACTTTAACTACCTTTTGGAACTTCCTGGCTTCAGATCTCCATGGTTCAGTAAAGAAGATAGGCTGATCATGAAGCTTTTTCAGGTCGTCCTTTGATAGGTTTATCAAATGCAGGGGATCATATACCTTCAAAATGACCTGCTCGTCTTGATCCTCCATGATGGCTTCAGCAGTGTCAATCTCGAGATACCACCATTTCATGTTGCTCAAAACGTTCTGTGGCATTGATTTCATTGGAACTTTCTTTAGACACCTCACAGGTTTGTATTCCATCCTGGCCCATGGCCTACCTGTATGAGGATCTATTCTCGACTGATCCTCGACCCTCTTTCCGGTCCTTGGCTTGAGTCGCTCGAACTTTCCTGATCTTCCTTCTTTCCTTATAATTCTTGCCACGACTTCAGCGTATTGGTCTTCACCTATATTAATTAACTCTTTCCATGCAAGCTCCTTTACTTCAATCTTGGGCAATGAGTTAAATGCTTTTAGTGTTCGCCTCAAGTATTGTAGTCCATCTCTTCTTTTCAAGATAAATAGCTGCAGTTCTTTATCAAAGAACCAGCTTATAATGCCTCCTGAGAAGCTTCCAGCACCTGGAACTCTCATTTTCTTCTTCATCTTCAACTGATCTTTCTTTTCCTCTTTCTTGAACCAAAGATTTATCAAGTCAGTTCTAGATGGCTCCTTCTCGGCCTCTTCAAGTTCTTTGTCCTCGACTGAGGCTACCTTGATATAGTCAACGTCAATCACATTATGATTTTGTCCTTCATATAGCTCCGTGACAGGTTGTGAATTGATAATAACCTCATTGACATGATCGTCTTCATCATCCAACACTTCATCGTCTGATTTCCAGTCCACAACCTCCTCTGGAATAAATTCTCCTTCTTCTAACTCTTCTTCTTCATCGTCAAAATCCATAAGCTCTTCCTCTATGTCCTTCAGTGCATCAATCATGTCACTGTCCAGAACCCTCGAGGAACCTGCTTCTCCTCCGGATCCTCCTACTTCTCCTTCTGGACTAGGCTCCCCCTCAGATCGAGCAGTCTGAGCAGCAGAAAGATCTACTGGCTCATTCTGTCTTTTTGGGCTGGGATCATTGCCTTGATTGTCCGTATCATCATCATCTCTTGACTTCTCAATTTCTTGATCCCGGCAGGATGTCTCCCCCTGAGCCTGAAGATTTTTCATTAACTGCTCAATGAGGGAGCGCATCGATCTTAACTCGGCTGCCTGGTCGCAGACGAATGTCTTTAGCTCAACATTCTCGTCTTGGATTTTTTTTACTGTCTTCTTCAATTCAGCATTTTCTTTATCTAGATTTGCATTATGTGCCTGAATTTCACCCATTGCCTGTGTTAGGCTCAGGATTTGAACATGTTGGAAATCCACTCAAGCTTTGAGTTGCATAAACCGCTGATTTTCAGCATAGGCGGTTGAAGTCGATGGAATGGACTGAATGGGAGAAGGGATGAATGGTGGTGGAATATATGGCTCATGATGCTGAGGTGGCGGTGATGGTGGAGCTGTGACTTGTGGTTGGGTTTGGGTTTGAGGCTGAGGTTGTGCATCGGACTCTGATGAAGTCCCCTGCATGAACCTGTGACGTTTGGCCCGTTGCCTTGTCACCAACTGAGCAACCTCCTCTTCTTCAAAATCTGACTCCTCCGATTCCCTGTCCGATCGCCTCCTGGAACCTTCTTCATTCACAATCAATCTCGATCCATAAGTTCCAATTTGAACTTCGGGATCTGCAGCTACGGATTCATGAACTGCATCTGATTCGGATTCTGAAGATGTTAAGCCTTCATCAGCCCTTTCTGGCTCATATTCCTCGACATCTCTAAATACATCATCTGTATCTACTGGGGGACTAAGCAGCTCATCCACTAACGCTGCTGCAACATCTTCATTGGCATGTGGACCAGATGCCCATATTTCCTCCAAGGTTTGAGCAATCTGCTCGGACTCGGGGACTGATTCGTGAACGGCACTTGAAGTCCCTGCTTCTTGTGCTTGTGGCTGTTCGCTCGTAGTAGGCCTGGATGCCTGAATCTGACTCGCGGCTGGTCTTTGTCGGCGTCTTGGATCACGCGGCTGAGCACGCGGCTGTTGTTGTTGTTGACGTTGCTGTTGTTGTTGCTGTGGTTGAATGTCAATGACCCCTGCCCAGTTGGCATCTTCCGGGGCGTGAAACTCCCTATCCACAATCGCTCCAAACAATGGACGCGCGACCGGAACAGCTAATCTTCCTCGATGTGAGGAACATTCAGCAAAGATGCGTTTATCCATAACATTCACGCTCAAAGAGTCATCTGATTGTGGCAAATTTGGCAAAAAGTGCCTTATCAACATCATGACAAATCTTGGATATAGCAGAAACCTTTCCCTTTCTGGAGCCGTAATTTGATGAATGAACTCCGAGAAGAACATCTGCGAAAAGCTGAACTTCCGATTATATACCAATGCAATAACTCCAGATTGGATCTTTGACACTATGTAATCAAATCCAGCTTTCTTCGGCGCAAAACAGACCATGAATACGTGCACCAAGAATCTCCATTGCCCAATCAGGCCACTCTTCATGTATGACGACTTTGTCACATCTAAACTATATCCCATCCTCAGAAAAGCAGTCTGCCTAATACTTAACGGGAAGTCAATAGGCCCGTCCTCCTGTTCCTGAGAACCCAACTGTAGAACTTGGTGCAACATATCTGCTGAGAAGACTAGAGGCTGGCCAGCGATTCTGGTTCTTATAACTGTCGGGGTGACAGTACAGTCAACCTGTAAATGATCATACAACTGGCGTACATACGAAATTACAATTGGAATGTTATGAAACAAAGCATAGCTAATCCTAGACTCAGCTAGGAAGTCCAAAACTTCGCGAAAACCCTGCGCCTCAGGGATATTATTGTCGGGATTAAGGACCATATTATGCTTAGGGACAAAAGCGCGAACCGCCATATCTGCACAATAAATAAAACTGTTAGACTCATTAAAAATCAATAAACTTGTTTAAATTCAAATTTGTTTTATTTTGTACTTTATTAAATACAAAATCTAACACAATTAAATTTCCACAAGTTTAATAAAATTTAAATTAAACAAAATAAATAAAGTACAAATTCGAAAGTAACAGATTCGAAGTGTCCATATTTGAATGTAATGGACAGATTCGAAGAGTCCCTATTCGAGTCTAATGGATAGATTCGAATATCATGGTCATCTCGAATCTAATGACAGATTCGAGAAACCCATGAACAGATTCGAAGGTCCAAGAACAGACTCGAAGCCCCGTCGGCCATTGTTTCAACAAAAACCCAAGATTTTAACCATTTTGAACTTGGTATATCACATACATTAGTTCAACTAGGTTCTAATCATTGATTTATGCTTTTAATTTGATCTTTTATAGGTCCAAACTTGGTAATTTAGTAAAAACCCTATTTCGACCCATAAAACTTCAAAATTTGACGATTTAGTCTAAAATTGTGCATAAAACTACACAAATCTTGTACAATCCAGTTGATTATACCTAGATGTATCTGTAGAATCGAAACACCAAGTAAGAGACTCGACAAAATGTCATTTAGGAGAAATACGATAGATTCGAGAATAGAATCGAGATCGCCGCAGTAGACTCGAGTGTATAGATTCGAAAACAGTAAGGTCTTAAATGACTTCACTGTTGACCTATTTATACCACCAACCCTCGATTCTAAACATAGACTCGAATCTACTGACAGATTCGAAGTCTTACCGCTTCGAGTCTGTCTTAGATTCGAAACCACCAATACTTAGAAAAATTTTCGAAAATTTTGAAATAAATTCAACTTTTCCAACCTTTTTCTACGGTATCGTGTAACCAGATAAACTATGCCAATTCTTTTACCCTACAAGATAGTTCACGCATTATTTATTTTATCCAACTTTGAATGCACCCTTAGTAACTTTTGACCTTTTACCTAAGTAAAAATTAAACTAACCCAAAATAAGATAAAATAAAATAAACTAAGGTAAAAATAAAATAAAATAAAATACAATAAAATAAAATTTTGACCAAAAATTTAATCTAGACTTAAGCAATACTAAAAAATTTACAAGCTAAGCTAATAACTTAAACAACATATTTTTGATGAGTATAGTCTAAGAGAGGTTCAATCAGATAGCGATGTCCGATACTAACTTTCAGTACTTAAACTTTCACACTTAGGAATTTTTGATTCCTTTGATTGTTTGTCGTGACATACCTATTTAGCCGATTGTTGGTATTGTACCCCGTTAAACATTCTACATTTCGGAATATCCCTTGGCCTTTTTATTTATCAGGAAATTATCTTACGTGACTCAGACATAGACATACTTTTATGATCAAGGCACACATACAAAGATTCTAACTTGTTGGTATTTGCAAACTTTCTTTAAAAGACAAACATCGGACGCAGGTCTGTATTTTCATACAACAAAGTGTCTTAGTTCGACTTAAGGTTTATTTTTAAAATTAGCAGACAGCGGTGACAGGGCTGTACTGACGTACAACAAAGCGACATATCTGCTAACCCGAATCTAAACAGAGACAACAGGTCTGTACTTACGTACAACAGAGTTGCATGTTTTCGACTCTCAGTTACATATGATATTTCTATTCTTTCCATTTTTAGATGTATTTGATGTTGCCATACATCCCCAGAAAGTTTGCATACCTCATTTAGACTCAGTGTTTGTATGTCTTGTACATAAAAATTAAGACTGATTGGTCGTACATCTAAGTTAGTGACACGCTTGACTTTTTCTAGAATATTTTATTAGCCTTGAGATTCCCTATATGTATTATGCCTACCAACACATCAAACTAAATAAAGTATAACACTTAGAATTTAGTTGCATTATGTGTGAAAGCCTAAATACTTAGAGTCTGTAACGACGGTGCTAATTTTCGTCACTTTGAACCTATGTATCTAAGACCTAACTCTTTTTTCTGATATTCTCTTTTTTTTTGTATTTTTGTAATTTTCTCTCTTTTTTTTATTTTTTTTTTCATAAGAAAAGCAGTAAAATAAGCTAACCTACTAACTTACTAAAGATAGAAACTTACTAAAAATAGAAACTTTCCTAAATTAGCAGATTACTGAAAAGAAAGAAAAACTACTACTCTACAATAAAATAAACTTACTACTACTAAGGTCAAGTTATTCTGGGTTGCGCATTCCATTCAGTTGAATTAAATACTCAAACCGTGACTTATCAAACGCTTTGGTAAATAAATCTGCATTATTATCTTCTGTTGCCACTTTTACCAGTTTGATTAAGTTCTTTTCAGCACAATCACGAATAAAATGATGCCTTATGTCTATGTGCTTTGTTTTACTGTGTTTAACTGGATTATTAGTTATAGCAATAGTAGACTGGTTATCTATCCTAATTGGAGTTTGAGTGTAAGCCAAACCGTAATCCCGCAATTGTTGTTGTATCCACAGAACCTGTGACCAGCAACTACCAGCAGGAACATACTCGGCCTCGCACGTTGACACGGCTACCGACATTTGTTTCTTGCATTGCCAGGACACCAGTCTCCCTCCTAGGAACTGACAACCTCCAGTCGTAGATTTGCGCGTCAAGCTGCATCCTCCGTAGTCAGAATCCGTGAACGCTTCCAACTCTAGATCTCCCTCCGCGTGATACCAAAGTCCCAGCTTCGGTTTCGACTTGAGGTATCGTAGAATCCGCTTCACAGCTTTCATATGCATCTCCTTCGGATTCGCTTGAAACCTAGCATAAATACACACAGCAAACGTTATGTCAGGTCTTGAAGCAGTTAAATACATAAGTGACCCCCTCATGGCCCGATTTAAAAGCGGATCCACATCGGTATCACTTTTCAAGTACCCGGGCCCCGAGTTTGATTCACTTGCATCGGGCGTGCTGAGTGGGCAGTAGCTCAAACTTAGTGCCCTCCATCCCAACCGGCTAATATGTATAGACATACTTCGTTTGATGGCTAAACATCCTTCCTTTCTTTTGGTCCACTTGTACCCTAAAAAGAAATTCAAACTCCCCCATAGCACTCATCTCGAACTTAGACTTCATCCACCTTTCTCTGAATCTTTGCACATCTGTTTCGTCTTGATGATCCCAAATGATATCATCGGACTGTACACGTGTACAAGCTAAAGTGTTTCTCCCGTCCTCCTCACACACTTAGAGCTATGAGCCTACCCTTTCAAAAACCGTTTTCTAAAAGATGGTGATAAAGTCTCCTACCACGCCAGGTGCCGATGTAATCCATAAAGAGCCCTATATCTAAGCGATATCCTCTATCCGGATTACTTTGTGGATCTGTAAATCCGGGCGGTTGTTCTAACATACACCAACTCCTTCACTTTCCCATACAGGAAAGCACTCTTAACCGTCTAGTTGATTATACCTTCAAGGCCTTTGAAGGAGGCCAAAACGCTAGAAACAACCTAATGGCTTCCAGCCTTGCTACTGGTGCAAAAACTTCGTTGTAATCGATTCCCTCCTCTTGGTTGAAACCCTTTACAACTAATCTCGCCTTGTTGCGCGTGACTATGCCCCGATCGTCTCTTTTGCACTTAAAAACCCATTTGGTTCCTATTGCAATCTCCCCTCGAGGTAACGGAACTAACTCCCACACTTCTAGTTTCCTAAACTGTGAAAGTTCTTCCTGCATCGCTTCAACCCAGGAGTTATCCTTAAGTGCCATTTGCACATTCTTAGGCTCTACTTGCGATATGAAACATGAATAAAGACAAGTGTGATATGCCTCGGAGTCGTTTATCATCGACAACAACACGGTGTTGTTATTTACACTACTCCGAGTCTTCACACCATCGTTAGGATTTCCTATGATGCTTTCTATTGGATGGTTCTTGTTAATCCTAGAGGTCTCTATTTCATCAACCCTTAGATTATCTCCTAAGTTGGATCCTATTTCACCTAAAGGGGGAACAGGCTCAGCTTCTACCTTTTCCTCCTCACGGACGTTTTCCTCAGAGTTAGAACTTGAAGCTTGAGTCTGATTCTCAGTGGTAGGTGCCTCTTGATCAGCAACTTCTGGAGACCCATCTACAGTCGCAGTAGGCTCGGATGTAGATTCGAACGTGGTCCTTGGAAAGATTTGGCCATCGTCGTTCAGATGCAACGTCGCCATGTCCTTCTCGATTGTACCTGCATAATCATCCAGAGGAATGTTAAATGACTCAAATAACTTATCATAGTCAAATATCCATTCCGGACCAGTTTGGGGTTCATGTGTATAACTTGTGACTTCAATGTTATACACAATCTCCACAGTACCAGTTGTTTTGTTAAACACCCGTTTGTTTGGTGAGTTTGGCACATACCCTAGGAAGTATCCTTCGTCAGCCTTTTCACCAAACTTCGGTTGATGTTTTGTTCTTAAAAGTGTGCATGGTACTCCAAACGGTTCGAATCCAGTTAAGTTAGGTGGCCGTTTATTCAAAATTTCATAGCATGTTTTGTTCAATGATTTGACTGTAAGGACTCGGTTTAAAATGTGGCACGCGGTATTCACTGCCTCCCCCCAAAACATGGTAGGAAGCTTTGAATCCGAAAGCATAGTCCTTGCAGCCTCAATCAAAGTTCTATTTTTACGTTCGGCCACCCCATTCTGTTGAGGATCATATGGTGCACTGAATTGATGCACTATGCCCTTTGATAGGCAATATACACCAATTACAGTGTTTTTGAATTCAGTTCCATTATCACTACGAATATTTAACCCTAGTTCCGTAAGAGTTCTCCACTTGGTCCAAGAACCCGATGAGCCTTGCAGCCGTCTCGTCCTTCGTACCTAAAAAGAAAACCCAAGAAAAACGTGAGTAATCGTCGGTGATAACTAAGCAGTACCAACTACCTCCAATACTCCTTTTGTTGATTGGGCCGAAAAGGTCCATGTGCAACAGATCGAATGTTGAGGCTATGGAATTCTGCTTCTTGGACTTGTGTGTCTTCTTGTGTTGTTTGCCCTTCATGCAAGGTAGACACTTATCCTCGAACTGAAAACTTTTCATGGGCACACCCTGCACCAGTCCATGCTTCGTAATGTAATTCATCTTCCTCAGGAGCAGGTGAGCCATGCGTCTGTGCCACAGTAAGGACTCCGTCTCTGAAGCTTTTGATAGTAAGCAGATCGGACCCATCGAAGTATCTGGCTTGTTCATATCGAGTATGTACAAGTCATTCTTCCTTGGCGCCCGCATCAATATCCAATCTTCAGGTATCTTGAATCCAGGCTTCAGCACTAACGCCTCAGTGTCAGTAAATAACACCGAGTTCTTCTTATCACAGATTTGAGATACACTAATGAGATTATGAACCAGTTTATCAACGTGATAAACTTGATCCAATGTAATCGTCCCATTAGTGACTTCTCCAGTTCCAGTGATATTTCCACCCTTGTTACCCGCGAATGATACGAATCCCCTATTACCTCCCTTGAAGTCTGTGAGTAGACTTCTTTCCCCCGTCATGTGCCTGGAGCAACCACTGTCGACGAACCACTTGTTGTTTGGACCTGTAGTTATCTCCTGCACATGAAAGAAAAGAGGTTAGTTATCACGGGGAACCCAAGCCATGACTGACTTGGTAATACCATTCTCGTCCACATACGTGAACTCTTTCAAGTACCCATCTCGCCTTTCAGGTGACTTGGGCCTTTGAACTGAATTCTGTTGTGGTGCCGAGTGATTTAAGTTCACTCTTTGCCTTGGTGTAGGCATTTGTTGTGGAGCTCTAGAATAATTCCTATTATATGCCATTTCAGACTGTGATCCCTGAGCTCTTACCGGTGCATATGTCTAACTGGAGTATGAGACCTAACTGGACTGACCTGCTAGGTGTGGTGCTCCTATAGACTTGTTGTGGTGCTGACCTAGATTGATTATTGACACGATTCGGTGAATTTGTCCTAATCACTTCCTTTGGTCCAACCTTAACCGGTGTGTTTTTCACAACTTGTTTGGGTGCGGCCTGCACAGTTTTCTCGGTAGGTTGAGAACTGCTGCTGCTCGCCGCACTGGTTGAGGGCTTGACAGGTGTTGGGTTCACTGTCTTAGGGGCAACATCTGCTTTCCTAAGTGGACAGTGAGAAGCAACATGCCCTTTCTCGTGACATCTAAAGCAAGACATCTTATCCATGGATTTTTTGGTTGTTCCCTTAGATCTAGGTGTCTCACTAGTGTCTACTTCCTTTGGTACAGCTATGATGTCTGACTCGTCGACCTGGTCAGCCCATGAAATTTTCTGTTTTCCTGCAGGTGTTTCACTGGAGGAAGACACAAATTTCACTTTCTTGACCTTGACGGTTGAGTCAACCACCTTAGGTGTATTATCAATTGTAGGCTCAGGTGTCGGTTCAGGTAGGTCCTCTAAGTCTACTGACTTGTCAGTTTTCTCCTGAGGCTGAGGCACATAATTCGCATTGAAAGGTGGAGGAATTTCGTGAAAACCTAGACCTACAGGCTTCTTAGACTGTCTTTGGGCATCTAAGACTTTTCCTAGAATTAGGCTCGAATTCCTAAACTTTTCCAGCTTGCTATTTGCCTCTGCTACCTTAACCTTGGTCTCGGCTAGCTCTATATCCTTGTCCTTAAGACTTTTAGTTAAGGCCTCTACGTGCTCATACATTAGTTCTATCCTAACACACTGCTCGCTGAGTTTGTCTTTTAGAACTACCACGTCTTGAGCATCAGCCTTAAGCTTTTCTTTTAAATCTTGCTTTATATCATTTAGGCTAGTGTTTTCTATTGAAAGTTATCATTTAGAATCGATGGTCCTTAGAATCGAAGGTTCAGCAGATTCGAATTTCAGCAGAATCGAAGCACAGACTCGAAACAGTACCAGACTCGAAATAAACTCGAAACTACTATAGACTCGAGATCCTATTCGAATGAAGTAACAGATTCGAAACAAAGTAGACTCGAAACTCTCTGAAATTGACTCGAAAGGAGCGTATTTAGGTTAGACTCGAGACTAAAGTGAAACCCTAATTACCCCTATAGATTCGAGCGCCGCAAACTCGAAAAACGGCTAACACGTTGATTTTTTGACGTTTTACAGATTAAATCACTATTTTTCAACGAAAAATAATGATTTCGATCAAAAACGTGAAAAACCACAAAGTGTTTCCCGAATATGAATTTGCTAAGCTCAAAACACGTTTTTGAGAGCAAAACCGTCCAACTAGCGTCAAGAAACCTAGAATGTATCTGATGAACACGAAGAACACCAAGAACACTCCGTAGGCTCTGATACCACTTGTAAGGTCTACGACTGCAAGATCTATCTAGACGCGGATCCGTGAACGAGTGCGGAATCCTCGTTAACGGTTAGACGGACAACTCTCAACCAACGGAACACGGAGACTATTAGACGCTGAAAGAATGACACACGAACGATCCTACGAACTAATTCTCTCCGAAACGGCACTCACCTAGCTGATAAACTCGAGATCGCCTTCAGCTTAATTCCTCACGAATTCTGCTAAAAGTCTCTTAATGATTCGAGTCTATCCCTAATTATAGACCCTGATTCGAGTCTGTTGTGGGCCAACCTCGAATCTGGCCCAAGGCCCATTCGAGTCTTTCCATATTGACATCCTCGAATCTAGCCCATTCGAATCTAAGGTCTCATTCGAATCTATCACAGATTCGAATGTGTTCCCTTAAGCAATTCGAATTTAGCCAAAACACTTAAACTCTTAAGTGATGAAACTTATGTTTTACTTATGCTTGAGTTAATCTTTGACCTTTATGTTTGAACTTCTTGTAATATGTTACATCAAGTTCAAACACACAATCAATAACAGACAAACACATATAAACATATATATCAAAACACTTGTTAATACTCAGAATATTACTTAAACCATAATGCAGATCGATTAGACTGCTATCGTCACACAGGGTGTACCAACACTTTATGTTTCAAATAATCATCAGAATTATTAACTTCTGATTCATTTGAAGAAGGAGAAACATGAAATTGTTTAGAAAGATGAAGTATTTGATCTTCTAATCCTTTGATGATGACCAAATATGAATTTTTGTCATCATCAAACGATTGGTATTCAGTTTTGAAAGATTGTTCTATAATTAAGAACACCTTTCTTTCATCTTCAAACACTTTAGATTTCGCTTTAAAATCTTGTTCTTTAGGTAAGAACTCATTTCTTTCCTTCTCAAGTAAATCTTCAGTTAACGAAAACTCTTTTTTTAAGAGAAAAAAATTCTTCAGATTTGTTTGAATCATAACTTTGAACAGAAAGATTTGTCTTTGAAAGTGTTTCTTCAAGATCTTTAACTTTCTTGTAAAGGTTAGATCTTTCAGGCAAATGATATTTCAGTTGAGTTGCATTGTGAAAATTTGCTTGTTTAGAATCGTCAAGTTCTTTTGATAATTCAGATATTTTCAATTTAAGCACAGAAATCTCAAAATTTAAAACTTTATGGTTTTCTTCAAAATTTAAAACTTGTTCTTTCAATCTTTTGACATCATGTAAAGCAAAATCTTTATCTGTATTTAATTGAACAAGAACATCATAATATGTAAGGTCACCTATATCACGGATCTGATCTTGACACGACACCGTCCAACGAGTGCGGAATCCTCGTTAGGGGTTTAACGGATCGATCGCACAACGTAAACCAGAGATGAACACTATGATAGCCGATACGACGAACGACCCGACACGTGTATTTCTCTGAAAGACTCTCTGAAATCACTCTAGCTCACACATGCATGAATACAAGCTCTGATTACGAATTTCTACAAAAGTCCCTAATTACAACTGATTAACACATAATTATATGAGATACGTTCGAACGTAACTGATCAAGTTCGTTTAGGCCCAAGCCCACGAACTTGTCCAATGACCTTCGAACTTAGTTGTACTAAGTTCGAATCCTAGCCTTTGAACTTATTCTAAAACTTATCTTTGAACTTATCATTGAACTTATCATGCAAATGTAAACATTATACACAATCATGATCAAACATATATAACTTGTATTTGCAAAGACAGATCTATTACAAAAGACTTATCTATACATACCTAGACTACTATCGTCACACAGGGTGTATAAACAGACTCCCCCTTGATGATAGCTTCTAGTAAGATATTCGTTAGACTACTGAACTAGGTTTATTCAAAATACTGCCTTCATGCAGTCCCTGCTTCACACATACTTTGACAACCTTCTGATACTTCCTGCCTTTAGATCTCCAGCCTTCATGATAGAAAATTGGCTGATTGTAAAGCTTCTGCAGGTCATCCTTGGACAGGTTGACAAGGTGCAAAGGATCATATTCATTCAAAATGACCTTTTCGTCTTCATCCTCCATTATGGCTTCAGCTGTTTCATTATCGACATACCACCACTTCATACTCTTCAGGATATCCTGTGGCATTGTCTTTAATGGAACCTTCTTTAAGCATCTGACTAGTTTGTAAACCATCTTAGCCCGTGGTTTCCCAGTAAGAGGATCTATTCTTGTTTCATCTTCCACTCTCTTACCTGATATTGGCTTAAGCCTTTCAAACCTTCTAGATCGACCCTCCCTTCTTATAATTTTAGCAACAACTTCAGCATATGGGTCATCTCCTAGGTTGATCAGTTCTTTCCAGGCTAATTGTAAGGTCTTGTAACACGGATCTATCTAGACGCGACACACACCAACGAGTGTGGAATCCTCGTTAGCGGCTTGACGGTAAGATCACACGCACGGAACACGGAGACTACCACGGCGTTGTACGAACGACTACGGACGAACCTACGCGATGATTCTCTACGAAAACACTCACTGAACCTTGATAAACTCGAGATCGCCTTTGCTTAATTACTCTTTGGAATTCTGCAAAAGTCAAATAATTATTCGAGTTAATCCCTAATTATAGTGACCAATTCGAGTTTGTCTTAGGACAAACTCGAACCAGGCCCAAGGCCCATTCGAATTTGTCCACCTGACAAATTCGAGATTGCCTTAAGAGCATATTCGAATTTATACTAAATTCGAATTTGTCTTATGTGATAAATTCGAATTTACTCTAAATTCGAATTTCACATTACAAGTTTCTATTTGAACTTATGCGTTAACTTATGTTTGAATTTATCTTTGAACTTTATGTTTGAACTTCTTGTAAAACGTTACATCAAGTTCAAACATACAATAAATTAATATCAAACACATATAAACACATATATCAAATACTAGTTAACATTCAACATTACTTAAGTTGACTTACACAAAATGCCAACTATACTTAGACTGCTATCGTCACACAAGGTGTACCTACAGACTCCCCCTTGACGATAGCTTCTAACTATTTACATTTTTATTAAGTACTAGAACTATATAGACTGCTACCTGCATATAGACCTGCATCTATACATACTTTTACTACCTTCTGGTACTTCCTGGCGTCAGACCTCCATCCTTCATGAAAGAAGATAAGTTGATCATTCAGCTTCTTCAGGTCGTCCTTCGATAGGTTTATTAAGTACAGTGGATCATACACTCTCAAAATTACTTTGTCCAATGTATCTTCCATTATAGATTCAGCCGTCTTTTTATCGACATACCACCATTTCATGTTACTCAAAACATTTTGTAGCATCGATTTCATAGGCACTCTTTTCAAACACTTGACGGGTTTGTAAACCATTCTGGCCCAAGGCCTTCCCGTATGAGGATCTATCCTTGATTCATCCTCTATTCTTTTTCCTGATCTCGGCTTAAGTCTTTCAAACTTTCCAGAACATCCCTCTTTTCTAATTATCTTGGCTATAACCTCAGCATACGGGTCCTCACCGATATTGATCAATTCTTTCCATGCTAACTCCTTCACTTCTACCTTCGGCAATGTATTAATACATTAAGTGTATGCCTTAGGTACTGGAGTCCATCTCTCCTCTTCAGAATGAATAGCTGTAGTTCTCTGTCGAAGAACCAGCTGATAATACCTCCTGAGAGACTTTCTGCCCTCGGAATTCTCATCTTCTTCTTCATCTTTGGCTTTTCTTTCTTGAACCACAGATTCATTAAATCAGCCCTGGATGGCTCCTTTTCTGCTTCTTCAAGTTCAGAGTCTTCGACCGAGGCTATCTTGATCTCATCTATATCAATCACATTGTGATTATCTTGCACATATAACTCCGTGACAGGTTGTGAATTGGCAATCACTTCATTGACATTATCGTTCTCGTCCTCTATCACTTCGTCATCAGATCTCCAATCAACAATATCCTCCGGTACGAATTCACCTTCCTCCAACTCCTCTACCTCTTCTTCAAAATCAAATTCCATTACTTCTTCCTCAATATCTCTCAAAGCATCTATCATTTCGCTTTCATATGTCTTTGAGGGACCAGCTTCCTCTCCTTCCCCTCCTTCAACACCAGCCTGACTTGGCTCCCCCTGAACTTCAGCATGTTGCACGGCAGAAAAATCTGCTGGCTCACTCTCTTTTGGTGCATTGGGATCATTGCCATCGTCATCATCTTCCCTTCGCTGCTCCTCAGAATCCTTGCAACTTGTCTCCCCTGAGCTTTTAGATTTTTCATTAACTGCTCAATAAGGGACCGCATCGATCGGATTTCAGCAGCTTGATCTACAACAAAAGTTTTGAGCTCGAGATTTTCTTCTTCATTCTTGCCAACAAATTTCTTCAACTCAGCATTCTCGTTGTCAACATTGGCGTTATGTGCCTGTATTTCCCCGATAGCTCTCGTCAACTTACAAATTTGGACTTGTTGGAAGTCAACCTTGCTCCTAAGCTCAGAAAACCATTGATTGTCAATGAAGGTTGATGAGGTGGATGGAATGGATTGGATGGGAGTTGGAATGATTGGTGAGGGAATGGATGTTTAAACATGTGGTGGTGGTGGTGGTATGGATGTTTGTGTTGATGGCTGAGAGATTGGAATTTCTGGCTCAGAATCAGAGGCTGATGAAGCTCCCTGCATGAAACGATGCCTTTTGGCCCTATGCCTAGGCACCAAAGGAGTTATTTCTTCTTCTTCAAAGTCTGAGTCATCTGACTCCCTCGAAGCTCTTCTTTTTCTGGCTGCTTCATCGACAACTAAAATTCTGGATCCATATTTGCCTATACGGACAGCCGGATCCTCTATCTCTGTTGCTTGTGTTTCTACAGCTACGTCTTCTATCTCAATCTCTTCCATTTCTTCCGACTCAAATTCAGAGGTTGACTCAGTTTCACCTGCTGCCTCAGGTTCATACTCATCGATCTGCTTAAAATGTCTTCTTCCCCAGTTGGAGGTTCCTAAATATTTCCAACTAGCTCAGAAGTAATTTCCTCATTGGCATGCGGTCCAGATGCCCATATTTCTTCCAAAGTTTCGACCCTTGGATCAGAGACGGGTGCTACACTAGAAGGACCAGCTTCCTCTGGCTCCTGCACTCGGCTTGTTGAAGGCCTAGTGGCCTGAGACTGTCTGACGGATGGTCTTGGCCTCTTCCTTTGTTGCTGAGGCCTGGGCTGTTGTTGTTGCTGTTGTGGCTGCTGTGGAATTTGAACTTCCCCTGCCCAGTTGGCACCTTCGGGGACTTGAAAATCCGGATTAACTACTGCACCGAAAAGTGGTGCCTCTACCGGCCTAGCCAGTGCACCTCTGTGTGCCTGGCAATCTGCAAATATCCTTTTATCAATGACAACCACACTTTGAATATCGTTAAGCTGCGACAAGTTCGACAGGAAATGTCTTATCAACATCATCACAAATCTAGGATATAACAAAAATCTTTCTCGTGCCGGAGCTGTTATCTGATGGACAAACTCTGCAAAGAACACCTCTGAATAGCTGAATCTCTGATTGTAGACCAGCGCGATCATCCCCGACTGAATTTTCGATACGATATAATCAAACCCTGCTTTCTTTGGAGCAAAACACACTATAAAGACGTGTGCTAGATATCTCCATTGCCCGATCAGCCCACTCTTCATGTACGAGGACTTAGCCACATCCAGGCTATATCCCATTCTGATAAATGCAGCTTGCCTGATTGCTAACGGAAAGTCAATCGGCCCATTTTCTTGCTCCGGAGAGCCTAACTGCAAAACTCTACGCAATACGTCAGCTGAAAACACGAGAGGGTGTCTAGCAATTCTCGTCCTCAATAATGTTGGAGTAACAGTACAGTCGACTTGTAGATGATCCCAAAATTCACGCACGTAAGGCAGCACAATTTGAACATTATGTGACAGAGCATACGAAACCCTTGAAGCACCCAAAAAATCCACCATTTGGCGGAATGCCTGAGCTTCAGGCAACTCTCGATCAGGAGAAATGACCATATTATGCTTTTGAACAAAAATTCTATCTGCCATATCTGCACAATAAAGTACATAAAATATTAGAATCATTAATATAGACATAAACTTGTTTAAATTCAAATTTGTTTTATTTTGAGCTTATGTAAGTCCAAAATCTAACACATATGAATTTCTACAAGACAGAATTAAATTTTTAAGCAAATATTTTGAATTTAATGGTAAAGTCGAATAACAAATTTGAAACTATCCTCATTTCGAATTTAATGGCTTCTTCGAGTTTAGTGACAAACTCGAAGCCACGATCAAATTCGAGACCATGATCAAATTCGAAAATGTCGGTTTGAATAACAACAAAATCCAAGATTTCAACCATTTTAGACTTAGAAAATTACATCCATTAGTCCTAATAGGCTCTAATCAAAGATATTTGTAACCAATTTGATGTTTCACCCGTTCAAAGTTTGTTATTTTGAAATACAAACTTCACACCATTAAAACCTCAAAATCGGTTGATTATGGCTAAAATTGAGTCTAAAACCTCCTAAATCTTGTATAATACTGTTGATTATACCTAGATTTGTTAGGAGTCTCGAACACAAATGGACAAAAACTCAACAAATAGTAGAAAACTCGAAGACGACAAATTCGAAGCTTAAACTCGAAATCTCTCTGATAAACTCGAAGACTCAAATTCGAAGGTAGGTGATTAATGACTTGTCACTGTTGACCTATTTATACTAACCACCTTCGAGTTTGTGACCTCTTTAGAGTTTACTGCCTAATTTGAAGTCCCTGCCAAATTCGAATATATATTCGATTTTTGTCTTAAACTCGAATTTAACTTGAAAATTTTGAAAATTTTGAAACTCTTTGAAATAAATTCAACTTTTTCAACTTTTCCAACTTTTTCGTGTAACAGAATAAACTATGCCAAATCATTTACCCTAAGCACAAGATTTTCACGCAGTGTTTATTTTATTCAACTAGGAATGCACCCTCAGTAATTTTGACCTTTTTCCTAAAATTAAAAAAATTAAAGTAAAAAATAAAAATAGAATAAAATAAATTAAAGTTAAAATTGTGAACAAAAATTAAACTTTAGTCTAATCTACATTATTTTAAAATTTACAACCTATACTTAACACTTAACAGAATATTTTTGACGAGTATAGTCAAAGAAAGGTTCAATCAGATAGTGGTGTCAAATACGTACTTTCAGTATTCAAACTTTCACACTTAGGAATTTTTGATTCCTTTGATTGTTTGTCGTGACATACATTTCTAGACGATTGTTGGTATTATTTTCCCTTTAAACATGTTACATTTCGGAATATCCCTTGGCCTTTTTATTTATCATGAAATTATCTTAGGGGACTCATACTTAGACATACTTTTATGATAAAGGCATACACACAATGATTATAACTTTTTGGTATTGCAAACTTCCTTTAAAAGGAAAACATCGGACACAGGTCTGTATTTACATACAACAAAGTGTCTTAGTTTGTCTTAAGGTTTATTTTTAAAGCTAGCAAGACAGCGGTGACAGGTCTGTACCGACGTACAATAAAGCGACTTATCTTGCTAACTCGAGTCAAACCAGAGGCAACAGGTCTGTACTTACGTACAACAGAGCTACTTGTTTTGACTCTTAACTCAGTATGATTTTTCTATTCTTTCCATTTTTTTAAGATGTATCTGATGTTGCTATACATCCCTAGAAAGTTTGCATACCTCATTTAGAATCAATGGCTGTATGTCTCTAACATAAAAATTAAGACCAATTGGTCATATATCTAAGTTAGTAACACGTCTGACTTTTTCTTGAATATTCTATTAGCCTTGAGACTCCCTATATTTATTATGCCTACCAACATATCAAACTAGATAATGTATAACACTTAGAATTTTAGGTGCATTATGTGTGAAAGCTAAACACTTAAAGCTTGTAGTAACTGTGCTAATTTTCGTCACTTTGAACCTATGTATCTAAGACTTAACTCATTTTCTGATATTCTCTTTTTTTGAGCTTTTTGTGTTTTTCTCTCTTTTTTTTGTTTTTCATAAATAAGAGTAAGAAAATAAAATAACCTACTAACTTACTATAAAAGGAAACTATCCTAAGCTACTAAACTTACTATAAAAAGAAAGAAAGAATACTGCTATTAAAGAAAATAAAACTCTACTAAGGTCAACTCACTCTGGATTACGCATTCCGTTTAGTTGAATCAAATACTCAAAACGTGACTTATCAAAAGCTTTGGTAAATAAATCTGCATTATTATCATCCGTTGCCACTTTTACCAGCTTGATTAAGTTCTTTTTAGCACAATCACGTATAGAATGATGTCTTATGTCTATGTGCTTGGTTTTATAATGTTTAACTGGATTATTTGTTATAGCAATTGTTGACTGGTTATCTATCCTAATAGGAGTATGAGTATAAGTCAAACCGTAATCCCGCAATTGTTGTTGTATCCACAGAACCTGTGAACAGCAACTACCAGCAGCAACATATTCGGCCTCGCACGTTGACACGGCTACCGAAGTCTGTTTCTTGCATTGCCAGGGAACGAGTCTCCCTCCTAGGAATTGACAACCTCCAGTTGTTAACTTGCGCATCAAGCTGCATCCTCCGTAGTCTGAATCCGTGAACGCCTCCAATTCCAGATCGCCCTCTGCGTGATACCAAAGTCCCAGCTTCGGTTTCGACTTGAGGTATCGTAGAATCCGCTTCACAGCTTTCATGTGCATCTCTTTCGGATTAGCTTGAAACCTAGCACAAATACAAACAGCAAACATTATATAAGGTCTAGAAGCAGTTAAATACATAAGTGACCCAATCATAGCCCGATATAACGTCGGATCCACATCGGTATCACTTTCAGTACCCGGTCCGAGATTGTGATTCACTTGAATCGGCGTGCTGAAGTGAGTTGTCAGCTTGGTTCCTTCCATCCCGAAGCGCTCTAAGATGTCATAGACATACTTTGTCTGATGAATAACATGCCCTCCTTCCTTTGGTCAACTTGCAAACCCAGAAAGAAGATTAACTCACCCATTGCACTCATCTCAAACTTTGACTTCATCACCTTTTCAAAATCAGTGCACATTTGCTCGTCTGATGATCCAAAAATAATATCATCTACGTACACTTGTACCAAGATGAAATGTTCTCCTTTATGCTTCATGAACAGCGTACTATCTATCCTCCCTCTTTCAAACCCGTTTTCTAAAAGATGGTTGGATAGAATTTCGAACCACGCCCTCGGTGCTTGATGTAATCCGTACAAAGCCTTATCTAACCGATATACTCTGTCAGGATATTTCTGATCTGTAAACCCGGGCGGCTGTTCCACATACACCAGTTCCTTCACTTTCCCATAAAGGAAAGCACTCTTAACATCTAGTTGATAAACCTTAAAACCCTTGAAGGAAGCAAAAGCCAGAAACAAACGGATTGCTTCGAGCCTTGCCACTGGCGCGAACACTTCATTGTAATAGATTCCTTCCTCTTGGTTGAAACCCTTTACCACTAACCTTTCTTTGTTGCGAGTGACTATACCCCGATCATCTCTCTTGCACTTAAAAACCTATTTGGTTCCTATAGCAATTTCTCCTCGAGGTAACGGAACTAACTCCCACACTTCTAGTTTCCTAAATTGTGACAGTTCTTCCTGCATCGCCTCAACCCAAGAGTTGTCTTTTAGTGCCATTTGCACATTTTTCGGCTCTACTTGCGAGATAAAGCATGAATAGAGGCAGGTATGAAAGGCCTCAAAGTCATTTATCATCAACAACAACATTGTGTTGTTATTTAAACTACTCCTAGTCCTCACACCAGCATTAGGACTTCCTATGATGCTTTCTATAGGATGGTTTCTGTTGATCCTAGATGTCTCTATCTCGTCAACTCTCAGATTATCTCCCAAATTAGATCCTATATCTCCTAACGGGGGAACGACCTCAGACTCCACATTTTCTTCCTCATGGACACTGTCTTCAGAGGCTGAACTTGTAGTCTGATGTTCGTTTGTAGGCACTTCAGGATCATTTTCTTCTGGAGATCTTTCTTCAGTTGATGTAGGCTCGGATGTTGATTGAAAAGTGGTCCTCGGAAAGCTATGACCCTCGTCATTCAGATTTAATGACGATATATCCTTTTCGATTGTACCTGCATTTTCATCCAAAGGAATGTTAAATGACTCAAACAATTTGTCATAATCAAATATCCATTCCGGACCAGTTTGGGGTTCATGTGTATAACTTGTGACATCTATATTATACACAATCTCTACTGTACCATTAGATTTGTTAAAAACCCGTTTGTTTGGTGAGTTCGTCACATAACCTAGGAAGTATCCTTCGTCAGCCTTTTCACCAAACTTAGGTTGATGTTTTGTTCTCATTAAAGTACATGGTACCCTAAAAGGTTCAAAGCCAGTCAAATTAGGTGGCCGTTTAATCAAAACTTCATAACAGGTTTTGTTCAAAGATTTGACAGTAAGGACCCGATTTAAAACATGGCACGCGGTATTCACTGCCTCCCCCAAAACATGGTCGGAAGCTTTGAATCCGAAAGCATGGTCCTTGCTGTCTCAATCAGTGTCCTGTTTTTCCGTTCGGCCACCCCATTTTGTTGTGGCTCATAAGGTGCACTAAATTGATGCACTATGCCCTTTGATAGGCAATATACACCAATTACTGTGTTTTTAAACTCTGTTCCGTTATCACTACGAATTCGTTTAACCCTTGTTCCGTATGAATTTTCCACTTGGTCTAAGGACCCGATGAGCTTAGCAGCCATCTCGTCCTTTGTACCTAGAAAGAAAACCCAAGAAAAATGTGAGTAATCGTCAGTAATAACTAAACAGTACCAACTACCACCTATACTCCTTTTGTTGATTGGCCCGAAGAGATCCATATGCAACAAATCGAATGTGGCAGCTATGGAGTTCTGAGTCTTGGACTTGTGTGCCTTCTTGTGTTGTTTTCCTTTCTTGAACGGTAGACACTTATCCTCGAACTGAAAACTCTTCATTGGAACACCTTGCACCAGTCCATTTTTCGTAATGTAGTTCATCTTTCTCAGGTGCAAGTGTGCCATGCGTCTATGCCATAAAACCGACTTAGTCTCTGAAGCTTTAGATAGCAAACAAATTGGTCCCATTGAAGATTCCGGCTTGTTCATGTCGAGCATCTACAGGTCATTCTTCCTTGGAGCCCTCATCAGTATCCACTCTTCAGGTACTTTGAAACCCGGTTTTAGCACTAACGCCTCAGTATTAGTGAACAGCACTGAATTCTTTTTATCACAGATTTGAGATACACTAATGAGATTGTGAACCAGTTTATCAACGTGATAAACTTGATCCAGTTTGATAGTCCCACTAGTGACCACTCCAGTACCGGTGATATTTCCTCCTTTATTACCAGCGAATGATACAAATCCCCGATTCCCTCTCTTAAAGTCTGCAAGTAGACTTCTCTCCCCTGTCATGTGCCTGGAGCACCCACTATCGATGAACCATTTGTTGCTTAGACCTGTGGTTATCTCCTGCACATGAAGGAAAATTGGTTAGTTGTCACGGGGAACCGAAGCCATTACTGACTTGGTAATACCATTCTCGTCCACATACTTAAACTCTTTCAAATACCCATCTCTCCTTTCAGGTGAGTTGGGTGTTTGAATTGGAGTCTGTTGTGGTGCAGAGTGATTTAAGTTCACTCTCGGCGTTTGTGTAGGCATTTGCTGTGGAGCTCGTGAATAGTTACGATTATAATGCATTTCTGACTGATATCTCTGAGCTCTACCTGGTGTTTGATGTCTTACAGGAGTGTGTGACCTAACCGGAGTGTAAGCTCTGCTAGGTGTAGTACTCCTATAATTCTGTTGTGGTCCGGACCTAGATTGATTAACGACTCTATTTGGTGAATTAGTCCTAATCACTTCTTTTGGTCGACCTGACACAGGCATTTGTTTCACAGCAGATTTTGGTGCAGCCTGCACAGTCTTCTCGGTATTCTGAGAACTACTAGTGCTTGCTACACTTGGTGAAGGCTTATGTTGTTCTGGCTTTCCTGGTTTAGGAGTATTATCTACTTTCCTATGTGGACAGCTAGACGTAACATGCCCCCTTTCGTGACATCTAAAGCAAGACATTTTGTCAGTTGACTTTTTGTGTGTGCCCTTTGATTTAGGTGTCTCACTAGTGTCTGGCTCTCTTGATTCAACTATAGCGACTGGTTCATCATCCTGATCATTAAAGTCAATTTTGTGTTGTCCTACAGGTTTATCACTAGAGGATGACACAATTTAACTTTCTTAATCTTGATATTATTAGCAGTCACTTTAGATTCATTTTCCATTGTAATCTCAGACACTGGTTTCGGTATTTCCTTTGATTCAACTGATTTCTTAGTTTTCTCGTGAGGTTGAGGAACATAGTTATCGTTGAAAGGTGGAGGACTCTCATGATATCCTAGACCTACAGGCTCCTTAGACTGATGCTGTGCCTCTAAGATTTTCCCTAGGTTAAGAGATGAGTTCCTAAACTTTTCAAGTTTACTATTGGCCTCAGCTACCTTTACCTTAGACTTGGCTAGCTCTACGTCTTTGGATTTTAGCTCCTTGGTTAATGCCTCTACATGTTCATACATTAGTTCTAACCTAACACACTGTTCGCTCAGTTTGTCCTTTAGAACTATAACATCCTGTGCATCAGCCTTTAGCTTATCCCTAAGATCTTGTTTTATATCCATTAGGCTAATAGTATCTGATTTTAACGTTTCATTTTGAGCAGATATGGTTTGATGTGATTCTAGTACTAAATTTAACCTATCGTTAGACGTAGCACATAAAACACACAAATCATGAAAAAGAGAAAAGTTGAGACTTACCTTGGCATGATCTGATTCTACGTTGGCCATCTGTGCGGCAAACTCCAGAATTGTTTGATCATCTGACTTTTCTACCCACATCGGACTGCTTTCATTCTGACTGTTGTCCCTTGTGATTTCCTCTGCCCCATCACTTCCAGTCTCAGTCACTTCAGCCATAAAGGCTCTAGCATTCGATTCTGGATGTGTACTCCAGTCTTAAGTTCCATCTAGCTGTCTGTTTGAGGTAACATTGGATAACAGACCAGCTATATTCGCTTGACTGGGAGAACTATTCGGAAGATATCGCCCTTGCGATTGATTCTGATACTATCCTTGTGGATTCTAATACTGTCCCTGGTAGTTCTCTACTTTCGGCCGCTGACACTCTCTAGCGAAGTGTCCTAACCCCTGACAGTTGTAACACTTAACCTTGGACTTATCAAATCCAATCTTATTGTTACTAACATTCAGATTCCTTCCTGTTCTTTTGATGAACCTTTTAACTCTCTGTGTTACCATGGCCAATTGCCATTGCAGATCCATCTCTTCCAGATCGTCATGGTCTACCTGATTGTAATCCTCATCCCAAAGTGCAGGATCGTTGATTTTGCCCTGAACGCCATTTCCGTAAGCGGCCACAAAGGAAGCCAACAGATTCAGATGGTCTTCCGCAGATTTTGCGCTCATAGGCATCTTTGAATATCCTTGAGATGTAGATGCCAGGGTAGCTTGATACTGCTTTTCTTCTGGTCGGGAAAACCCTAAGAAAGCTCTATTCATTGCGTCTTCTGTTTCAGCCGGTGACGATGTTTCTCCCGAGAAGAATGCTGTAGCGGTCTTCAATTCAGCTGCCACCAAAGGTTTTGTTTTCCCAAAGTACATAGCCGGATCTTGAACTTGATCATAATCCGTTTCCTTCTTTAGCAACTCAAAGTGAAATGCCCTCAACGTTCCGATAACCTTATCTAGAGTCAGAGTATAGAATTTGTCTTCGTCATGCTTTATTAAGGCCACATACATCTCCCATTTGGCCGGTAAAGCATCCAGAATCTTGTTAATTTTTTCCGTATCACTATACTCCACGTCATGGCTATCTAACTCAGTTAGCAAGTGATAGAAGCGGGTAATAGTCTCATCCAGCTTTTCGTTCTTCAACGCTTTGAAGATCGCGAACTGCTGCTTGAGCATTTCCATTCGATTTTACCTTACTCGCGGGTTACCTTCACACCGTTTCTCCAACGCATCCCACAGCTCTTTTGATGTCTTCTGATTATGGAAGGTGTGTAAAATATCCTGCGGTAACGCCATTCGAATGATAGCTATTGCACGATTCTCAGCTTCATACACCTTTTTATCGTCATCCTTCATTTTTGAATAAGGCACAACCTTTTGTCGGCCTTCAACTTCAGCCCTAGGTGTAATGTACCCTTCATCGATACAAAGCCACATGCGCATATCATTAAACCTCTTGAAGTCGTCAAACTTATCCTTCCACCAGTAATAGTCCTCAATTTTCATTAACTTCGGTGATGAATTCGCCTTGCCTACCTCATGATCCATCTCCATAAACCTCTGCAGACTTGACATTGTTTCAAATATAGTTGAATTCAAACTTAATTTAATTTGATTCGAAACTAATTTAAATTAATTCTTTCGAATTTAGGTAAATTCAAATTTAATTTAATTTAAACCTGTTTGGAATTAAATTCGAATTAACTTTGAAGTTTAACTAAACTCGAAATTACAATTTAATTCGAAACCCCACTAAACTCGAAATTTCCTAATTCGATTTTAGTGTAAAATCGAAAACCTAAGAAAATTCGAACTGGCCAAATTCGAAGCAAACTTTTAGGAAACTCGAAAGGAGCGTATTTTGGTCAAACTCGAAAATGAGCAAACCCTAATTTCTCCTTAACAAACCCGAGCGCCGCAAATTTGAAAAACGGCTAATACTTCGAGTTTTTCAAGTTTTTCAGATTAAATCAATATTTTTACAAGTAAAAATACTGATTTTGGTCAAAAACTTGAACTACAACAAAGTATTTCCCGAAATCTGATTTGTTAAACTCGAAAACCTCAAAAAGCATGATATTAACCGTCCAAAAACGTCAAAAAACCTAGGATGTATGCTTATGAACATGAAGAACACTAAGAACACCCCGTAGGCTCTGATACCACTTGTAAGGTCTTGAAACACGGATCTATCTAGACGCGACACACACCAACGAGTGCGGAATCCTCGTTAGCGGCTTGACGGTAAGATCACACGCACGGAACACGGAGACTACCACGGCGTTGTACGAACGACTACGAACGAACCTACGCGATGATTCTCTCCGAAAACACTCACGGAACCTTGATAAACTCGAGATCGCCTTTGCTTAATTACTCTCCGGAATTCTGCAAAAGTCTAATAATTATTCGAGTTAATCCCTAATTATAGTGACTAATTCGAGTTTGTCTTAGGACAAATTCGAACCAGGCCCAAGGCCCATTCGAATTTGTCCACATGACAAATTCGAGATTGCCTTAAGAGCAAATTCGAATTTATACTAAATTCGAATTTGTCTTATGTGATAAATTCAAATTTACTCTAAATTCGAATTTCACATCACAACTTTCTATTTGAACTTATGCTTTAACTTATGTTTGAATTTATCTTTGAACTTTATTTTTGAACTTCTTGTAAAACGTTACATCAAGTTTAAACATACAATCAATTAATATCAAACACATATAAACACATATATCAAATACTAGTTAACTATCATTATTACTTAAGTTGACTTACACAAAATGCCAACTATACTTAGACTGTTATCGTCACACAAGGTGTACCTACACTAACTCTTTCACTTCACATTTTGGCAATGAGTTGAAGTCTTTCAACGTTCTTCTCAAGTACTGTAGCTCATCTCTTCTTTTCAGAACGAATAGCTGCAGTTCTCTGTCATAGAACCAACTTAGAATTCCGCCTGATAACTTTCCCGGACTTGGCAGCCTCATCTTCTTCTTTACTGCCAAGTCAATCTTCTTTTCTTCATTCTTAAACCATAATCTCTTCTTCCTTCTTTAGACTGTTCCCTGTCAGCTATATCAGATTCTGAATATTCATTATCTGTAGATTTCAGCAAATCAATGTCTATCACATTCTGATTCTCATTCTCGTAAAATATTGTGACAGGTTGTTTTTGAATGAGCACTTCATCAACATTATCATCTTCATCTTCTACTACATCATCATCGGATTTCCAGTCTGGAACATCCTCAGGTATGAACTCTCCCTCTTCAAGTTCCTCCTGATCTATGAAATCTTCAAACTCAAATATGAACTCATCATCATCTATTCCGTCTAAGGCTCCAATCATTCCTGTTCGATGAACTCTGATGCTTCGGGAGCCTTGCCTTTCTCTTGACCTGATCCAGATGATCCAGGCTCCCCCTGAAGGTCAGCCTGCTGAACAGTCTTCTGTGGAAGATCTGCTCGCTCACTGTCTTTTTGAGTACTTGGGTCGCCTCCTTCATCATCACCATCTCTCTAAACTCCCCTCAACACATCACCCGACAACTACTCTCCCCCTGAGCTTGAAGATCTTCCAATATTTGGTCGACCAGGGTCTGAGGAGTTACAATTTGTGATTGCTGGGCATTCATTGTTACTTGTTGCGTAGCCACTTGAGTTTGTAGCTGAGCATTCTGTTGTTCTAACATGGAGTTGTGTTGCTGCAACTCGTTCACAACTTGTGAGAGTTGGAAGATTTGGACTGTCTGGAAATCTACTTTTCCTTTCAACTCTGAGAATCGTTGATTTTCAGTAAATGGAATGGATGTTGATGGAGTTGAAGTTGATGGAGTCGAAGTTGATGTGGATGGAGCGGTGGTTGCGGCGGATGGAATGACAGTAGAAGTAGATGGAGCTCCTTGACTTATGCGTTGACATTTCGCCCTCTGTTGAGTTGCAAACGACTTCTTCTTCCAAGATAAAATCCTCATCGCCTTCATCTTCATCTCGGAGAGCCAGACGAGTCATTTTTCGTGTTCTCACAACTACTCTTGATCCATTTCTTTCAAAAGAAGTTGTTGGATTAGCTGTTTCCCTTAACTCTTCATCTGAACTAGAATCTGACTCAGATTCAGAAGCTGTCTCTACCTGACCTTCTGCTTCCTCATGACTCTCTGTGCCTTCAGCCGCAGCTACTGGAGGCTGATAATCATCGATTTGCCTAAATATATATCATCAAAATCGGTAGGCGGCTCCAAAATATCTTGTACAAGCTGCTCTGCTATATTTTCCTGAGCTGTTGCACCTTGCTCAAAGATCTCTTGCAAAGTTTGCGCTCTTTGGTCAGTCTGGAGTCCCGATGTGGACAGTCCAGCTGCCTCTGTTGATGATCTTGAATGTGGGGTTACCCTAGCAACCGGAGCTCGCTGAGCTGGTGCTTATTGCGGTGGAGGTTGTTTCTGAGGAGCATCGATAATCCAATCATCTACCTCTGGAGCGACAACTTCAGGATCTATGACTGCTCCAAAAAGCGGAGCCACTTGGGGCCTTACTTGCTCTGCCCTTCTAGCGTTGTGGGATTGGCAGTCAGTAATATTCTTTTATCAATGACAGCGACAGACGTTTGTTCTGGCAAAGCCGGTAGGTCTGGCAGAAAGTGCCTGATGATCATCATGATGAATCTTGGATACATTAAAAATCTTTTACGAGTTGGGGCTGAGATTTGGTGCACGAACTCCACGAATCCGAAAAGCTGTAAGGCTTGTTGTAGACCAAGGAAATCAATGTCGATTGTAGCTTAGACACCATTGTGTCAAATCTTGCCTTCTTTGGTGCGAAGCAATCCATGATAACATGCACCAGATAACGCCACTGGCCAATAAGACCACTCTTAACGTAAGATGCCTTAGTGATATCTTGAGCATATCCCATCCGTAAGAAGGCCGCCTGCCTTATAAGAGCTGGGAAGTCTATTGGACCAGCCTCTTGCTCTATCGTCCCTAGTTGTAGAATCGCTCGAATATGATCAGTCGAGAATGCAATTGGACGTCCCCCGACCCTCGCTCGTAGAAGAGTAGGTATAGCAGTACAATCCACTTGCAGCGATTGCCAGAATTGGTGAACGTACGCCAAGTTGATCTGCTGGTTGTGCGTAAAAGCATATGCCACCCTAGTTTGTGACAGAAATTCAATCATTTGCTTGTACGGTTGAGCTTCTGGCAGTTGAAGGTCAACTGCCATAATCATATTATGCTTATTAAAGAAAGCTCGATCTCCCATATCTGCACACAATTCATACACATAAATTATTAGAAATTAATTTTGAAAAATTTAAGTTATTCAAACTTGTTTAAATTTGAACTTGATTAATTTCGAATTTGAACATCTTCGAACTTACTTTAATTCGAGAATATAAGTCATTCGAACTTACTTAAGTTTGAGCAGTCTTTTGACTTACTTAAGTTCGAATTTGAACATCTTCGAACTTACTTAAGTTTGAACTTACTTAAATTCGAGAATATAAGTCATTCGAACTTACTTAGGTTCTAATCAAGATTGTTAATCATTAATTTTAAGTTTTTGACCCTAAAACTTGTGATTTAAACCACCTACTTCTAAATGATACAAAAACTCAAAATTGGCCGATTTTATCGACTAAAAAAGTCCTAATCATACACTTACTGAGTCATTGTTGGATCAAAACACCTAAGTGTGTAGGTAGGTTCGAGGAATAGTGAAAAACTTCGAGATACATTCCACAAAATTGAAAATAGATAAGTTCGTTGGTAAGTTCGAGAGTATAAGTTCAAAGGTAGGTGCATTGAATGAGCACTGTTGACCTATTTATATCCAAACGCCTTCGAACTTATATTGTCACACCCCGTTACCCCGGTTGGCAACGAAGCGGGACGTCGTGGAAACATAACCATAATCATAACGAACGACCACTATATGGACGTTTTCAAAAATACATTGATAAAACTTTAAAATATAGTAATGTTATACATAGCCTGATATGAAGGAAAAGAAGTTCGCACAATACAGAGATTTAAGTACATAATTAAAGTATTCAAAATAATGCAGCTAAATCTCCGGTAGTTTCGAAAATGCATGCGACTCCTTAGGTGCGGAAGCTTGAAAAATACATCTGATGGCACACTTGCATTAATTTCCTGAAAATACACGCTAAAATACGTCAACAAAAATTGTTAGTGAGCTCATAGGTTTACACGTAAATCTGACTTGATGGACAACAACAGTTAAGTTTGAATTTATAAAATCATAAATTCCATGTTATGTATTACATATAAACCATCATGCAACCGAAGCTTAATTAAATGAGTTTGCCCTGTGCAGTATTCCCATACATAATACCGTGTGTTAAATATATATGCACTCACTGTTAGCCGAGCCGAACTAACCCGAATGGGGGACATGACTCCCGATAGATCTATCCACAATATATTCGCGCTAGACAAATAAATGCAATTAACGGTTCATGATATAAGGGCTGATGGAACCACATGTGTAATACATAATAAAAATGAAGTTGTTTTCGTGTCCATATGAAAACATATCATGTATTTCAACCCCAAAATATAACAGTGTGAAAATAGGGGTTATGAAGACTCACCGAGATGGCAAAAGCGAGCGAAAAGTGCAAATTAACGTAAGTTGATGGGTTGTGATGCACCGGGTGAGTTTAATCAAGCCCTTAATGATAATAGGGACTTAATAACTCTAATATATGATAATATATATTTATATATTTTTATGTTTTAAATCACCCAACATTATAAGTTTATAAATAAAACCCGCTTAAAACGTCAAGTTTACATATATATATATATATATATATATATATATATATATATATATATATATATATATATATATATATATATATATATAATTTTCCAGCTTTTTCAAAGGTTTTTCGGCCTATTTTGAAGCTGTTTTTGACCACACTCCAAAACGTTTTAGGTTTTGGTTTTCTTGGACATTAAACTACTATATACAAAGAATTTTTAAAGTCAATAACGGCCATTTTTCGATATGTTTTTAGGTTGGGGAAAAAGCTTGTTGAAAACCCTATGTTGGCCATTTTTGAGCTGTCAAACTTTCGGTTTCCCAAATAATTTCTGGAGGTCTTAAACTCCAAAATAAATTATGAAAACTTCTAGATCTGTAGTTAAGACATAGATCTAACTTTTGAGACAAGAATCAACTCATTTCGTTAAGTTATGACTTAGTTATGATTTTTCAAAGTCGATATAAATTTTCTGCCGAAAATCCGTAGTTTATAAACTTGAAATAACTTGTGATTCTTGTTGTTTATTCAAAGACTAGTTGTATAAAAGTTATTAACACATATATATCACTTGTTTTCATAATATTTACACTTATATGATGTGTTTATATATTTATAAACACATTTGATGAAAACAACTTAAAAACAAAACTAGAAATTTATAAACTTGAGTTTTTATGAAACTTGTTGTTAGTGGTGATTATATATATTATGCAAGACTTATATAAACATATATATAAGATGAAATAAGCTAGTATTTACTTACTTAGATGTATTAGGAGGATGAAAGTGTGTAGAAAGTGGGATCTTCAAAAAATATCACCAAGAACACTTGAATAATTTTAAGAACACCAAAAATTTGAAAGTCTTTGGCTTGAGAGGCCTTGTGGACGGATTCAAGAAGGAGAAAGAGAGACTTTTTGGGTGTGATAAAAATGAATAGAAGGCTCTCTATATATAGAGAAAAAGAGAGATCTTTCAAAGTGGAGGTGGAGTGTAAGATCTAGTTTGAAATGACAGGAGAATGGGGTTGAAGGATTTGATTGTGAAAGGTTATGGAGGTTGTGTAAAAAAATATTTTTCAATTGTCCTTGTGTCCTTCACAAGGCCGGCCCCTATGGGGTATTTATGATGTATTTTCATTTTTTTTGTATAAATGTATTAAGAAATGTATTCTTGTATATCCCTTTTCTTGTAAATTCATAAATACTTTTAGATGCATTGTTTTAATGAATTGTTTTTAATCTTGCATAATTAATGTTAAGTAATTGTATTAGTGTATGATTAGTGTCACTAATCATAATTTAATTATGTACTTAGTTGAATTAATCCCTTATATCGTAAATCGATCGGATTGATTGATTTCCCGATTCATCGCACCGATGAATTTGATTCTATTTGAGTTGAATTTCCTAATGAACATTGTTTATCACTTTGATTAATTTCTAATGACCACTGATTAGGTTATAATTGCCTATTAATACAGATTAGGTCGTAGATGCTAACCTGGTTTAATGCCGGATGTTACAGTCTCCCCTTGTTAAGGGAATTTCGTCCCGAAATGAGCTCGTGTTCTCCACTGCTTGAGTATTTGAGAACAGATGAGGGTATTTTTCCCGGAACTGATCTTCGTGTTCCCATGTAAACTCAGGACCTCGCTTAGAGTTCCATCTTACTTTTATTATCGGGATCCGGCTGTGTTTTAGTTTCTTGACTTCTCGGTCCATTATTTCTACGGGTTGTTCATTGAAGTTCAACTTATCATCTAGTTCCAGCTCGTCCATGGGTATAACGAGTGTTTCATCAGCCAGGCACTTCTTAAGATTGGATACGTGGAAGGTATTATGAACGTTACTAAGCTCTGGGGGCAGATCGAGTCGGTAAGCTACCGGACCAATTCTTTTGGTGATCTTGAATGATCCGATATAACGAGGATTGAGTTTTCCTCATTTCCCAAAATGGATTACGCCTTTCCAACGCGAGACTTTCAACATTACTTGATCTCCCTCGTGAAATTCCAATTCCTTCCGTCGAACATCGGCATAGCTTTTCTGTCAATCCCGCGCGATCTTTAATCGGTTCCGAATCTGGGCTATCTTTTCTTTAGTCTCCTGGATGATCTCAGGTCCAGTAATCTGACTATCTCCTACCTCAGCCCAACAAAGTGGTGATCGACACTTTCGCTCATAGAGTGCCTCGAATGGAGCGGTCTTAATACTCGAGTGATAGTTGTTGTTTTAGGAAAACTCGACTAATGGCAGGTGCCTGTCCCAACTTTTGCCAAAGGCGATAACGCATGCCCTTAGCATGTCTTCCAAAGTCTGAATCGTCCTTTCACTCTGACCATCCGTCTGTGGGTGATAGGCTGTGCTTATATCTAGGCGTGTAACCAACGCCTCTTGTAATGATTGCCAAAATCTTGATGTGAACCGGCTGTCCCTGTCTGATATAATTGATACTGGCACTCCATGCCGTGAGACGACTTCTTTAAGATAGATTCGTGTTAACTTATGCATCTTATAAGTCTCCTTGATTGGCAAGAAGTGTGCGGTCTTGGTAAGTCGATCCACAATCACCCAAATGGTGTCATAACCTCCAGAAGTCTTTGGCAACTTGGTGATGAAGTCCATGGTGATATTCTCCCACTTCCATTGGGGTATTTCCGGTTGAACTAACAATCCCGATGGTTTCTGGTGTTCAACCTTAACTTTCAAACACGTTAAGCACTTGCTGACATATGTAGCAATGTCAGCCTTCATGTTTGGCCCCCAGTACATTCCCTTTAAGTCGTGATACATCTTATCTGACCCTGGGTGAATAGCATATCTTGTTTTATGCCCTTTATCCATGACCAACTTTCTCAATCCTCCGAATTTTGGTAGCCAAATTCTGTGCATGAAGTATCGACATCCATCTGGCTTGATTTCAAACTGCTTATCCATTCCTCTCAAGGCTTCATCCAGTATATAACCCTCCTTGACTGCTTCTTCTTGTGCCTCGCGGACTTGAGAGTTTAGGTTTGACTGTATAGTCATGACCAAGGCTCGGAATCTCAAAGGTTTAACCCGTTCCTTTCAGCTCAGGGCATCAGCTACAACATATGCCTTACCCGGATGATAACGAATCTCATAGTCGTAATCGCTAAGCAGCTCCACCCAACGACGTTGCCTCATATTTAACTCTTTCTAATTCAGAATATGCTGAAGGCTTTTATGGTCTGTAAACAGAGTGCACTTAGTTCCGTACAGGTATTGCCTCCATATCTTGAGAGCAAACACGACTGCTCCGAGCTCCAAGTCATGAGTCGTATAGTTCACCTCGTGGATTTTGAGCTGCCGTGATGCGTAAGCAATGACTTTATCCCTTTGCATGAGCACACAACCTAATCCATTGTGTGAGGCATCACAGTAGCATAAAATTTTATGTCCCTTCAGGTAAGGACAGAATTGGTGCACTACACAATCTTTGCTTTAACTGTTGAAACGCCTTTTCCTGCTCTTCACCCCAGTTATACTTCACATCTTTCCGAGTCAGCTCCATTAGGGAACCTGCTATCTTTGAGAAGTTTTCAATAAATCGCCTATAATAACCGGCAAGTCCTAGAAATTGGCGGATTTCCGTGGGAGTTCTAGGAGTTGCCCAGTTCTTTATGGCCTCGATTTTTGATGGGTCACTTGGATTCCCTGGCTGTTGATGACATGCCCAAGGAATTTAACTTCTCGCAACCAAAATTCACACTTTGAAAATTTAGCGTATAACTATTCCTTCTCTAACAACTCCAAGATCAGCTTGAGATGATGTTCGTGCTCCTCCTTATTTCTGGAATAGATAAGGAAATCGTCTATAAACACTATTAAAAATTTGTCCAAATACGGTCTACACACTCGATTCATGAGGTCCATGAATACGGCTGGTGCGTTGGTCAAACCGAATGGCATCACCTGAAATTCGTAATGTCCATAACGAGTTCTGAACACTGTCTTGGGAATGTCTTCTTCCCGAACCTTTACTTGATGATAACCGGATCGCAGATCGATCTTAGAGTAGAAGCTAGATCCCTGTAGTTGGTCAAATAGGTCGTCAATTCTGGGAAGGGGGTAGCGGTTCTTTATCGTTAATTTATTCAGCTCTCGGTAGTCTATGCACATTCTGAAAGATCCGTCTTTCTTTTTCACAAATAAGACCGGAGCTCCCCAAGGTGAGGAACTTGGTCGAATGAATCCCTTATCCATAAACTCTTGTAGTTGGTTGGATAGCTCTTGCATTTCAGAAGGAGCGAGTCTGTATGGGGCTCTTGCGACCGGTGCAGCTCCCGGCACCAAGTCGATTTGGAACTCCACTTGCCAAGCTGGCGGAAGCCTAGACAAATCTTCTGGAAAGACCTTCGGATAGTCACAAACCACTGGAATATCCTTGAGTTGTTTTTCCTTCGACTCTTTTTCTGCAATCTAGACTAATACTGCATGGCAACCTTTTCTAAGACACTTTAATGTCCTTAGGCCGGATATGACATTCAGCTGACGGTTCTTTCTTTCCCCTTGGACTGTTAGAACCCTCTTCTTGCGGAGTGGTATCCGTACCAATTTCTTACCGCACAAAATCTCGGCATGGTTGTGTGACAACCAATCCATACCAACTACCACATCAAAACTCCCGAGTTCTATACGCATCAAGTCTATCTTAAAGGGATGATCTGCCAGCTTCAGTGTGCATTCCTTAATAATATTATTTGCCTTTATTATCTTGTCGTCGACTAGCTCTATAGTATAAGAGTTGTCTAAGGGAAAAGGAGTGGCACTCAATTGCGTACTAAACTAATCAGATATAAAGCTTCTATCAGCCCCAGTATCAAAGAGTACGTAAGCGTAAATGTCATTTAAAAGAAACGTACCTGATACCACATGGGGATCCTGACGAGCATCACCTGCTCTGTAAGGTCTTGACTCTACGGATCCATCTCGACGCGACACCTTCATCCTCGTTAGTGGCTTGACGGTAAGATCACACACCCGGAAACACGGAGACTACCACAGTGATAGACGAACTACTTAGAACACCCCTACACTATGATTCTCTCCGAAACAACTCTCTGGAAACCTGCAACTTCGAGATCGCCTTTGCTAATCGCTCTGATAAACGTCTGCAAAAGTCTTATAATTAATCGAATTAACCCTTAATTATACTGAAAGATTCGAGTTTGTCTAGGACAAATTCGAATCTGGCCCAAGGCCCATTCGAATTTGTCCTCATTGACAAATTCGAATTTACCTTAAATTCGAACTTCAACTATCAAACTTATGTTTTAACTTATGTTTGAATTTATCATTGAACTTTATGCTTGAACTTCTTGTAATACATTACACCAAGTTCAAACATACAAACAATCAATATCAAACACACATAATCAAACACTCGTCAATATTCAATACCAAGTAACTTGACTTACACAAAATGCTATCAAAACTTAGACTGCTATCGTCACACAGGATGTACTAACATGCTCCCAATACAAAAGCTCTCCCCTGAGCTCCTCCACCATTTTTCAACCTCGGGCACTCACTCCTGAAGTGCCCGACAGCTCCACACTAGCAGCTCCTCTGATTGCCGCCGTTGTTACCCGGGGTACTAAATTTACAGTCCTTGGCCAAATGACCAAGACGTTTGCATTTTCCACAAGGGGTTAGGCAGGGACCCATGTTGTGATGATAGGTGCATTGGGTGCAGAAATATTTTGTACCTGTGTAGCCTTTCCTTGTCTCGACTCCAGCTACGTAAGCCTTGATGGTTTCGGGCTTCTTGGATTGTGAGCCCGTATTCTTCCCAAACTTGTCCTCCCATTTTCTCTTGTTATCCCCGGCTTTGGCCTCGTTTCTCCGGGACACTTGATCCATAAGGTTGTTGGCCATTCTGATGGCGTCCTGAATGGTGGTTGGCTTGGAGGCAGTGACATTGCCTTGAATTTGAGGGGCGAGTCCCCAGATGTAACGCTCGATTTTCTTGTATTCACGGGTCGCCATCTGTGGGCACATAATGCTTAGCTCGTGTAATCGGTTGGTGTACCCAGCTACATCCGTTCCTTTCATAGCCAGATTCCAAAACTTTGACTCCATCTTCTATAGTTCATTTCTCGGGCAATACTCGTCTGTCATCATTTGCTTTAACTCGGCCCAGGCGAGTTGGTAAGCTGCATCAATCCCCACAGACTGGGCATACGAGTTCCACCATGTCAAGGCACCATCTTGTAGAGTGTGGGTGGTGAATTTCACCTTGTCTCCTTCAACACATCCGCTAACACGGAAGACAGACTCCAATTTTTCAAACCATCGTACCAATCCGACGGCTCCCTCAGTCCCGTTAAAGTATCGGGGCTTGTAACTCAAGAACCCCTTAATTCCACAACCTTTTGGGTGGGTTTCAGTACCTCCCGTGGTGCGGCTAGCACCACCATCTCCGTTGGCAAAAATATTTCGGTTGGTCTCATAAGTGGCTATAGCGGCGGCCACTCTTTGTGCGACTAATTGCTCGATTTCGGCTGCGTTCATGGCTTTTCTTGGTGGCATTATCTTAAAGTTTAAAGAAAAGAGCATAGTGTAAGAAGTTGAGTCTTAAAGATTTAAATTTTCTTAAGGCACCGCACTATAATCATCAAACACAAATTCATAAATAACTTGCAATATTCATTAATCATTCATAACTTTCTTACATTGGGGCGGGTTATTGTCCTACACTATTACATAATAATTTCTTACATTACAAAGATAGATAAGGGGTACTAGGTGTGGGAGTGATCGGGGGTCTCTCCCTTCTCCAAAGCGTTGAGGTGTTGAGTCAGCTCCTCGTTACGAGCCTCGCTTTCGGCTAATCGCTGCCGAAGCTCATCCAGGCCATCCTGCTGGATGGTGAGGGCGTGCTGGTTAACCCAGAACAAGTTGGAGTTCTGTAACTCCTCCCGCTCTAAATGGGCTGTCAATTCTCCAATGTCCTGGTTAAGTAACCGGATTTGGAGATCGTGTCATGCAGACCTTGCTACCAAAAGAGGTACAGTCGGGTCGACCAACCTCAAACTGGGAAGGGATTCCTTCCTCTTGTCTCCACTCACGGAGAGTCTCGGGTATCCAGTTCCATCTACGGGCGTTTTCCCGTCGTTGCTGGGTTGGGGGACTTGGTTGAGGAGTCAGGATGGGAATAGACACCTGCCTCGGTATGATCACCCTCTTTCGGGGTGTAAACATCATCTTCCGGCCGTTAGGGTAGGGACGGTATGGCTTGAACGACGGAACCTTAGGATGGTATGGGGTGTAGGCGGTGATCACCGGGGGTGGTGGATCTACTCCGGCGTCGTCCTCTTCCATTGGTTCCTCCTCGTCTGACTCTTCCATGGGTTCCTCGTCTTCCGAGGGGTCTTCCTCCTCAGTTGGGACCTCCACAGTAAACACCTCCGGATTGTATCGGCTGGTGGGGGTATGTTCCTCTTCCGAGTCAGACAAAATGATTACTACTTGGTTGGACATGTTTTCTACTATCAAGGTCCATTCATAGTCTTTTAGTTAGTTACAAAATATTTTCATAATCAGGTAATACTTTAAGTGCAGTTATAGTCTAGGGTACTAATGCAACCTAGTTCACTATAACTATGACTCTGATACCAATCTGTCACACCCCGTTACCCCGGTTGGTAACGAAGCAGGACGTCGCGGAAACATAACCATAATCATAACGAACGACCACTATATGGACATTTTCAAAAATACATCGATAAAACTTTAAAATATAGTAATTTTATACATAGCCTGATATGAAGAAAAAGAAGTTCGCACTTAAAGTACATAATTAAAGTATTCAAAATAATGCAGCTAAATCTCCGGTAGTTTCGAAAATGCATGCGACTCCTTAGGTGCGGAAGCTTGAAAAATACATCTGATGGCACACTTGCCTTAATTTCCGGAAAATACACGCTAAAATACGTCAACAAAAATTGTCGGTGAACTCGTAGGTTTACACGTAAATCTGACTTGATGGACAACGACAGTTAAGTTTGAATTTATAAAATCATAAATTCCATGTTATGTATTACATATAAACCATCATGCAACCGAAGCTTAATTAAATGAGTTTTCCCTGTGTAGTATTCCCATACGTAATACCGTGTGTTAAATATATATGCACTCGCTGTTAGCCGAGCCGAACTAACCCGAAAGGGGGGACATGACTCCTGATAGATCTATCCACAATATATTCGCGCTTACAAATAAATGCAATTAACGGTTCATGATATAATGGCTGATGGAACCACATGTGTAATACATAATAGAAATGAAGTTGTTTTTGTGTCCATATGAAAACGTAGCATGCAATTCAACTCCAAAATATAACAGTGTGAAAATAGGGGCTATGAAGACTCACCGAGATGGCAAAAGCGAGCGAAAAGTGCAAATTAGCGTATGTTGATGGGTGATGCACCGGGTGAGTTTAATCAAGCCCTAAATGATAATAGGGACTTAATAACTCTAATATATGATAATATATATTTATGAATTTTTATATCTTAAATCACCCAAGATTATATGTTTATAAATAAAACCCGCTTAAAACGTCAATTATATATATATATATATATATATATATATATATATATATATATATATATATATATATATATATATATATATATATATAATTTTCCAGCTTTTTCAAAGGTTTTTCGGCCTACTTTGAGGCTATTTTTGACCAAGCTCCAAAAGGTTTTAGGCTTTGGTTTTCTTGGACACTAAACTACTATATACAAAGAATTTTTAGAGTCAAGAACGACCATTTTTCGAGATGTTTAGGTTGGGGAAAAAGCTTGTTGAAAACCCTATGTTGGCCATTTTTGAGCTGTCAAACTTTCGGTTTCCCAAATAATTTCTGGAGGTCTTAAACTCCAAAATAAATTATGAAAACTTCCATATCTATAGTTAAGACATAGATCTAACTTTTGAGACAAGAATCAACTCATTTCGTTAAGTTATGAATTAGTTATGATTTTTCAAAGTCGATATAAATTTTCTGCTGAAAATCCATAGTTTATAAACTTGAAATAACTTGTGATTCTTGTTGTTTATTCAAAGACTACTTGTATAAAAGTTATAAAACACACATATATATCACTTGTTTTCATAATATTTACACTTTGTTGGTACACCCTGTGTGACGATAGCAATCTAAGTCGTATTAGCATTATGTCTAAGTCATGTTTCAAAGTATTGAATACTAACTAGTGTTTGATATATGTGATTTTGTGTGTTTGATATTTATTGATTGTATATTTGAACTTGATGTAATGTATTACAAGAAGTTCAAACATAAAGTCCAAAGATTAATTCAAACATAAGTTAAAACACATATTCAAATAGAAGTTGAACATGAGAAATTCGAATATAGGTCAAATTCGAATTTAACATGGGAGGTAAATTCGAATGTGTCTTGAAGACAAACTCGAATGGGCCTTGGGCCTGGATTCGAGTTTGTCCAATGACAAACTCGAATGGACCTCTATAATTAGGGATGAACTCGAATCATTAAGGGACTTTTGCAGAATTCGTGTGAGTAATTAGCAAAAGGCGATCTCGAGTTTATCAGCTGATAGTGTGTTAGTTCGGAGAGAATCATCACGTAGGTTCGTTCGTCGTCGATCGTACAGCGTTGTGGTAGTCTCCGTGTTCCGTGTGAGTGGTATATCCGTCAAGCCACTAACGAGGATTCCGCACTCGTAAGTGTGTGTCGCGTCTAGATAGATCTGTAGTTGCAAGACCTTACAAGTGGTATCAGAGCCTAAGGGGTGTTCTTCGTGTTCATAAAGATACATCCTAGGTTTCTTGATGCTTTTGGACAGTTAATCTCACGTGTTCTCGGATTTTTCGAGCTTATCAAATAGGAATCCGGAAAATACTTTGTTGTGGTTCACGTTTTTGATTAAAATCAATATTTTTACTTGTAAAAATATTGATTTAATCTGAAAAACGTGAAAAACTCGAGGTATTAGCCGTTTCTCGAATTTGCGGCGCTCGACTTTGTTAAGGAGAAATTAGGGTTTTGCTCATTCTCGAGTTTGACCAAAATACGCTCCTTTCGAGTTTCCTAAAAAGTGGTTTCGAGTTTAGACATTTCGAATTTACTTTAGGATTCGACTTTGCCCTAAAGTCGAATAGGGGCTTCGAGTTTATCTAGGTTTCGAGTTTGAGTAGTTTTCGAATTACCCTGGAAGTTCGACTTTAGAGACCTTCGACTTTGTCATCACATTCGAATTTAATTGGATTAAAGAACTTAACTCGAATTTAATCCCAAATAGGTTTAAATTTAATTAGTTTCGAATTTAACTAAATTCGAAAGAATCAACTTAAATTCATTTCGAATTAAATTAATTAAGTTAAAATTCAATTATCTTTGAAACAATGACAAGTCTACAACGGTTTCTGGAGATGGATCACGAGGTCGGTAAAGCAAATACTCCGCCAAAGTTGATGAAACTTGAAGATTATTACTGGTGGAAGGATCGGTTTGCCGACTTCACTCGCTTTAATGATATGCGCATGTGGATTTGTATTGACGAGGGATACATTGCACCAACAGCTGAGGTAGAAGGACGACAAAAGGTTGTTCCTTATTCTAAAATGAAGGATGAAGACAAAAAGCTGTTTGAAGCAGAGAACCGTGCATACGCTATCATAAGAATGGCGTTACCTCAGGATATATTGCACACTTTTCGAAATCAGAAGACAACGAAAGAGCTGTGGGAGGCATTGGAAAAAAGGTGTGAGGATAACCTGAGGGTTAGAAGGAAACGTATGGAGATGCTCAAGCAGCAGTTTGCGATCTTCAAAGCATTGAAGGATGAAAAGTTGGATGATACTATCACACGTTTCTATCATCTGCTGACTGAGTTAGACAGTCATGATATTGAGTATAGTGACACTGAGAAGAATAATAAGCTTCTGGATGCTTTACCGGCCAAATGGGCGATGTACGTGGCCTTGATTAAGCATGATGAGGATAAATACTATACTCTGACTCTAGAGAATGTGGTGGGAACACTGAGGCCGTATCATTTTGAGTTACTGAAGGCAGAAACGGATTATGAACAAGTTCAAAATCCAGTAATGTATTTTGGAAAATCAAAACCTTCAGTGGCCGCTGAAATGAAGACAGCTACAGCCTTCTTATCGGGAGAAACATCGTCACTAGCTGAGCCAGAGGACGCACAGAGTAGGGCTTTCTTAGGGTTTAGTAGACTAGAAGAACAGCAGCATCAGGCTACACCGGCATCTACATCTCAGGGATATTCTAAGTTGCCTATGAGCGCTAAATCGGCTGAAGACCATCTTAATCTGTTGGCTTCATTCGTGGCCGCATACGGAAATTGCGTTCAGGGCAAAATCAACGATCCTGCACTCTGGGATGACGATTACGATCAGGTAGACCCTGATGACCTTGAAGAGATGGATCTTCAATGGCAACTGGCCATGGTAACTCAACGGGTTAAGAGGTTCATCAAACGGACTGGAAGAAATCTGAATATGAGTAACAACAGGATTGGCTTTGATAAGTCCAAGGTAAAATGCTACAACTGTCCAGGGTTAGGTCATTTCGCTAGAGAGTGTCAGATACCGAAGGTAGAGAATTACCAAGGACAGAATCAGAATCAGGGACAGTATCAGAACCAATCACAACAGCGATATCTTCCGAGTACTTCAACCAGTCAAGCAAATATAGCTGGTCTGTTATCTAATGTCACAACAGACAGACAGCTAGACGGTACTTATGACTGGAGTACACATCCCAAAACGAACGCTAGAGCCTTTATGGCTGAAGTGACTGACACAGGATGTGACGGGGCAGAGCAGAACACAGGGGACAGCAGTTGAACTGAAAGAAGTCCGATGTGGGTGGAGAAGTCAGATGATCAGATGATTTTGGAGTTTGCCGCTCAGATGGCCAACATGGAGTCAGATCATACAATGGTAAGTCTGCACTTTTCTCTTTTCCATGAATTGTGTGTTTTATGTGCTACTTCTAACCATAGGTTAAATTTAGTACTAGAATCACATCAAACCATTTCTGCTCAAAATGAAACATTAAAAACAGATAACGCTAGCCAGATGGATATAAAGCAAGATCTTAGGGATAAGCTTAAGGCTGATGCGCAGGATGTTATAGTTCTAAAGGACAAACTGAGCGAACAGTGTGTTAGGTTAGAACTTATGTATGTTGAGGCATTAACCAAGGAGCTGAAAACCAGAGACATAGAGCTAGCTGAGTCTAAGGTGAAGGTAGCTGAGGCAAATAGTAAACTTGAAAAGTTTAGGAACTCATCTCTTAACCTAGGGAAAATTTTAGATGCACAACAACAATCTAAAAAGCCGGTAGGTCTAGGATATCATGAGAGTCCTCCACCGTTCAATGACAACTATGTCCCTCAACCTCAGGAGAAAACTGAGAAATCAGTAGACTTAGAGGAAATACCTGAACCAGTGTCTGAACCTGTAAAGGAAAATGTGCCTAAGGTGGCTGATACCAATGTTAAGATTAAGAAAGTTAAATTTGTGCCATCCTCTAGTGATACACCTGTAGTAAAACACAAAATTGACTTTAATGATCAGGATGATGAACCAGTCACTATAGATGCACCAAAAGAGACTCAGACACAATCTATTTCTACCCCGTAGAATTGATACCGTAAACTTTCCAGAGTTAGCTGTCTTTGAGGATTTTGTATCTGACGAGGAGTTGGTACATGACCTAATTTGCTTGGGATATTCAAAGCCTCTACCCAAAAGTTCAAAATTCCACCGCAACGGCTTGAACGGTGATTGGTACACTTTATTTGGAATCAGCAACCGATGCATGACATCTAATCATACTGGCATAGACAGATGCAGTATTCACTGTCTCCGGATCTTCCACGGCATAGCATTCATGAAACATTATGATTATGCACAGTGTATATGGGAGGATCTCAAGGAAATTGTGTTGGCTAAGACTACGAATAGGTCATGGAAATTTGTTCCTTTGCAAAGGTTCATTCAAATCTTAATCAGAGGCATTCTCAGGGCAAATGAAAATATACCAAAAACATCTAACTCTCATAGATGCCCTGATTATGTAATGATGAGCTTACATGAAGTACATGATTCTCCGAATGCCAACATCATGCCTATACTGGAAGATTTGTTAAAGTACGCAGATTAGGAGAGTGAGAATGTGAGGTTGTATAGAAAAGATCACGCTCCCATAGAGACCCAAGAACCGGGTTTTCTAAACCAAGGAGTTGTAGGACAAGAGGAACTTCAGCAAGGGGCTGAAGTTCAGGGAAGCCTTCAAGTGTCTGAGGGAGAAACGGGTGAAGTAAGGGGTGATGAGGGAGATGTGAGTAGTTCTGATTCTGAACGTACATTATCGAATATTAATGAGGGAGCAGCGGAAGGTGAGGATGATGATGATGACGATGATGATGAAGGTGGACCAGATCATGATGACGGAGGAGCTGCTTTAATGGATATTGTTCATATAGCTCAGGAGAGTGTGAGGGATGCCCAAAGCCTAGAAAGCCGGGACATAGCCACATTTGTTGTTAGCTCCCAACAGGGAGTTAGCATTGAAGAAGTCAGTATCCCACTGACGATTGCACACCCCTCCATCCACTCAGTCTCCTCTCAGCAGGAGACTGTTTCAATTGAACACCGGGAATAAAGCTCAAATGCTATCCGATAATCCTTTGGATATGATGGATATTGAATTTAGTACACATCTTCCCGAGTGTACGACTTTGTTTCTATCACAGAGTCTAGCACCGATACACACTAGGACACTTGCGTCTGCTTCATTGGTTGAAGTAAGTGCAGTTGAACTAAGTGTCACTGCCGAAACAACCTCAGTCACGGAAGCATTCGTTGCTCCGTCACTTGAAGAGGTTGGAAGTCCATTCAGAGCCACGACTATGTCAACTCTGAGTACTGGCCACACAGAGGTGCTTTTTACAAGTTCCACTGGAAGTCTTAGTGACCCACTAGTTACTCTTTCCCCATTTGTCACCGAATCCACTCTAAGTCAAGCATTAAATGTTGTTGTTGCTGGTGTGAACAGTCATGTTTCTACTCAACTATCATAAGTTATGGCTCAAATGATGAATATTCATAAATTTTTAAAAGGAAAATCTGTAGCAAAGGAGTCAGTGAAGCAACCAGATCCAAATCAAGCTATCGAAGAGCTAAGAGACTTAGTATTTGAGCAGTTTGATGAGATGAGAGAGAGGATGATCGGGTTAAAGAGTACGGTGATAACTTCCTTGGGCAATTTATCAGAACGTGTGGCAGCAGTTGAACAAATGTGCAAGGCTCAAGCTTCTGCGTCCAAAAGGAAGCATGATGAGCATGACGATGACTCCAATGATGCTCCTCATGAGGGGGAGAAGAGGAGGAAGCTTGATGAGCTGACACTGGGTCTGTTAATGATCACCTATTTAGAGAAAGAGTCTGAAGTTCAAGAGAGAGGAGAAGCAGGAAGTTTAAAAGAACCTGCTGATGTTCAAAAAGGACAGGAATTGATTCTTTATGAAGATGTTCCTATTCCATTGAACATACAGTCAGAGTTATACAATTTTGATGAATATGAAGAGTCTGATGATGATGAACAAGAGAAAGCATTAATGATTGAAGATATTGCTGAAAAGGTTGTAGAGATAGAAGAATCTGAAGATGATGATGCTATAGAGCTGACAGATGTTGCCGTAAGAGCTGAGAGAATAGAAGAGGAAGAAGTGTTGGTTCAAGAAATTTTAAAAGATGATATACCTATACCAACGGTTGAAAAGCCTGAGGTTACGGTACAAGTAAAAGAAGAAGAGATAGAGCATTTCCAGTTGAAAGTTTCGTTCCTCCGGTTGTGAAAGCGGTGAATGAATTTGAGGTTTTGGAAAGATTTTTTGATGAGTATGTGTTAGCTGATGAGACTTGAAAGCAACATCAATTGAGGTTTGAAGTTCAAAGATTAGTTCAGAAAGAAATTGATGATATGTTGTGCCTTCTGAATGAAGAAGAAGTTAGAAAGAAAAAGAAGAAGGGTCTGGAGCTTACATCTAAGAAATCGGCTGAGTACATTAGAAAAAGAAATAAACTGCCGTATCTTGAAGACCATCTTGAGAAAAAGTTTTTCTGTAAAAAGCAAGCACCTTGTACATTTTTGAAGTTGCTTAGAGTGTTGGAGCTAATTAGACCAAATCTGGTGAATTATGCAAGTTTTCTTCAAAACAAAGCTCAAAGTGCTGAAAAAGTTATAAGTGAGTTTCCGATTGTTGATCTAATAAAGATTGAAAAGGATAGATTCGTTAAGATCTGTTATCCAACATTCACTGTTACAAGATCATATGGGAATACATACACTTTTACTGAAGCTGATATGTTTTGGATGAACTTGGTGGACATTGAAGATCTGTTTGATGAATTATGCAGAAACAAAAGAAATGAGCATTGCAGATTTGCTTTGAAAACTTTGTTTCACTTCATGCATATAAAGCTAGTTCTTATGTCAATACAAGATCTCCAAATTGGTGTTAAAAGGGGCATGCGGAAAATAAATGTGACTCTGCCAAATAGGGAAATCAAGTTTGCAGTGGAGCTGAAAGAGTTTCAAGTTATTATGGTCAAGCATCCAGTTGTGATGTACAAAGATAAAAATCAAAAGCTGAGAGCTATGAGGACCATTGAATTGAACAAGTTTTGTGATGGAACTCTCCAAAAGGTTATGAGTGGGCTTAAAGGAAAGTTGGCTGCTGATCAGAAAAGAAAAACGAAAAAAGGAGCCCTCAGTACTAATGATAAGAACCTTATAGTTGAAGTCATATCAAAGATAAAGTGGAGGCTCGCAAACAGAAAGAGTGTGAGAAATTTTGAAATGAAGTTGGGGCTTACAAGATATAGACTTTGCTTATTTCATCAAAGGGGGAGATTGTTGGAATATTGTTTTGTTGATGAAAAACAAAGTCTGGGGTTAATATGTAATTTGTGCAAAGTTGTAAATAATATAAATAGTGTGTTGACTTTGTAATAGAATATAGATCTGACATTGTAAATCATATTGCACGGATTTTGTGGAAGAAAATCTAGGTCAATAGTAACCGTTTCAACATTTCCAATCAGTAGTCGTTCCTTCTTAATACAATAATTCGGTTAGTTGTTCTTGATCTGAATCTTTATTGAATTGTTTAATTGTTGATTGATTAGTAGGATTCACATACTCGTCAACAGTCTTGGTTCCTTGAGTTAATTGCATCAGTTGAACCTCCATTTTGTCTTGTTGGTCAATAGGACAATACTTCGCGTTAAACATGTCAAGGAATTGATCCCACTCTAAAGTTTGAATAACCTCTTCTCCATAAATACTTCTCTGAATCTTCCACCAAGCACGGGCAGCACCGACGAATAAATTAGAAGCATAACTCACTTTCTTGGATTCTAAGCATTTAAAAGTTCTAAAGATTTCTTCAGTGTGGATGATCCAATCTAACGCCTGAATTGGATTTACTCTACCTTCAAAGTTCAGGGCTCCGCTCGCTTTAAAATCTTTCAATTTACAGCCTTTCGGGTGTTCGATTTGGGTATCAGGGTTCGAGTTATCAAAATCAGACTCATTATTTTGGACGTGTTTATCTTTTCGCTTGTTTTTTTTATCGGCACGTCTCTTAGCTTCGGCCTCATCTCTGGCCCGAAACTGATCTTGCATATTCTTGTTTTGTTGTTCAGATTGTTGGGCTAATAGTTGTTGTACCATTTCAAACATCGGTTGGGGAGTCATGTTGTTGGGAATATCACCTGATCCTGACATCTTTACTGAAAATTAAAATCAATTAACTATCAGTTTATAGACTTAGAGCTATGTACCCTTTTTCCCATCATAACAGTCTGTACATCCTATCTCAGTTCAAACCACCTAAATGATTGATACATCTGTATTGCTTCAGTTTGAGACCAAATATTACTCACGTAATACTTGATTCACTCAAACTATGGGCTCTGATACCATCCTGTGAAGACCTCCCCTTACGGGACAGTCCTCAGAGTCTAGGTCCCACATCTTGCAACACGATATCAATCATAACTAAGATAGAGTAATTATATTGTGGAATTTCAAATTACAGTACAAACATTTTAGGACAAGTTTAGTACATTTTTAGTACGAGTTACAGTTTTCAAATTAAACTTATAAAGGGTACAAGGCTAATCTAATTCATGTCATCATACAATCAAATCAAATCTACCCAGACCACCACAATTATCATCTGCCAATCTGTACCGAAAGTTTGTGGAGTAGTGGTCTATGGAAAACTTCAACTTGATTCTTGAAAGACCTAAAAACTAGGTCCAGCAGGTGCTTTTCCCTTATCTTTTCCTGTAAAAAGGTTAAACAACAACTATAAGCAATGCTTAGTGAGAATATAGGTTTTTAGATTACATGCATTTCAAGCGGATCATGGGTCTAGCTTGATATGTCTTGACTGCCGCTACAGCCACTCATGATTGAGACATATTAATCATAGAATAGGATGATGTCCAGGCCACACTAATGCTTTTAGTAGAAGTTATCCACATATACTGAGCTAGCTACCAGCAGTCATCGTGGGGGAGCATCAGGGTAATCAATACCAAGTTCAATAGAACTGGTGACATAGCAAGGTCTAGAACAATAGACCGACAAGGCTAATCATGCTAAGTTGAATCAATATATCAAAGATGCGAACAATAATGAAAGCATAAATAATCAAGGTCATGATAGCAATCTCGACTAATAACAATTAACTGAACTGAATTGTAAATACAATGTTATGCAAAATGATAAGTCAAATAGCTATCTTGATCCACAGGGCATCACCATACCATGGTGAGCACAGGTCAGAATCCAGCTGAGCATGTATGAATGTCAAAATAAACTATCATCAAAAATATGTCTCAACCGAAATCTAGCATGTAAAACTGAATATCTATAATTCACAGGTTGTGTTGTCTTATCAAGCAGATTTCTCCACCGCCTGAGTTATCTCAGGATTTAAATCTTTAATCTTTTTCTTTCTGGACTCTGGCTTTGCTTTTCAAATCTTTGACTCACTTTCAATATCTTAAATTCCTTAATTCTTTATTCAGAATTTATCTGAACCTGTCCAGAATTTATCATAACAATAACATTAGCTTTTAGCTTGAAATCTTTATTTATCTAATTCTGATAACTGTTAAACTCCATCAATAATTTTACCCTTTCTTTGTTTATTTGAAGCCTCAAAGATATATATATATATATATATATATATATATATATATATATATATATATATATATATATATATATATATATATATATATATATATATATCAAGATGCTTTATTTAATATTCTATCATTATCATAATCATGGATCTTATATTTGTAACATATCATTTATTTATTATTTAAAATATCTAAAATAAGACATCCGAATTGATCATCCGGATCCGGACCATCCGAATTGGGCATTCGGACTAAGCATCCGGATTTGGGCATCCGGACCGGGCCGTCCGAATTGGGCTAATGTGGGTTCGGTTCAATTCTTCCATCCGAAATAGGTACCTCATCCGAATTCGGGTCCCAACCGAATTCGGATCCCATGACTTAGAAATTTTCAGATTTGTTCTTGAGGTTCCAGTTTTTACACATACGGGTTTTCATCAAAAATTCTCCAAACACATTTTTATTAACATGCAATTAAATTTCATGTTATATTATCATTATTGGGATGTTTTTACATTGTTTTCCCTATCACAAACACCATTAAATTACCTAAATTCGTCCAAAATAGGCACTTTTTCACAAGAACACATAATTTTACAAAATTTCAGATTTCTTGCTTGTTTGGACGAATTAACCAACGATTTTTTGTTTCTGTAATTTCTAAATACCTAAATACATGATTTCTAACCATTTATTCAAACATGCAACTCAAATCTATGTTTTGAATCTTTGAATTTCGGTTTTTCTCAAAACCGAAACTAAATCCATTTGACATTTTAAGAGAATATTACCTTGAATGTTGTAGATTTTTGATGTTTGATGCTTGTGGTAACTTCTTCTTGACTTCAATTCTGAATTTATTGCAAGATTTTTATGGTTCTTGATGAAAAAGATAGAGAACCCGTAGCTTCTTGAGAGAGAAAGAGAAATTTAATTTCTTTAAATGATGATAATGGACATTAATACCATTATTTAGGTTTATATATTTCAACTTAGCTATATGTGCAATTTAACCCCCTCCACTTTTGCATTTTACATCTCTTTTAATTTGATCATCTAAATAATTTATAACATAAATATTTAACTTAATTAAATAATTTCATTACTTAATTAAATTACAAAACAAATAATGTAATTAAATTACATTATTAGCTCAAAAATAGAAAATTGAGTTCAATTAAAAGCTAGGTTGTTACAAAATATAAGTCAAGTTGCAGGTATCTGTCTAGACCATTGGATCTGATAATGGTACAGAATTTAAGAATAAATCCTTAGAGACATTTCTTTGTTCTATTGGAATATCGCATCAATTTTTAGCAGCTCGTACCCCTCCACAAAACGGTGTACTTGTTGAATCAGCAAGGATGATGCTAGCATATTCGAATCTATCGTTGTTCCTCTAGGCTGAATCTGTGGCTACTGCGTGTTCCACCCAAAATAGATCGATAATAAATAAAAGATTCGAAAAAATGCCATATGAGCTGATTAATAAATGAGTTCCTCATATCAAGTATTTCCATGTCTTTGGTTGCAGGATTTTTATCTTAAATGATAAAGACAACTTGGGAAAATTCAATCAGAAAGCTGATGAAGGAAATTTTCATTGGATACTCAAAAGAATCAGTGGCATTCCGAGTCTACAACAAACGCACAAAGACCGTCAATGAAAGCGTCAACGTTAAATTTGATGAGGGCATCGTGATGGCTCCTGGGCATTCCAGTTCAGGACCCGAGTCTCAACAAACGACTTCTATGAAGTCATCAGAGCTGAAAGAGGATATTAATGATTTAAAAAAAATTGTTAGAAAATTTTGTGAAGACTACTTTGATAAGACCAAATCTGATGTTCCTATCTTGGTTCCTGACAGGGTTACTGAAGATCCAGTAGTAGTCTCAGATCATTCACATCAACCTATTTCTGAAGATAATGGAGATGTTTCAACAAATGATGTACACATTCCCTCTGAAAATGTACAACAATCTTAAGCTCCAAATTTACAAGAAACTCCCTTGAATACTCAAAATTCTGAATCCCCTAATTCAGTTGATATTCCATCAAAATCTGAACCTATCCCATGTCAACCATAGCTGGACTTGAATCCGAATCAAGACCAACTTCAACCATATCCTCATTCCTTCAAATGGAGAAGGGACCACCCACCTGAAAACATCATTGGTGATCCTTCTACATCTATTCAAACCCAGAGAGCTACCATTAATGAATGTCTATTCTCAAATTTTTTGAGTAAGATAGAACCCAAAATGGTGAAAGAAGCTCTTCAGGATGCCGATTGGATAGTAGCGATGCAAGAGGAGCTCAATCTATTTGAGAGGTTGAAAGTCTGGCCGTTGGTGGAAAGACCGAAAGACAAATCTATCATTGGCACAAAGTGGATTTTCAAGAACAAGAAGGATGAACATGGTTTCATCATTCGCAACAAAGCGAGACTCATAGCTAAAGGATATAGTCAGCAGGAGGGAATAGATTACGACGAAACATTTGCCCCTGTTGCCCGAATAGAAGCTATTAGGATGTTTTTAGCAGTTGTCGCACATAAGAATTTTACTATTTATCAAATGGATGTAAAAGTTGCGTTTTTGAATGGGGACTTGAAAGATGAAGTATATACATATCAGCCCGAACGATTTACAGATCCTTTGAAGCCTGATCATGTATATATTTTAGTTAAGTCACTGTATGGCCTTAAACAAGCACGACGAGCTTGGTATGATGCCTTATCATTTTATCTATTAAAATGTGGCTTTAATAAAGGTGCAGTGGACACTACCCTATTCATTAAACGTCAGGGTCCAGATATCATAGTGATATAGATATATGTGGATGATATAATATTTGGGTCTACTTATACTCAATGTTTTTAAAATGTTCACGTTTTTAATGTCCCAGAAATTTAAAATGAGCATGATGGGTGAAATTAATTTTTTTTTTTTGGGGCTACAAGTTAAACAACTGAATGATGGAATTTTCATCAACCAGTCAAAATATATTCAAGACATGTTGAAGAAATTTAACATGTTCAACAGTTCCCCAATGAAAACACCCATGGCTCCAAATTCTAAATCAAAACTCGATGAGGACATTTCAGGGAAAACTGTTGATGTCACTCATTATCGAGGAATTATTGGGCCATTAATGTACTTAACTGCCAGTAGACCTAATATTATGTTCGCTACATGTGTCTGTGCTAGATATCAGGCAAATCCATAAGAATCACATTTGGCTGCTGCCAAAAGAATTCTAAGATATCTGAATGGTACTCCGAACTTAGGTTTGTCGTAACCTAGGGAATCAACATTTACATTGACTGCGTTTTCTGATGCTAATCATGCAGGAGATAAAATGGATAGAAAGAGCACATCGAGAGCAGTTCAATTCCTTGGTGATAAACTCATTTGCTGGTTATCCAAGAAACAACATTGTGTGTCGCTGTCATAGCTGAAGCTGAATATATTGTTGTATCATCATGTTGTTCACAAGTGCTGTGGATGAAGAGCCAACTGCGTGTCTACGGGGTTACACCTCAGAAGATCCCAATCTATTGTGATTTACAGAGCGCAATTGTTATATCTTCCAATCCGGTGCAACACTTCAAAACAAAGCACATCGACATTCGATATCCATTTATAAAAGATCATGTAAAAAATGGTAATGTAGAACTATATTTTGTACCGACTAATATCAGCTAGCTGATTTGTTTACCAAAGCGTTAGATGAAAAAAGTAATTTTTTGGTATATAAATTGGGTATGCTGAATCGGTAAATTTAAACATTTAGGTGTTATAAAATATAATTTTAATTTTACAATTTTTTTTACTTGATCTTATGATTTCAATGTTTTAATTTTTCTAAGATTTAACTGAATCAGATTGTCATGTGCAAGGGGAGCAAACAGAAAATTTTATCTGATATTTTATATATGATAATTTTTTTAACTGCTTTATTGCATTGGGAGTAAGCTTAAAAGATGATATTCATCTGAGGGGGAGCAACATTGCAAAACTCAAGGGGGAGCAAAGTTCTATTTTTTTTGTTTACTTTTGTTCAATTTTTTTTTTATTTTGTGTGTTGTTATATTTTTTTTATGTTGTTTTGTTTGTTATAATTTTTTTTTTGTTTTATTCAATTTTTCTAGTTGTGAATTTTTTTTAGTTTTGTTGTTTTTTGGTTGTTTTGTTTTATTTTTTTTAGTGTGTTGAACTGGGCTTAAAAGATAAAAAGAAAGAATTGGGCCGAAATTTTGTTATAAAAAAAAGGCCGGGTATTGTTTGAAATAGGTATAAATTTGAATTACAAAATTCAAATTCATTTGTTTGAATCCCTAATCACTGTACACTGGTCTTCTTCAAAAACTTTCTCTCGACTATTCATCTACAAGAAGTGACAAATTGTTAGTGCGTTTGAAGTCATGTTTTCATAAAATTTGTAAGTATTGTTAATTTTTTTGTTTACTGTTTTGTATTTCTTTTTAGTTTTAATTTTGAGTTTTCTGTTGTATGTGCTACTGTGTGTGTTGGTGTGTGTAAATCCAAAGATTGTCATTTGGGTTTTTAAATTAGAAATTGAAAGTATGTATGTGTGTGTAATGATCATATAAGCTTGAATCTCAAATTTCAAGGCTTATTTTTCACCATACAACATTCAATTTTACAATTTCAGAAAGAAATTTTTGAGCTTTAAGTTTTTCTGAAAATCAAATTTTAAGGCTCAAGAAGTTGTTTTTTGGAACAATCTCAGTAAAGGAAATGTGTTCAAAGTACAATTTCGAGTAGGAATACTTTAATGTTTAGGTTGTTAAGTCCATGCATAAAGTTTTTTTAATTTTGCAGAGTGTTGGGACTTAGAACAATTTTTGTTGTTCAAACTCGATAAAAGGGTTTATCGAGAAAATTTTAGTGAATATCGAGTTTGACAAAGAAGCACTCGAGAAAACTTTAAGTTTCATTCGAGTTTGACATGTTTGGGACTTAAGAATTTATAAAAAATTCAAACTCGGTTAAAACATCAACCGAGAAAAATTGTTGTTTAACCAAGTTTGGCAAAGAGTCATATGAGAAAACTTAAGTTTCTTTCGAGTTTGAAAACATTCAATCCAAGACTATAAGTGTAGTCTGAGTTTGATGAAGTTTCATCCGACAAAGTTCATGTGTATTTAGAGTTTGATAAAATGTCATCCGACAAAGTTTCTTTATTCGAGTTTGAAGAAGCTTTATCCGAGTAACACTAAGACTAATTCGAGTTTGTCTGTATGTTATCCGAGTTTAGTTTAGGTTCATCCGAGTTTGTCTATTCTTCACCCGAGATTGTGTGTGTATCATTCGATTTTGTCAATGTGCACTTTGAGTTTGACGTCAAATTTTCAAAATTTTTTCTAAGTGCGGCTAATTTAATTGTTCAGAGAAATTTCACATTTTTTGAGTTAAAATTTTAAAATATGTGTTACATTAACAGTGGTCTCTTAATGATTGAATTTGGAGTCCTAACAGTATTATTTTAATATTATTGTCTGGAATCCCGATGCTTTAAACAATATAACACATATTTTTCTAGTTTCTTGTTAATTGTTATATTTTCTATCCGTAGGAGTCAGTTTGTTTTTCCTGATAAATCTAACATGTGTGTATTCTTACTAGTAACAAATGGCTTCCCAAACCTCCACCCATAACTCAAATTCATCAGACTCCCATTCCTCATCGAATCATACTCTTGTTTCAAAACCAATAAAATCAGCTTCAGTAACAAGATCAACACCATCATCCCCCATACCAGACACCAAACTTCTCAAACCCAAACATTGCCTGAACTTACTTGACAACAATCACCGGTTTGATCCTAATTCTATTAAAGTAAACCACCCGGTGATTGTAGAAATTCTCAAAGGTCACCCTCTCGGTTACCTTTTAAAATACAGACCATCAATTCCTCAGATCTATTTACTAGTTCTAGCATACAATTAAATTTGTGCCTGATGTTGATGATCATCATTTCAAGGTCACCATTGACCAGTTTAAAGCCAAGATCACTCTTGCCAGACTGCGTCATAACCTGTTCTTACCTAGATGCATAGATATTATCATTTTCCTAGACTTTGCCGATTTTGTGGATTTTGTTTCCGACGAGCAAATTTATCGAGACCTCATAAGCCTGGGATATACCAAACCACTGACCAAGAGCTCAATGTTTCACCGCAACGGTCTGAACGGGGAGTGGTATACACTGTTCGAATTTCTGAACAGATGTATGACTTCAAATCATACTGGCATTAACCGAGGAAGCTTGCATTGCCTACGTCTTAATCATGGAGTGGCGTACAATTAGCATTATAATTTCGCAGAATGCATTTGGGAGGACCTCAAAGAAGTAGTGCTAGAAAAGACTACTAATCGAGCAAGGAAGTTTGTGCACTTACAACGATTCATCCAAATCCTGATCAGAGAAATATTGAGGGCCAATTAAAAGATTCCATAGAGATCAAATTATCAGAAGGGCCCGGATTATGTGATGATCAGCTTGCATAGAGTCCAGAATGATCTGAATGCTAACATCATGCCAATTCCTGAGTCTCTACTAAAGTATGCTGATGCAAATGCTGAGAGTGTGAGAATGTACAGAATAGATCACGCTCCTGTGGAAACTCAAGAACCGAGTATTCCTACCTAGGGAGTTGTAGGAGAGGAGGTACGTCAACAAGGGGTTGACGTACAAGGAAACCTTGATGAGAGTGAGGGTGTTGAAGGAGATGTAAGGGGTGTTGAGGCTGATTTTGATTCAGATGAACGTTATGAAATATACAAGAAGGTGGAAATGAAGGAGAGGATGATGATGATGACGACAATAATGATGGTAATGATGATATGGATGGAGCTGGGGAAAGAATTGTTATATCTCAAACTGAGCGTTTACCCGAAATAGAAGTTGATGAACTGGTAAGTGTGAGTGTGAGGGAGGCCCCAAACCTAGAAAGCCGGGAAACCACGACTGCTATTATCTCTCCTATGAGAGTTGACGTTGAAGCAGCCAGTACCCCACTTGCGATTGCATACCCCACTAGCCACTCATCTCCTTCTCAACAATGAGATATTTCATTTTTGCACGGGGATAAAGCACAAGATCTATCCTGGGATCATTTGGATTCCATGGATATTGAAATCAGTACACATGTGCCCCAGTGTACATTCATTCAAGCACCTATCTTAGAACAAATACAGAATAGGACACTCGAGTCGACTTCATGTGTTGAAGTAAGTACAGAAGGAATTAGTGTCCCTGTCAAAATAACTATAGTGTTGGAAGCATTTGTTGCTCCTTCACTTGAAGTAGTTCGAAGTCCTGTCAGAGCTACGACAATGCCAACTCTGAGCATAGGCCACACGGAAGTTATTTTTACAAGTTCAACCGTTGTGACAACTGGAAGTCTGCGTGACCCAGGATTTAGCACATTACCCTTTATAACTGGAATGAGGTTGAATGAGGCCATTGCTGGAGTTACAAATCAGATGTCAACACGATATGCTGAAATGATGAATCGGATGAATAATATTCAAAGGTTATTGAAAGGAAAAGCTACAGCAGAAGATGAAGTAGAGGAAGAAAAACAAATTTCCAACAATAAGTTGCATGACTGTTGTGTTGAGCAATTTGATGAAATGAAGGAAAGGATGTTGGGGTTAGAAAATACAATTGTAAGTGCTTTGGGCTCTTTATCAGAAAGATTATCTATTATTAAGCAAATGTGCAAGTCACAAGCTTTGGGGTCCAAAAGACGACATGAGGACCATAACGACTCTGATGATGCTCCTTATGAGGGGGAGAAGAGGAGGAAGCTTGGTGAACCAGACTTGCAAATGGTTGTTTTTGAAGGAAAAGATACAGAAGGAGGAGGTGAAGAAGAAGTAGGAGGCTCAACAGATAAACCGGTTGATTCTCAAAGTGAAAAGCAATTGATTCTTCATGAAGATGTTCTAATTCCTTTGAGTATACAATCTGGGATTTACAATTTTGAAGAGTATGATGATTCTGATAACAAATTAGAAGAAGAAGTGTTTAGAATTGAAGGAGCTGAGCAGAATGTATTTGAATTATCTGAGGAGTATGTGAGAGCTGAAAAATTAATTGATGAAGAGGAGCTGGTTGAGGAGATCTTAAGAGATGATTTGCCAACACCAACGGTTGAAAAGCCTGCGGTTACGGTTAACGTGAAGGAAGAATATGATCCATTTCCAGTATGGGTGTTATCGGGACCAAACTCGGACCTAACGGGACCGAACCCGAATTTGGCTAAAATCTAAACCCAAGGACCGGACCATTACTTTACAATCATTGCTATTCGGGACCGGTACCGGTTCGGCCATTTGGTTTACAAAAACTCAAAAACTTACTCTAGTTTGAAGGATAGGGGTGTTATCGTACCGAACCAGACCGAACCCGACTTTGTCTAAAATTTAAACCCGAGGACCGGACCATTACTTTACAATCGGTGCTATTCGGCACCGGTACCGGTTCGGTTTGGGTATTTGGTCCACATATAACACCCCTAATTTCCAGTGAGTATTGTGGTTCCTGAATCACTCCAGGGATTGACAGAAGTTGACATAATGGATAAGTTCTTTTAAAGTTACATCTTGATAGATGAATTAAAAAGACAACATCAATTAAGATTTGTTGTTCAAGAAGTTGTACAGAAAGAGATAAATTTTATGCTGAGTTTGTTAAATGAAGAAGAAATAAGAAAAAAGAAGGTTAAGAAGTTGAAACTATCTGAAAAGCAGAATGCAGATTTTATCAAGAAGAGAAATAGGCTTCCATTTATGGAAGACTATGTGGAGAAAAAGATTTTTTGCAAGAGATAATCACCGTGTTCATTTTTAAAGTTGTTTAGAGTGATCAAACCCAACATATCAAATCTTGTTAACTACGCTCCTTTCCTTGAGAACAAAACACAACCGATACAAGATGTTAGGAGTGAACACAGGATAGCTGAACTTATAACAATTGAAATAGATCGATTTGCCAATATCTTTTATCATACATTCACGGTGAGAAAAGCTGATGGAAAGATGTATGTGTTTAGTGAAGTTGACCTATTCAAGATCAATCTGGTTGATGTATAAGATTTGTTTGATGAATTGTGCTGTAATAAGAGAGAAGAAAACTGCCGATTTGCACTTAAATCTATATTCCATTTCATGCACACCAAGTTGGTTCTAATGTCAATTCAAGATCTACAGATTGGGCTTGAGAGAGGGATGAGAAGAATAAATGTCACTGTGTCAAACAGATTTATCAAAAATATGGAAAGGTTGAAAGAATATCAAGTGGTTCTTGCCAAGCATCCAGTGGTTATATACAAAGACAAGGATAAAAAGAAGAGAGCCATGCGGATGATAGAGCTAAATAAGTATTGTGATGGTACTCTTCAGAAGGTTATGGTGGCTCTGAAAGGAAAACTTGCATGTGATGTAAAGCGACGATCGAAATGTGGAGGCACGAGTCCAGGTGATAGAAAGTTGGTTCTAGATTTGGTGGTGAAGATTGAGTCTAGACTGAGTAGCAGAAGAAGCATTAGAAGGTTTGAGATGAAGTCGGGCCTCAAAGATTAAAGACTGGTTACTATTCATAAAAGGGGGAGGTTGTTGGGAATTAATGTTTGTTTATGAATGTAATAGTCTAGGGTGCATTTTGTAATTCCTTAATGGTTTGTTTGTGTATAAATAGATGCACGTGTACTGTAGCAGTACATAACTTTTGCACAGAATATTCAAGTTATACGACTAGGTCACCTTGGAACTTGTGCATTCAACGAACAGCTTTGTAATTCTCTCGTTCTTGAAATACAATCATTCGGCTAGTTGTGTTCCAATCTTGTTCTTAATTGTTTAGATCTTATTTGTTGTTCTGATTCTGGAATATCACTAATTTTTTGAATATGTAGTGCGTGTATATTCCATAAACATCCTGTAAACATTTTAAGAGGCTAAATCCAAATATTGAGGGAGTAATCACCATTTTACTATTCTGATCCTTTTTTTGTCACGATTTTTGATTTTATATGTTTTATTTGACTATTCTACTTGTTGAAATGATCTGAAATTTTGTATGAATGATCTTATATGTTAGATAATTAGTTCTAGAAGTTTTCATTAATAAATTGAATTATCCAAGGAGTAATTGCATTTTTTAGATCTAATTGTTTTTCGTGTTCATGATGGTTATCATTTTCTAGATCTAAGAAAGAGAAATTACTCATATGTTTTTTGTTTGATTTGATTTATTAAAGTGTTGTTAGAAATGGTTAGTTGATTCTACCTGTTAAAATTCATGTTCTTATTCATAGTCATTTAAGAGTAATTTGATTTTTTTATTCGATAGTGTTCTTCACTATTTTATTCATATCTTTCTCTATGTTTTCATGAAATTGATCTTTATTTGATATTATTTGTGCTTAGAAGTTGTTTAGTATCATTTTTGAGCATTAAGATCTTTGATTTGTGTTTTAACATCATTTGGAGTTGGATTTTTGAATATGTTAGTTTTTTATTTTTCGTCTGCTACAGTAACAATACTTTTTCTAAAATTTTTTGCTAAGTGATAAAATTCAGATCATAAATTTCGGATCTCAAAGTTCAGATCATAAACTTCGGGGCCCAATTTGACTCCTGAAAGAAGTTACAACCACTTTTCTAAACAGAACTTGAAAAAATCAGCTTTAAAAGTCACTTTAGTTCCAACTTTCACCAAGTCATCAATTTCGGATACATCTTCGGAGCTTCAAATTCGGTCTACTATCCTTTGAGATTTTTCTGGTCTTTCAACGTCAAACAAAACACTAACTTCGGATCTTTCGCCATCCAAATTTCATATCAGCACTTTTTGAGTGGCGTCGGTTTGCGTATTCTTGTTTTCTGAGCATACTTAATTGATTGGTTTCTTCCAATACATATTTCCACTAATCTTTAGTTTATATTCTTCAAATTTCGAGACAACATGTCTTCTACTTACCATAATTATCAAGTGTTATCTGTAAAGCTTAAAGAATCAGAACGAATTCGAGAAAATAATTACAATATTTTTAAGGAAGCGCTAACAGAACTTACAATAGTCAAAGATCATTCCAAGAATTTGAACTTAGACTTTGAAGAAAAAGGTTGTTCTTAATCAAAGAATTATTATAGACTCTAAATCATTTGATGATGATAGAGTTTCTTACGCAATCGTTATCAATGGTCAAATTTCTCAATTTTCTTTAAAGACTTCCTCACCTCCAAGTGACTCTGTAGTCAATAGTGACTCAAAGAGTGCTAAAGGCAACAACCTTAAGGATGTCCAGTCTAACGATTCTTTCTTTTTATCTTCTAACGGTTCTTTCTTTTTATCTTCTGATAATGAATTTGAGCTGAAGTATTAAAACCAAAGGCTAATTAGGACCTTGACGAAGAATTGAACTTGATCTTGATAATGACTCATTTATCATCAAAAGGGCTGAGACAAAAAAAAATCAGTGATAATGTTGATAACTCTATGCGTTTAAAGTTTCACTATCTTCATAAGATCAACAAAGAAAAAGAGAAAATCATTTCTGAGCTTCCAGTTAAGATTCACATTGGCGATTCTTCCAACTCTATTTTTCAAAATGATTCTGGTAACACACCTTATCTTTGTAAGACGAAATCTTCTAAGAAAGAGATGACGTTTTACCAGAAACGGACTAATGGCAGTTCTTTCAACGAAAAACTCTCATTGTCAAAACAAACTTTTCTGAAATGACAAAAACTTTGTTTTCAGAGTTTGTTAATGAGAAAAGCTTTGTTTGGAAATGGGTACCAACACTCCTGCTACCCAAATCACCTAACCCGCCTGGATGTAAAATGTGATGGATAACGAAGGGCACTTAGCTTTCGATTACTTCAGATTAAACCCGGACTTTAGTGAAACAGTTCTGTATATCTCTGTACAATATCCACGCTTAAATGTATAGTTTCCATGTATACACAGCTTGTAACTCATTCTTTCATGATCAGATGGTTTCTAAACACCTAGTTAAGGAACCGTGTTTCCGCGACTTCTCTGGAATTATCCACCCTTTTTATGCTTATCAGTTTGAGTTTCCTTCTATAAATTTACTCATAACATTTTATGTTCGACTGATACTGTTTTTATTCACTGGCAGAGTTTCAAACACGCTCTAATGATGACATCTTAATGAACAATGTGCAAGTTTTCTGAATACTCTAATTCACATTTCAAAAATTTTCATAAATAAAAATTTTGAATTCTTAGTTAGAGCATTCTGATTCTCTGACTGAATAAATTTCCAATGAGATTAATTTGATCTAATCTCCATGATGATCTTGATCTCATTCTTCCTGAGATTCTCTCAAATTTTCTAATTCTCCTACATATTTCTTTTTCTCCCATACACTTCAAATTTCTTCCATAAAATTCCAAATTCCCAAAATTTCCCAATCTGAGCTAATTCTTTTATATTAGCCCGATTCATTTCTAAATCTAATATCAGACTTTCTATTGAAGATCCCCTAAATAGTCTCTCAACTTCTGCAAGATAGCTTCATTAAACTCTCATCCATCTTCTGAGACACCCCATGAGCTTCAACTGTTGAGCTTAACTGTTATATCTTTCAAATATCCTACTGACTCTGATGATGCACAACATGTGTGATTAGGCATATATATCGCTTATATGAACTAAATCAGAGATGAAAGACCTACGCAAGGAGAAAACCACTTTAGTTTGTGTAGGTGAGGGTTCCCATGTCTTATAGTTAAGGAGTGTTAGTTACCACGAAGATACTAACAGGGTCGAGCACGGATAAAATATATATATCAGAGGGGTTATTGAAAGGAGATGTGGGTGCATCATGAGCTAACAATGCTATGCTTTCTAATTATCATTGTATTTTAAAAAATGAGTCAGAGGAAGTACAGTTGGAAAATGATGAGAGCTAGGAGGTGAAAAAGATTAAAAGAAAGGGTAATCCTACTAACGCCATGTCAGTCTGTTGGGTTGCCTACATATGCTACCAAACTCCATGTGTTGGAACTAGGTGTTGAACAACATGTCATGGACCTAGTGACACATGCATTGTCAACCTAGCTACTTAGTCGTCCTTTTAAAAGACTTCTATTTCAATTCACACGGAGATATTGCACATACTCTATTGACATATCACTTGGATATTGTTGATATTGAAACAAGGAAGGAATCCTCTCCGGTCTCCGACTTTATTTGAGTCTAGAGCTTAATATTATACACTTCCAGGACCCATGGAGTCTATAGTCTGCATGACTATAAACAGCTTGTCTACCGATACAAAGCTGGAACAAATATGATTGATTCATTAATGATAAAGGATTTTACAATAATTATTTGGAAATCCTACCAGTGTTAATGTCATGTCAGCTCTAAAAGTAGGTCACATAGACTATGTCTATTGTGCCAAAAGAACTCCTATTTGGATCTGGATTCTTACTTACAAATGAATTTGTTTCATTTTTCTATATTCAGGTTGCAAAGCTATGAATTTACCTGTCATATCCTTTTTGTTCTGAATATTTTATAAAGGGGGAGAAATTGTTATTTTGAAGGGGAGAAATGATATGATTTAAATGTAAATTTATTGTTCTATTGAGTGGGAGAGTTGCTACTAAGTTTATATTTCTACTAATAGTGTGTTTGTAATGTTCTGAAATTTAATATTTTTTTCTGAGTCTGTAATCATTTGTTACGAAGAAGAACGAAAATTTGAAGACACATTGATATTATTCATTGGAATGGGAGAACTTAAGATTTTTCCATGATGATCATAATTCTGATGATCATCATTGAAGGGGAGAATATTTTGAAAAGAGTTGAAAAGTTTGCTGAAGTTCATAATGGGAGAAAGACCTACTTAATGCAAGGGAAGAGTTAAACCTTTAATGATTCAAAGGGGAGAGTCATCATACTAAAATATTAAAGGGCGGAGTCATTGAAGACATGATGTTGCAAGCCCAAGACTTTTGAAGACCACAATCATTGATTTCAATAAGGGAGAGATTAATAGACATTTTATTCTTGTAATTCAAGTTTGTGTAATTGTGCTTAATTGTAAATATCGATTTAAACGCTAAAGGGGAGATTGTTAGACCTTAAATAGTGTGTAAATCAATATAAATAGAAGTCTAGGGTCAATCATGTTATTATCCAATTGTTAGATATTAGGTTAGTATAAATAGGAAACTTCCATAGGTATTTACCAAATCTTTGCCATATTTGTGTGTAGTGCAAAGCCAAACATTCAATGAAAGTAATATTTACATATTTTGGTGCTCGAAATATGAGTGAAACGTGAAGATTATCGATCCTACAATTTTCGATTCGACTTTAAACTTCAATCTGATTAATCCGGAAATCCAAACCACTTGAAATCATCCACCTACCATGATCAACTTGCTTTGATCACAAGTGATGGGTTTCTAAAAACCCTCATAATATTTGATTTCAACATATATAAAAATTAATATTGTTGATTTTCGGTTTCGGTTTATGACTTTATTTAAAAGAAAAATAATTGAAAGGTAAAACACATGGGTTATTAAGATGAGATTAGTATCGAGAACAGTAAAATACAGAATTCTTATGCCTAAAAATCGACCAAAATCATAACTCATCGATAAGACCGTTTGATTTCGATTTTGATTCCCGGTTTAATTTTAAAAACACAATTAATCGAAAGGCAAACACTTGGATAACGACGTAAGGTACTAAAACTCTTTTTGGAAAGAACCATGTGGGTTCAATAACCCTCACATTCGGTCGAACCATCAAACCCCAAGAACCAAAACCGTTTGATATTGATTTTCGACTCGATTTTTTTTTTACACAAATAATAATCGAGAGAGAAAACGAACACGTAATCAATGTGGGATTAGAATTCATTTTAAAACAGAAACGTATGATTTCTAAAAACCAAATAATTCGGTGGAACTCAATCCCCAAAATTAATTCTTTTCTTTTTCGATTATCGGCTCGATTTAAGATTTAAACGAATAACAATCAAAACATAAAATCATTAATATATATGGGATTTATTTATTATATAGAAAATAGAATCATATGGGTTCTAAACACATACCGTCCGGTCGATCATAGCCCCACAAGATTAAATCTTTCGTTTTTTGATTTTCAACTAAAACCAAATATTTAAAATCGAAATAATCATTCAACGAATCAATCAAACCATCTAATCAAAATATGAACTTTGAACAACCATAGGGTTCGGAAAACCCTTACCATGGCAGAATCCATCATCACACAAAAATGACACTTAAGTGTTTGATTTTCAATTTTGGTTTTCGATTTTGGCATAATCCATTGCCAAGCATTCAAACTCTTTCGAAATTTCAGACCATTTATCACTACTTGTCATGGTCGAAATCATGGGGTTCAAAAACCCTAGGTTGGCTGAAATCTCAATGGGTTAAAAAATCCTTTGACAGTTTTTTATCTGAAATCGATTAACACGTTTATTCGATAAAAATCAAAACTTTACTGAACTTTATTATGAATTAGAAGTAATAAAATAATAATAATCAGTTTAATATTTCTTAGACGTGGCTCTAATACCACTGTTGGGTTTATAGCATACTTTACAAAACAATTTCGGTCAATGGAAGCTGAAAACTGCTATAAACTGTTATCGGATCCGTCTAACAATCATTAAACATGATAAACAAGTTATTAGACATACCTTACTATAATATGAGCAAAAATGCTAAAAACGAAAACCTTTGGATCTACCGGTGATGTTGTCGTGGAACTCGACGCCAAATATCGACTTGTACGGTACTCGATTCTCGATCGAATGACAAAAACGAGCACCCTAATGATCCTAGGGTGTGGAGGCATAAATATTTCTTATTATGTGAGCCCTACGGACATATCTTATATATAGGGGAAAAGGGAGGAGAGTTTGATTAGGGTTAAACTCTTTTAAACAACTTTATAATCCATCATCTCCACCCCGTAGGAACTACGAGGATTACCCCAAGGACGCCTTCGGCATCCAGGGGTCATAGAACCCTGTTCAATAAGTGGAACACATTAGCTGTCCGCTCTTAGGTTGGGCAGTAAGGGTCGGAGAAGGGCAATCACTCATTCTAAAAACCAGCGTTCTTAAGGCCAAAGTGAAAGGACCGAATATTTTTTAAACTACATTTCCACCATTCATAGTGCGATATACCTCAAAAATACTGGATAATTTAAAATTTTCTAAAGTCGTACATTGATAAATAAATCAACCATCCAAGATAATGAAATACATTGATCATAGTACACTAAATAAGTTTAAGTTTACATGTCAATACATCTAGGGTTCTAACCAAGCCTCAAAAGGAAATACAGAAGAATGCTAGCGTCTCGGTCAATAAAGTCAACAGTCTCAAACTGGAGCCTTACCCTTATCCGCTTCGCCTGTAATAATAAGTCCCCACAACTGGTGTAAGCCGTCGCCTAGAGAGTAATAAGATTTAAATGCCCAAAGGTATGTATTTGTAAATATGCATGAATAGAAACGAAGCATGAGTTTAATATTTTCATACGCGTCCCTCATCCGAGCTGTCGCCGCACCCCTCATCCGAGCTGGTGCTGGTTAAACCGTACAACCCCTCATCCGAGTTGGCGCCCGTTTAACCAAAAACTTGGGGGCTAACCGACTTGGCCTACAGACAGTAGCGTCGGCGCCCAAATCCACATCGTATAGTACAAGTATGCATACATGGAGTTCACACTTTCACATAGGCATAGAATTCTAAGGAAAAGGTAAGGTGTATATATATAAAAACTGAATCATAATCATGTAACTTATAATAGCATGGTAATGGTGATACAAATGAATCGGATATAGCATATAAGCCTAAACACATATAACTATTCATTCAGATAAATCTGTTACTTACAATATAACCAAAATATCTGAATCCATATAACCAAATAATATAGCAAATATGCATAATCACATATAACCAAAATATCTGAATCCATCACGCTCGACTAATGACCTGATAATAACAGTACATTGCTTGATCGCCACTATTTTTATTTATCTGAAAGTATAATCCTCGATTGGCCTAAAATTACAAAGTTCGAGTCTAATACGATAACTATTTATTTATATGGCAAAATCTTTAAAATTAACTAGACTTTAAGTTTTTGGTTATTTAGCCTATAATTCTAGGTCTCGAACCAATTTTGGTTAATTAAATTGATTAACTTAAATTTCTAGTTCAAGTAATCATTCCTTTATATAAATAAAAGATTTCTTATTTAATTCATATAGACATTAAATATATTTATCCTAATATTAAAACAATGATTTATTTAATGGGTCAATTTCAAAACATATAATTACATTGTCAACTTAATAAAAGTGTAACCCAATTCTTAAATAAATAATAGCCCTAAACCCAAATAACATTTATTGAAGCCCAGAACCAACTAAAATAAATTAGTCTATTGACCCACTCCAAGACCCATTTGTAACCCAATCAAGTTTGATGAAATAAAATATTAATTTGGGTTCAAAGGAAATAACTCAACAGCCCAACACCCTTATAAAACCATGTGGCCGAAACAAAAGTAAAAGTAACTCCAACACACTAAGAAACCCATATTAAATAAAACATTTGATAGCACAAACTCATTATTAAAACTAAAACCCAAACTCTTATTAATCCTCCGGTCAAACTACCCATTATATTTGAATGGAACCCACCCTCCTAACATATTTCTGTTAATGATGGCACAATTAAAAAAAATAAGAGAGAAAGAAGTGTAGACAATGGGCGACAAAAGTAAAGAATAGGTGGGTGACACCTTGGCCCCATTTATTTACTTGAACACTACACCTAAGCCCCATCTTCCAATCCCTTTACTACATTTTTGCTTGGGCTGCTGTTACAAAGCAGAATAAAACAGAGAGGAAGACAGACAGATGGTCGGCGCATACAAAGAAAAGCAAAGCAGGCTTGGTTTCTACTTATCTTAATTTCACTATAATCACATAAATCCATTTAAGCTAGCCCAAAAAAATGCCCAACCCAACCTTCAATTAAGGGTTAATTCTTGCTGCTGAAAGAAAAAAAAGACCGAAAGGAAAGGAAAACAGGGGCGGTGACAAAGAGGAAACAGTGACAGGTGATCGCCATCGGCAGAAGGGAAAGATGGCTGGCTGGCCGCCACCAGTAGCGACGGCGGCGGCAAGGTCTCCTGACCTTCGGCCACCCTCCACTATACACACACACACACACACCCACACACACACACCTAAAATCATTAATTTCTATTACATTCTTATTCAAAACAACATCCTCCAAAAATCATGGAAATAACTCAAATGATCTAAAAACTTAGTTTTAAGCTTCAAATCAAATCAGAAAATATTTTATAAATTGTTGCTAGTATCATTTTGATGTTTTGTGATTATTTAAAAGATTTATAAAAATTTGGTGGTGAATCCATCAAATCTTTAAGAGCTCATCAATGGAGTTGCTTGCAACATGAGGAGAGGATGAAGAGGGTGATGATAAACATGGTGATTATAAACAAGTTGAAGATTCTAATTCATTATAAACTCATAACAACTTATGCACCAATCATAAATTCAAGGTGGAGGAAAAATAAATGGGTTTCGAAGCCGTACCACAAAAATGAATGTGGCAAATCTTGATGATGAAAAATGGAGGTGGTGGCTCTAGCTTCAAACTCTACTCTAGAACTATAGAGTCTTCTATTTGTTTATCATGAAATTAAATTTTGTTTGGGTCTTCATAAAAATTCAAGATTTGGCTACATAAGGGTGAAAAGAATGCACATGGTCAAAGGGAAGAAGGAAGTTGCAGGGTGTGTAGGTTCCAAAAGAGGTGATACATCACTCTCATTAAGTCAACCCATGCAAAACACTCGCATATAAAAAAATGTAGCAATTGGCAACGAACTTTAACCTTCCTATTTTCAACGAAAAATTCACGTTTAGTTCGGGTTTATATTTAAGGTGTATGTTTTATCATTATTGGTTTGCCTTATGTTTAGTCTTGTATTTCAAGAAACATGTTTCCTATTTAACAGTTATAATCGGATAGCTCGTCAATTCTTGCCTTTAAATTTTTTTGAAAAAAATCTGGGTGTTACAATTACTTTCCCGTCAGATTGATCTCGTCCACGAGATCATTTAGGTATTCAGACATTTCTGGATATTTGGTCATTATCTTATATTCTCAGCCGTGGTGTCATCGTTTGTTCCTTACATTCATAAGTGACAGATCTTATACATTATCACTAATTGTGTAGCTTGATACTCTTAAGGTTACCATTTGTCTCACTACCACACATTTATTGTTTTCAACAATGTCTAATTTTTTGATGTCCCCACCTTATGTTTGAATATTTGATTTTGATCTTCATATTAATTTATGATGTCATTCCTCAAATTATTAATATTATAATCATTATTTATATTTTCCAATTACTCTTTTCATTTGTTTGATCTTGTCATCAAGATCATCACGTCAACTTTCCCGTCGGATTAAACTATCTATTGAACCAAGTTATCAATTTCATACTAGTTTCTAAAATGATCATTTTAACTCTTATACTCGTACACTAATAAGTTAGCGGGCATCTTTAGAGTAATTAACTAATATAGAGTACTTCTCACAATAACAATTATATTATCTTGTGTAGTAAAAAAATTAATTTTGTTCCCTATTCATAGCATAAACTTGACAACACAGATTTTCTTTTTACACATTTTAGTCTTCCTATCAAGATTTCATCATTTAATATCAGCGAGCTTGTTCATCGATTTCTCTTTCAATTATATAGATTTTAACTAATTTAAAACAGTCTAATATTTTTTTTATTCAAAGTAATCAACTTTATATCTATATTGTATGTGTGTGTGTATTTATTTAGTTATGTCTAATCACATTTCATTCTATTTTACATATTAATAATGATATTTTGGCAGCTCAAATTAATCGCATGTCGGGATTACTCAGTTTACTCATATATTTTCTCAAATGTTGATAGTAACAGATCTAGGTGAATCATAACATTGAACACAAAATCTCCGTTTTATCAAATGATTCACTTTGCTCTCAACGTGAAATACAATGAAATATGGAAAAGTCTATAAACAAATTTCTTAAAATTTGTTTATATACTCCTAAACTAAACGTTCTAGAATTGAGAAATCTAGTCTCTATACTTACAATTATAATTATTTTTATCTCTATATATTTGTTCCTAACAATCTCCCCCTTAGAGATGAAAGCAATTTTTCAATCAATGTTCAAAACAGGATTCTCAAAGAAAAACTAAACAATGTAAATATCTTCATGATTTTAAAAACTTGATCTTCAAAACTTTTCTCTTTTCTTCTCTTCTCTCTCTGAATCTTCAATAAACTTTCTTTTTCATTGTCTCTCTCTGATCTTCATATCTCTTCTTTCCTGATCTTCCCTTTTCTTATGAATAGACTCTCCCCCTAGAATCATGAATAGAATTTGATTCTCACACTTAATCAATCAAAGACAACATATCATCTTTCGTCTTGAAGTCTTCTACAGTTGTCACATTTGTCTTCAGCAGTTGTTGGAATTGTCTATAAACTATTCAACAGTTGTCCCTGAAATACAGCTTTTCTCCCCCTCATGATGATCATAAGAATTATGAACATCATGCAAAATCATTAGAAACACAGATGCAGTGAAATTACAATTGCATACATGAATACAGACAGAAAACAACAACAATTACAACTCAGAAATATTACAAATATTCTCTCACTCTCCCCCTCAAAATATCCTCTCTTTCATAAAGGATCTTTCACCCTATTCTGAAAAAATATATCACTCCCCCTCCAATGGATACTTCCTCCTCACAGAAACCAACAAAGTCAACGCTTTTCAACTTTACCTATTAAAAATGAAACATATCATTTGTAAATTAACGAGTCCAGGTCCACATAGGATTCCTGTTTGCACAATAGACATTATCTATGTGACATACTTTCAGAGCTGGCGTTATGCTAACACTGGTAGGATTTCCAAATAGTCATTGTTAAATCCTTTATCATGAAAGAATCATTCTTATTTGTTCCGGCTTAGTCACTTTGGACTAGTAGTTTATAGTCACGCAGACTGTTAGACTCGAAGTGTCTTAAAAGTGCATATAATCAGCTCTCGATACAATGTACATCAAATTAAGTTGGAGACCAGAGATATTGTCTTCCTTGTTTCAATATCAATAATATCCCAATGGTATATCGATAGAAATGTGCCATATCTCCGTGATTATTGAAACAAAAATCTTTTGAGAGATAAATGAGTGGTTGGTGGGTTTAAGTGCATGTGTCACTAGGTCCATGACGTCTTTTTCAATATCAAGTCACCTAGGGCTTGATAGATTATGTGGATTACCCAGCCGACATAGTGTAGGTAGGATTTTCTTTTCTTCAAATCCTTTCTCAACTCTCAGCTCTCAGCAATTTTCAACTAAGCTCCATCCGGCTCACTTTTTTAGAAATACAAGACAATCAGCTTCATAGTGAAGGCATGATCTGATGCAGAACCATCTACTTTCAATATATCCCTCTCATTTACATTTTTACCTATGCTCGACCCTACCAGTATCACGTGATAACGGACACTTCTCAACTAATAGACCCAAAGAAATCTCACCCACACAAACTATAGATGGTTTGCTTCTTGGGTAGGTCTTCCGATCCTGATTAGACCATAGAAGCTATGTTTATGCCTATCAAATAATTAGGTGCATAATCGGAGAGAGCAGAAATAATGTTCAGCATTTCAGCTCATCAGATATCATAAAAAGAATGATTAGGATTTTCAGCTCAGATGAATTAGGAGATGATATTTAGATTGAATTTGTGGAATGATGAATTGGGAGATATCAGAATGGAATGTAAAATCTGATATAAGATATGAAATGAATCAGATTTTCGTGAAAGAATTATCTCATGGGAGATTATGGGAGAATTCAGTATGAATGAGTTGGAAAACATAAGAATGCATGGGAGAATAATGAAGAGAACCTCAGAAGCAATGAGATTACGAAAATCAAAGAGATTAGAACAATTAATCTCAATTATATACTCTGTTTATCTGGAAATTAATATCCTTAAAAATTTTATTTTCACCTCAAAACCTCTTTATGTGTGCACAATAATATTTCATTAAAAAATTGCACACAACTTAGTGTAAAAGATAACTCATAGAAAATATAGCAGGAGCAAAAAAAAATAAAATAAAACTCCCTCTTTGTCAATACAGCTTCAGAGTTGAATTCAGGGCAGTAATTTCAGAAAGATTCATCTTTCAGAATCGGTTTCTAATCTGAAGTGATTAGAAGCCTTTGTAGGCAAAAATCATCACAACTCAGTAAAGGCAAAGGCAAAGCCATTGCACAACATGAGAGGGCTGAAAATAAGTTTTTCAAACCTGAGGGTCAAAAAATAGTTAAACTTCCTGTATTTGATTTATGTCCTCCCAAAAAGAGGAAAGAAGATACATGCGAAGCTGTTGTTGTTGAACCCTCAACTAAACCTGTTGGCCTATCTAAAACAACTGAAATATTTGTAAAACCTGTTGACAAGCCTAACAGAGATAAATCAGAATGTGTTTCTGGGTGTTCTTCTTTCAAAAAGTCTAAAAAGAGAAAATGTTATAAATGTGGAAAAGAAAACTCATATGGCCAAGGACTGTCTTGAAACTGAGGACATAATACCTGCTGACACTGTTGGCTCCAATATTACAAAATCCGGCAGTGTTGGGAGTAACCTTGTCATTGAGGAGAGTATCCAGCAGATATAATCCAAATTGGAAATATTAGTGTTGATCTAAGTGGTCCATCAACAAATGTTGATGAGGAAGGAGACCTCATCCCTGTGATGAGTTCCCCTAAGAACTAATCTTTCCTCTTGTTACTCTGCAGGTCAAACAACCAAGCCAGGTTTGGTACTTGGACAGTGGCTGCACTGGCCACATGACAGGTTGCAAGGAACTGCTGACTGACCTCAAGCCTGAAAAAGGCGCAAAAGTCAGCTTTGGTGACATTGTTTTGGGATCCACAGAAGGATATGGAACCCTTCATGCAGGTGCTGCAATCTTCAACAGAGTAGCGTATGTGTCTGGGCTAAAAAATAACCTTGTATGCATCTGTCAACTGTGTGATGTTGGCTACAAGGTTAACTTTGATGAGCACTTAGGGTACATTTTGGAATCCCAAGGAAATGTTGTGCTGAGTGCATAGAATAGGAAAGGGGTATACATTGTAGACATGAACTCTGCTGATGAGACAACTAAAACTTGTTCTCAAGAAGCAATGGAGATCTTAAATGGCTATGGCACAAAAGGCTATCATACCTGAACTTCAAGAATATCAACAAACTCTGGAAGAAAGGGTTAGTAATAGGTTTGCCTTCTATAACCTTTGTTAAGGATAAACTCTGCATATCTTGTGAGAAGGGTAAGCAACAAAAAACATCTTTTAAATCTAAGCATAATTTCTCTATTGATACACCATTATTCTTAATCCACATGGACTTGTATGGACCTGTTAATGTCTCAAGGCTAGGAGGTAGAAGATACACCCGAGTAATAGTTAATGAGTTCTCCAAGTATACATGGGTAATAATCTAAAAAACAAAGGAGAGGCTGCAATAGAAATTATTGGGTTTATCAAGAAGATGGAAGTTCTGAACTCTGTCCAAGTCAAGCAGCTTAGAAGTGATCATAATACAGAGTTCAGAAACAGTACTCTTGAGAACTTCTGTGAAGAGAAGGGAATTTCTCCAAACTTTTCAGCTGTAAGGACTCCACAAAAAAATGGAGTGACTGAAAGGAGAAATAGAACTCTCATTAAAGCTGCTAGAACAATGCTTTGTGCATCAAGTCTTCCTTAATCATTTTGGGTTGAAGCAGTTAACACTACATGTTTCACTCAAAACAGATCCTTAGTGGTAAAGAGGTTCAACAAAACTCCTTATGAATTACTCAAAGGGAGAAAGCCAAATATAAGCTATTTCCATGTGTTTGTATGCCCTTATTTCATTCTGAACCAAAGGGATCAGCAGGCCATATTTGAACCCAAAACTGATGAAGGAGTGTTTATTAGATATTCAGCAGCTTCCAAATCCTACAGAGTATACAACCCCAAAAGAAATGTGATAGATGAATATATCAATGTCACCTTTGAAGAGTCTACAAATCCTTCAACCAAAGCTGTTCGTGAATCAGTTTCAGGTGATTTCAGCTTTGATGATCTCATGCATTCAAATGCTGAAGAAAAGGACTCAAAAGCTTCCATATCACCTAGAGTGGAACCTGTTAACCATAATGGACATGATGATGACTATATGGGTACACCCTATGTGAATAAATGTACTAATATAGTCAATGTACCATGTCCAAAACCAATCAATGCTGATTTTCCTGAATACTTTGCTGATGTGTTCAACAACAATGCTGGTTCATTCTCAACAGCTGAACAGGCTAAAGATGTCAGTGTGTTTGAAAATCTTGAAAGTTGTTCTACAAGATCTATTGAAAATCAAACCAATGTACAAGATACAGGTGAATCATCATTGATACATGATCCTAAGTGCATCAGGTGTCATCAAATGATCGAATCATTAGTGATATCAACAAAGGTGTGCAGACAAGATGGGACAGTCTTGGAAACTTCTGTATGTTTCCAAGTTTTATGTCCCTAATGGAGCCTAAGAGAATTCATGATGCACTTAAAGATGCCAATTAGATCACTATCATGCAAGAGGGACTCAATCAGTTTGAGAGAAACAAAGTATGGCAGCTGGTCCCTATGCCTAATGGGAAAACTATTATTAGCACCAAATGGGTTTTCAGAAACAAAATGGATGAGCAAGGTCATCTCATCCGAAATTAGGCAAGACTAGTTGCTCAAGGGTATAGGCAAGAGGAAGGCATAGATTATGATGGAATATTTGCTCCAGTGGCCAGGCTAGAAGCAATTAGTTTGTTTCTAGCTTATGCTGCTCACAATAGCATGAAGGTATTTCAAATGGATGTAAAGAGTGCATTTTTGAATGGAAAGCTGCAAGAAGAGGTATATGTTAAGCAGCCTCCAGGTTTTAAAAATGAACATCATCCAAGTTTTTTCTATAAGTTGGACAAAGCACTCTATGGTCTGAAACAAGCCCCAAGAGCCTGGTATGATACTCTTACTGATTTTATTATGAGCAATGGTTATTCCAGAGGTAAAGTAGATACTACATTGTTCATAAAGAAAGTGAAAACTAACATAATGCTTGTTCAAATTTATGTGGATGACATTCTATTTTGTTTCACTAATGAATAGTTATGCAAGAATTTTTCACTGCTCATGAAATCAACTATGAAATGAGCATGATGGGTGAACTTACTTTCTTTTTTAGGATTACAGGTTAAACAAACCTCAAAATAGCTTTGACAAAACAGCTTTCATCTGCTCTGTACTTAGCCAGTTTGTTGAGATTTGAACAGGTTTGACAAGTAACAGGTTTGCCAAAATAAGAAGTTTTTCAAAACTAAGTTTTTGTCTCAAACCTATCTGTTGTCTAAACCTGAAACCTACTCACTCTGTATTAAGTCATACAAGGAAAAACCTCGTAATCTGTTCAGCTATTGAATAGGTTTCACATTGAAACCTGTTCTCATGTAACTGCATAGGTCTAAACAGACGGGTTAAAGAATCATCAGGTTTTGATAAAATACTTTCATCACAGGTTTGAACAACAGCTTTGAACAACAACTTTTAATTAAAATTACTTCACATTTAATTTACTTAAATTATGTATTTATTTATCTTAATTACCTAAGGACAATGTGTGTTACGTGTGTAAGTGGAGAAAAAGGTCAAGTTGGTCTGAAAAACGTGCTGACGTGGTAAACTGTTCCGTTTTCTGTTAGTCATCTTATTTCAAATCAACCGCCCAAAATCTTCTCTCTCCCATTATCTCACATTCAAATCCTATAAATTCTCATTCCACTATTTTATCATCTTCTTCTCCACTACTGCATAAAAACCCTCTACAAAACCCTAAAAGACTTTGTGTCCAAAGATCGTGCATTATCTCTTACTCTAAAAAATGGCCTACAACACCCTCTTCGTTCCTGCATTCCTTAGTGATGATGTTGTCAAACATCCATCCGTCACCACCATGTTAACCATCAAAGCAACCAACTATGTGGCGAACCTCAACATTCCTAAAAACTATGTCGTGAAAGTCTACGAACAGATGGTTGAGTTCCTAAAAGCACATCCTCTTCAATATGCCATGACAGCCACCCCTTGTGTTATGATTCAGGAGATGGTTTATGAGTTTTGGTATACCTGTTCGTACGACCCTGCTACCAAAACCATTAGGGGGACTATTCTCAACAACACTCAGAATGTTGAGATAACTACTGCTCTTCTACAGAAGGTGGTTCATCTTCCTGCTACAAAAAAGTATGATAAGCCACACCCAGAGAATGAACAAATGGCAAACTTGCTACGCTGCTGTGGTGTATCAGCAGCAAGGGTCGGTGCCACTTTATTCAGAAGGGAGCTTGAACCAAGTTACAGCTTTCTCTTTGTCTATGTGGTGATGAGTCTAGGCTACAGTTTGTGGATGGAACCACTTTGAATATGGCTAAGTGGATATTCTCCAATCTGAGGTCTTTTGTGGAAAAAGAACAACATCCCCCAGCTGTTAGATACCCCAGATTTCTGAGCTTAATCTTCAAACATGTTTGTGGTGATCAGCTCAACATCTCCCAGCCATTTCTCAAAACTATCGTCTTTCCTATTATTGGAAACAACATATTTCACACCCCAGTCTCTGCTGATAATCCTCCTCTTGCAACACCAATGAGGAGGTTACTTGGTTTGGTGGAAGGACCTTCTACTCAAGAGGTGAATCCAACCCCTGCTCCTATAGTAAAATCCAAATCACAGACTAAAAAGGCAAAACGTGACTTAAAGTCTACTGAAGCTGGGCCTGTCTCCAAGAAGGCCAAAACAACAAAGTTTGCACCCTCAGCCTCAGTGGCTGAGGGGGAGCAGGCCAGTCACCCAGGTTCATCTATTGAACCAGAAGCCTTTGTGGCTAGTGGCTCTGTGCCCACTAAGACCATGGTACAGGTTACACCACATGTTTCCAGCCCAGTATCCTCACCAGTCCAAACACAACAGCCTCCCACCTCTCCATCATCCCTCATATCCTATTCCAGGCTTAGAAAGAAATCCTTAGCCAGGAAGAAAACCACCAGCATACCCACTCAACAAAGCCCCTCTGACCCCTCTCAACTGGCGTCAGTTGAAAAAGAGGCAACCCCTGCTGCATCCACTTCTCCTATATTGGGAGAAGAAGTAGCCTCTATGGAGCTTGCTTCACTTCAGCCTGAGTCTACCCAGGATCAGCCTGATCCCTCTAGTTCCTCACAATAGGAACCACCTCTCAACAGGCGTCAGTTGAAAAAGAGGCAACCCCTGCTGCATCCACTTCTCCTATATTGGGAGAAGAAGTAGCCTCTATGGAGCTTGCTTCACTTCAGCCTGAGTCTACCCAGGATCAGCCTGATCCCTCTAGTTCCTCACAATAGGAACCACCTCTCAACAGGCGTCAGTTGAAAAAGAGGCAACCCCTGCTGCATCCACTTCTCCTATATTGGGAGAAGAAGTAGCCTCTATGGAGCTTGCTTCACTTCAGCCTGAGTCTACCCAGGATCAGCCTGATCCCTCTAGTTCCTCACAATAGGAACCAGTTGTACAAAAGGAGACAGCCACATCAACTATCCCTACCTCTCAGCAGGTTGGGGATACTGAAAGACAGGAGCACTCTCCACTCCATACTGAGTCTACACAATCTCCCTCTCATATTTCTCCTTCACACATTGAGTCTGCACAAGGAGTCAAGACTGCTGGTACAAGCCAACTAGCGGATCTACCTTCCACTTCTGCTCCTGAAGATGCAGCTGCTTCATCCCCAACAGCTGCTGAAGGGCCAACTCCCTAGGCTGATGAACCTCAGGATACAAAACAACCCTTTAGCGATGCTATTCCCCATGTGAAAATTCCATCATCAAGTTTCACCACTGCTGATGTTGATATGCAGACCTCCTCTCCCCATGAAGAGGTGCCTCTAAACCAAGGCACTACTGATGGAACCACCCATGGTCTTGATGAAGGTGTCCAAATACCAGTGGTATCTGAAAGGCAATCATCCCCTGTTACTTCACCTCATGAAGCAGGTTTAACCACTACTGAAGGTATTCCTGACCCATCAAAACTGGGTCACCTGACTTTTGCCCAGACCATGGAACTTCTCTCTAATGTGCCTCTACCATCATCCAGTGAACCACAAACTCTTTCATCATCATCATCTCCTTCATATCCATCTACACAATCTAAACAATCCACCCATACTCCTCCATCACCAAAAGACCTTTCTTTGAAGGAACAGCTTTCTGTGTTGTCAAACAAAGTTAGTTCTTTAGAAACCTCTATGACTACCCTTCCATCTACAATTGCAGACTCCGTGTCTGCACAGCTTATAGAATTTCTTGATTCGTTCAAGTCATCCTTTCCAACTCCCTCTCCACAATCTGATTACTCCTCTCAGCTGCTTGCACTCACTACGCAGCTGCAACAACTATCCTCCTCCCTTTCCTCCATCTATCTCACCAACAGGACTCTGTATCCAACCTGGCAGCTATTCCAAACAACTGTCAGGAATTGCTAAAACCAGCTCTACAACTCTGCCCTCCACCTTGGCCTCCTTAAATACCTTAGTGGTATCTCTGTCAATCTCTATGGCAGCAGACTTTGATGATATGCAAGAATCCATTGAACTAACTCTTGCACGGCTTCGAAGTCTAATGTTCAATGATACAAATAGGGCTGCCATCTCCCAGTTTTCAACCTTTTCCACCTCTCATTCCTATTCCCTTGAAACCTGTCTCTCCCAGTTAGCAGAGGTGAAGGACAACCTGGCTTTCTTAGTGCATAGCCTGGTTGGTTCGAAACCTGTTCCCAAAACCACTGCAGCCCAGCCTGTGGGTTCCGTTCCCTCAGGCAGAACTGGTGTTGAAGGCTCTATGCCATCTCCTTCAAAGGGGGAAAACAAAATTGCCTCGAAGACAAAGTCTAAGGGGATAAATCTTCATCTCCCTCTAAGGAGAAATCAATTTTGGTTGGCCAAGCAACAAGTCATATACAAAGTGGTGATGCTGCAGGTACTCCCACAGTTTCTGAGAAAGCTGCTAAGCCTACTCCGGGTAGATCTCCAAGCCCTGCACCATCTAAGGGGGAAGAATCTATTCCTGGGGACAGGCCCAGCAAAATAAGACAGCTAGTCATGGAAACCTCTGAGGAAGCTGAAATAGCCCTGTCCAAAGCAGCCAAAGGTAAAGGGAAAGCTGTTGTGGACACTGATGCCCAATAGCTCCTTCAACTAAAGTTTGACAAGGCTCAATCCAATGATATGCATATTCGACTGGAGAGTTATTGTAAGTGGAAACAAGATCAGGCTGAGATCCTTGAAATAGAGAAGAAGGAAGCTGCCTCTGTGAAAGCTGCTTAAGCCTTAGCTGCCAAGGAGGCAAGAATAATCAAAATGCCCACCTTGGAAGTTCAAAGAAAGCTAGTGGAAGTAGAAAAGGAGTCAATCAGTGGCAAAGAGGGTGGAAAAGAGCAAAGTTCAAAGGACTTAGTGACCAAAGCAAAGCATGTATCCTCTGTCCTTTCATCAGCAAGGACCCATTTCTACTTTGACAACATGGCAAAGTAAAAGTTCTTTGGTGTAGCTGACAGAAGACTTGTCAAAGAGAGGATTGTCAAAGCTATCTCATTTCAAGGAAGAATCAATAATGGGAGCTTCAAATCACTAGGCACGGTGTTGAAGGCCCTGAACTAGAAGCCTATGAAGCTACTGATGTTGCTAATATAGGATACAGAGAATGGGTAAAACTTGCAGTTGGCCTGAGCAGCTTAAAGTCTGAGACTGCTAAAACTGTCAGGGCGTATGTGAAAAAGCCGATGGAGAAGGTAGGAGAGCTATGTTTGATCTTAGAAGACATGATCAAAGGTACTTCACTAATAGAACCTAAGATCAAGCCTAGAAAACAGAAGAAGGACACAGGGCTTGAGGAGTTGGTTGAGATGATTGAGTTGGGTATGTATGCTGTTGAGATCAGAGGGATTAATCATAGCCTGTTTAAAGGTGTTGAACCTGAAGATGGCAAGTATATTGAAGAGCCTGAGAAAGGGGTATTCTTTGTGGATCCTCTGACCAAGACAATGGGTTTTCAAAGAGCCTATGACCATCACAAAGCTGGTCTTAAACAGATTATAGCTTTCTGACTCTCTGATGCCTTTGACAAACATGCCAGGTGGAGAGTTAGCATATGGGATCAGCTCACAGCCTGCTATAAAAGAGGAGAACTTGATGGCCCAGAATTTATGTACATCAGAAATGAAGTAGAAGATATTGAGTCCAGAAAACAAAGGATAGCATGGTTGGAACAGGATAAACTCCAAAAGCTAATGAAGAATGGAAGCTGTACTTTTTACATTTGTTGTATTTCCTCTCAGTTGATTAGTTATACTTGTTTAAACATATCTTGTTTCAATCAATATCAGTATGTATAAACTAATCTTTTACTTTACTCTAATGTTGTATTTTCATTTTTGCAACTGTAATGTAAAAGTATATAGTGATCATTGATAGAATCAGCTTATGCTGAATATTGCAAATAGGGAGAGATTGTTAGGCACAAAAAGGCCGCAGTCAAACCAGTTCTATATCTTAGGGGTAGATTTTTAATCAAAACTTTTTGATACACTTAAGGGAAGAATTTAAGGCTTTTTAATGCCTTATTGAAACTTGGTTGTTTGTACTGTTACATTCGTTGTAACTTGGCAGAATGCCAAAGCTGTCCAAAACTGTTGGACAGGTTATGCATAAACTGTCTAAGCTGTTCATATCTGTTGAACAGCTTTGACCAAAATTAAGTGTTCTGATATTTGTGAACAGGTTTAACACTTTATGGAATTTGTTTCCAATTCATCATGCATGTAACAACCTAGCTTTTAACCGAACACGTAATTTCTGATTTTGAGCTAATAATGTAATTTAATTACATTATTTGTATTGTAATTTAGTTACATTATTTGTATTGTAATTTAATTAAGTAATGAAATTATTTAATTAAGTTAAATTATGTTGGTGATGATAAAAATGAAGATGAAATCTTTATTTAAAGAAAAATCAGTTGTAAAGGGACCAAAAGTGACAACTTCCCAAAGTTTGGAAATAAAAGACTCAAAGTCTTTCATTTCTCATTTCATCACTTTTTAAATATCACAAAAAATCTCAATATCTCTCTTTATAATCTGCTGGAACACCAAAAAGCATAAGAAGGAATTCGTAATTTCACTGAAGAATATCAAGAATCAAGTGGAAATTAAGGTAATAAAACTAAAAATCCAAGCTTTAGTTTGTATTTTTCAGAGTTTAAAATGCTTAAAATCGGATTCGTTAATCTTAGATATTTTTGTTGCATGTATGTTATTTAAGTTGCAAAACATCAATTGAGGTTCTTTAAGGATTCAAAAACAAAAATCGTTGCTTAAATCGTCCAAAAAGTGTAAAATCTGACTTTTTATTAAGTTTTGTGTTCTTGAAAAAAATGGATCTATTTTGGACATATCTGTTATTAGAATCAGATCAAACAAAGTTAAAGCTAAAAGTTAACGTTCTTGATATGATAAATTCAGGACAGGTTCAGATAATTTCTGAACAAAGTATTAAAGTATAAAAGATAAAGTACTGAAGGTGGGTCAAAGATTGTAAAGCAAAGCTAAAGTCCAGAAAGACAAAGATTAAAGATTAAATCCTGAAATAACTCAGGTGGTGGAGAAATATGCTTGATAAGACAACAGTTCAGCATAAACCAGAAGTTGCGAGTTATAGATATTCAGTGTTACATGCTAGATTCCGATTGCGACATATTGTTGATGATAGTTTATCTTAGAATTCATTTATGCTCAGCTGGATTGTGACCAGTGCTCACCATGGTTCGGTGATGCCCTGTGGATCATGATGGCTATTTGACTTATCATTTTGCATACATTGTACTTACAGTTCAATGAAGATATTCTTATAAATTGATATTGCTATCATGACCTTGTTTATTTATGCTTTCATCATTGCTCGTATATTTGATGTACTGATTCAGCTTAGTATGATTAGCCTTGTCGATCTATTGTTCTAGACCTAGCTATGTCACAAGTTCTATTGAACTTGGTATTGATTACTCCGATGCTCCCCCCACGATGTTTACTGGTTGCTAGCCCAGTATTGAGTGGATATCTTCCACTAAAAGCGTGAGCGTGGCCTAGACATCATCCAATTCTAATTTACTATGTCTCAATCATGCGTGGCTGTAGCGGCAGTCAAGATATATCACGCTAGATACCCATGATCCGCTTTGATGAAATGCATGTAATCTGAAAAATCTATATTCTCACTAAGCATTGCTTATAGTTGTTGTTTAACCTTTTTACAGGAAAAGATAAGGGAAAAGCACCTGCCGGACCTAGTTCTTAGGTCTTTCAAGTTCAGCTGAAGTTTTTCTTAGACCAATACTCAAACGACCCATTTGGTACAGATCTGAAGATGATAATTGTGGTGGCTCGGGTAGATTTGCTTTGATTGTATGGTGACATGTATTAGATTAGCCTTGTACCCTTTATAAGTTTAATTCGAAAATTGTAATTCGTACTAAAATTGTATTAAACTTAATTCTAACGTTTGTAATGTAATTTGAAATTCTGCACTTAATTACTCTATCTTACTTATGATTGATATCGTGTTACAATATGTGGGACCTAGACGTTGAGGACTGCCCAGTAAGGGGAGGTCCTCACAGGATGGTATCAGAGACGATTGACTTTGGCACACCATGCCGAGAAATAACTTCAGTGATGTACATTTGTGCCAATCTATCAAGAGAATACATCTCTTTCATTAGTATAAAATGAGCTGACTTCGTTAATCGATCCACGACTACCTAGATGGAGTCGTGGTGTCTCTTGGTTTTAGGCAACTTTGTTACAAAATCCATGGTTATATGCTCCCACTTCCACTCAGGAACTGGTAGTGGTTGCATATTTCCAAAGGGTTTCTGGTGTTCTACCTTAACCATTTGACAGACCCTGCAGCTTTCAACAAACTGGCCGATGTCTTTCTTCATTCCTGGCCACCAACAATCAGCTTTAAGATCAAAGTACATCTTTGAGCTGCCAGGATGAATAGATAACTTGGACTTATGAGCTTCAGATAGAAGAGTGTTGCGAATAGAACCATACTTAGGAATATAGATTCGGTTTCCCTTGAGACATTGAAGTCCCAAATGATTCATAGGTAATAATTGCAATTGCCCTTTAAGATTTTCGAACTTAGAAATTACATGTTCGGTTAAAAGCTAGGTTGTTACAATGCAAAGTCTTGGACGTCAAGATCAGTTTACAAATCAAGAAAAAGTGGAAAATCAGAAGCTGCCAAGTTCTGCCTAAACTTGTGAAGACCACTCCTTACGGGGCAGTCCTCAGCGTCTAGGTCCCACAATTTGCAATAAGCTATCAATAATAACTAAGATAGAGTAATTAAGTTGCGGAATTAGTATTACAGTACATATTTTAGGATAAGTTTAATACAATTTTAGTACAGAAAAACGGTGTTCAAATTAAACTAATAAAGGGTACAAACTAATCTAATACATATCATCATATGATCAAAGCAAATCTACCCAAACCACAACGCTTATCATCTGCAAATTTGTACCAATAGGTCGTTTGAGTAGTGGTCTATGAAAACTTCACTTGATCTTGGAAGACCAAAGAACTAGTTCCGGCAGGTACTTTTCCTTTGCCTTTTCATGTAAAAAGATTTAACAACAACTGTAAGCAATGCTTAGTGAGATTATAGATTTTATCAGATTACATATATTACCACAAGGCGGAATGTGGGTAATAAGCGTGATATAACTTGACTGCCACCACAGCCACACAAGGATGAGACATAGTAAATAAGAATAGGATGATGTCCAGGCCACGCTCACGCTTTTAGTGGAAGCTATCCACTCAATACTGGGCTAGCTACCAGCAAACATCGTGAGGGGAGCATCGGAGTAATCAACAACCAAGTTCAATGGAATTGGTTGACATAGCAAGGTCTAGAACAATAGACCGACGAAGCTAAATACGCTAAGCTGAAATCAATACATCAAAGGTGCAAGCAACGATGAGAAGCATAATAAGCAAAGTCATGAAAGCAATATCAGTTTATAACAATAACTAAAATGAACTGTTAATACAATGTGAGCAGAATGATATATCAAATAGCTATCATTATCCACAGGGCATCACTGAACCATGGTGAGCACATGTCACAATCCAGCTGGCCATAAGTGAATGCCAACATAAATTATCAACAACACTATGTCTCAACCGGAATCTAACATGTAAAACTGAATATCTATAACTCACAGTTTACTGAATTTAGCTGAGTTGCTGAGCTTTGAGTTTATCAAGCAGATTATTCCGCCACCTGAGTTATCTCAGGATTTCACTTTAGACTTCGACTTTTTGGACTTGGCTTTGCTTTACAATCTTTGACCCACGTTTGATAAATTTAAACTTTATTACTTTGTTTAGAATTTATTTGAACCTGT